>JAABNX020000106.1:3617311-3629118 GCA_015163995.2 Mormyrus lacerda | reverse complement strand
ATTTGATGCTGTTTTTATCTGCGGATGTTCATCCCCCCCCCCCCCCACCCGGGTGTTTATAACATAAACGCTTGGAAAACTTTACGCTGTGCAGACGTAAGTTAACGTACGAGTCTTCTTCTTACCGTGTTTTATTTTTATATAAATCATTATAAGTCTTATCCGTGCTGCGTCTTCCCACTCTTTCCGCTTATCCCAGCACTGGGATGGGAATTCCAGCTCCCACCCTCCTTTTGTGTAGCAGGACACTAACGGCCGGCGTCCTGCGAGTTAGACCTTCCACTCCCAGTCCATTAGGTGTACATTGGGACTCTCAGCATTATTCATTTTGACTTATGTCTTTGACTTATATCCAGGCATTCTGTTTGCTTTCTTTGAGCACTTAGTAACAATGACGACCCACCAGGGGAAATCAACCAAAAAAAACCACAAAATAGAGGGAGGCATCTTTTGTGGGTGCGCGCACTACCTGCGCCTCGGTGCTTCTTCACGGCCCCCGCCTTCTGACTGTCACCCATCCATCACTTCCTGTCTGGGCGGCGTTTTCCAAATGACCGCTTGATCCTCCTGTCAACGTTTCGTGGCCTGTTCCATATCTACTTTGCCAGAGATTTTCTGCACTGTCAGGAAATTCAGCATCATGTATGAAGTCATTTTAGTGCAGACGAAGGCATTTCACTTTAACCTTTGTCAAACAAACTGCTTTTGTTTTTGGACAATGCGGACACTTAATGCTTAAGCTTGGTTTATTCATCAAAATCCCACGGCCCTGTGCTGTATTTTCCCAAATAAATCAATTGTGAAAGGGAAATGTTAGCTATTCATGGAAATTTGACTTAATCGTGGAAATGTACAGTACATGCACAGACAATGCAACACATCTGGAAGATAAACGAACAAGGTTTAAACAAAACCATAAAAATCAAGACTACACTTGAGGATTGACACACAACGTAATCAAAAGACGTCGTGTGTTTTTCTTTTACTTATATATATCTATAAGTTATATGTTTATAATTTGTGGCTGCCATAGATTCCACACTGCACGCACGTCCCGCAAACTGTTGGTGTGTCAGCATGCATGTCTGATTATTGTTTGGTGCAGTTGGACTGCTTGGCCTCGCTAGGGCTGCCACCTTTGATTTCTGAAAAACCACGGGGTGGGGGGACATTACACCATTTCTGCAAATATATTAGGTTAATCGAGGTGGGAATCTCTACTGTCTCTCTTAACTACAGTATCCTTGTCCTGACGCAGATGCAGCTGCATTCTACGGTATCCTTGTCCTGACGCAGATGCAGCTGCGTTCACTCTGGACACTTCTGAGCACTGCCACCCCTTTCTGCGTCAAATACAGATTTTTAACATTAACAAGGAAATATATATCGTCTAATTATAATCTATTATAAAACCTAACCCTAATATATCCAAAGGTATACTTAGCAATGAAAGCTTTATTATATGTGTTATATTAAATTATAAACAACCTTTTAACTTAATGAATTCATTCAACCTAACATTGAGATTCATATCTCCTTTTTGCAGACGTCCCTACTGTCCCTCAGTGAATACTTTAAACTCCAAGCTTGATCAATTAAAGTTTAAATTGTGTTTTTTATTGTTAGATAAATCATTATAAATCTTATTCTTTATATTTTTATAAAGGTTTTTGGTTTATACAAAACACTGGTGTTACTTTGCTTTGGCATGATAGGTAACTGAAGGACACTAAACGTGGGTGGCGGGTGTTTTTCGTTATTCAGATAGCCAGATATAAGGATTGTCTAATAGGTAGGTCACTTACCTCTCCTCCTATTGGACAGTTTTCAGCTTTGGCTTAAGTTATCCAGCTAAGTGGGAAATTCTGCTTTGTGCGATATCCCCCAAATCTCGTTGGTTGTGCCTTATCCATTCAGAAGAGTTCTCATTTTACCCCCTGTGAATTATACATTGTAAATCGCTTTTTCTTTGCCGTGGATTTGGATGCGTGCGGCAGACGGACAGCCCGCGCAGTTGCTAGGTAATAAGGTAAGCCTTCGTATTTCTGCTACCGATCGAATAAAAGTGTAGACAAGGCCAATTGTCGCTGTGCTTTTCGCGTTTTAAACCACTAGATGCAGGATTGGATGTATCAACATGACCGGGAAGAAAAAGGAGGAGCAGAAGAGAAACAAGTGAGGTTTAATTTGAAACTATGCAATTCTAGACGTACATTTTCACAAAAACAAACAAACAAAAAAAAACAGAGCAATTCATGTCCTGGGAATTTTCCAAGACAATTGTTCAATTCTGGGAAAACAACGACAGGTGGCAGCCCTAGGTAGTTAGCACGGTTGGCTCGCGCCGCTGGGATCTGGGTTCGAGTCCTTGACATGGCTCCATGTGTTTGCATAGGTGAGGTTAATTGGGGGCTAGGTGCTGAGTTACCTGTCGGTGTGCCAGTGTAACTGAGTGGTATGTGAGTGTGCCCTGCGATGGATTGGCACCCCTCCTGGGTTGTTCCCTGCCTTGTGCCCAAAGGCTCCAGATCCCCAATGACCCTGAAAAGGACAAGTGTCGTCAAAAAATGGATGGGTCATGTACTGTAATTTAACAGCATCAAAAACACAGGCAAGACGGCCAATCAAATCATCGAAAACAGCATCCAAATTACAAGCCGGACGGCCAATCAAATCATTGAAAACAGCACCAAAATCACAGGCCAGACGGCCAATCAAATCATCGAAAATGGCAGCAAATTCACGGGTAAGACTGCGAATCAAATCTTGGAAAACAGCATCAAAATCACAGGCCAGGTGTCAGATCAAATTATAAAAACAGCATCAAAATAATGCATCAAAGACTGTGTTGTAGCCAAAAACAGCCATTACACTAAAGTGGTAATCAGTCCAATATGAAAAAGACTTCATACGTAAGTATGAACAGGGTGTGAGGTATAATTTACAGTGCGTGAAATCATTCAGCATTTTTTTTTAAATCGGACTCTTTAAACGTCAGATTGATTAATCTGAATGTGGGGAGGTGCTGACCATCCATTGTTAAAGCTCCTAATTAATCTCCAGCACCCTCCCTCCTAATAATTTACATCCTGTTCTTTTGAGTTTGTTGATAATGGCTCGTCTCCCCCTGCACTGGATTAACCGCACTTTAATAGGGTCATTAATTTTACAGTATTACAATGTGCTTTTAATTAGCCACCGCCGTACTTTAGACCCACGCTGGTCCCGTCTGTTTATTTTTAAGCCTGCCTATAGTTGAAATAACTACATTGGGCTGTTTCAATAAACACGGTGCCAGCGGTATTGTACAGAGGAAATGAAAGCCCCCCCGGTCACCATCATAGCATTTGTCTTCAGGTTAACAAACGCAATCAGGCAGCGTGTCCTGTTTTCCTTCAAAGGCTGCCGGTAATTATTAGCGATCGTGTCCCGACACCTGCCTGGGACTCACCGGGGGCACGTCTGGGACGCAACGGTAGCTCCGGCTCAGGTGGGGTGCCACGCTAAGCAGCCCGGTGTGCGCGGCCCGGATCCGCTCGGTTTATGCTGAACGGACAATTTTAACCTGCCTGCCCCCTTTTCAGTAATTGTCCTCTCTGTACCAGACCCTGCACGTCCTTGGCACCGCGGACCAGTAGCCAGATTTTAAGAGAGAAAGCTGGAGTTCACGATCAGACGTCTAAAAGTGATTTGTGGAACCGTTCTCGTTTTTTTAAAAAGGGTTGGGGGAACCCTCATTTTGGACGCTAGTGGAAATATTTTTTTAATTTGTATATTTATCGTAGCGAACCTAAAGGGTTCACGTCGGTAATTAGCCCCGGTAAGTGTTTCATGATGTCCCTGCAACGGCGTCGCGCTGTAACCAAGCGTGTAGTTACTACTGTTCCCGGGCGAGTGTTTATTTGATTTCTTTATTGTAATGAAACTCAGATGGCCCCTGTTTACACCAGGCGAAGTCTGCGACATGTTTTCTAATTAGCTGTAAAAGGGCTCGGAGGGAAGACAGGCTTTATTAGGGGGGCTGGCGCTCACGGCAAACCCTTCATTTATCTCTATTACGGCCAAACGCCTCGTTTGAGAACCTGTCCCGTTAGTGGCCACATTTATGGATGCTGTTAACAATTATCTTAAGTTACGCAGCGGTTATCCATGGATCGTTTCATTACCTCTCCCTCCCTCGATATCTAATAAGAACAAAAAGCTTTTCCTCTGTTCGACATTGGGATGGGATGCTGAGGGGCACATGAGCAGGGACCCCCGCACAAGCCCCCGTGTGTCTTTGAAAGGCACAGGTCACTTCCATTGTTGACCTTTGTGTTGTTAGTGCAAGAAAGGCATGGAAGTAACCCCTCCCCCAGCACCAGTTTTGATAGTGGGTTGCTGCTTATTCCATGAATGAGAGCGCAAAGAAGATTGCAACATGGTTTGTTTGGTGGATTGTTAATCTTTTTCGGGGGTGGACATGATGATTTTATCACCAGTCTCTTCCCTACTGGCGTCGTCACATATGTGGCATTAAGAGCACGATGTGGTAAGTAGGGATTTGGGGTACAGGGTGTCATCCTCAAATCAGGGTGCTCGTCTATCTCAGAACGGGGTGGGAGGTATATTATCCCCCAGGACAACAACTTGATCATCCGATGAAGGTCTCAGAAGAAATTGCTGGTGTGAAGTTCTTCCTCAACCTTCACAAGTTTTTAAGAGGGGGGTTAATTTGTTTGGGTAACTATCCAAAAATAAAAACAAATCACTGGTGAGGTCCCATTAACCAGGAGGGTAGCTGCGTTAACTTAGCTAGAAGTCATGATTGTCCAATAGGAATGCTCCTTGCCTAATATCTTATTGGACGATTATGACATAAATTAATCCAGCTACTGTAAGTGAGAAATCCTGCTTTGTGGAACACCCACCCGGTCCCAAGATAAAATGAGTGATTATCAAACCTGGTTTAGCGCTGCACTTTGGATAGAGAGGGCTGATGACTGAGCACTTAGAGAATAGGCCGTGGTGGGACAACTTCATATCCCAGAAACAGGATCTTCAGTTGTACCTTTAAAAATGTGTGTGGCTTGAATGTCTTTGTCCTGCGTTAATAGAAGAATGTCTCTTACCAGCAGTCATGTGGGAAGGATCCTGCATGGATTCATTCCTGAGTGTCCCACTGGAATGCAGGTAGGGCAGGGGTCCCGCCTAGTCTGGCGTCGGTCGCCTGCGACCGCTCAGCTATCCCACCACGGTCCTGGAAATCCGCCACCCGCGCCTCCTCTACATCCCAGGGGACGTGCCGTTCCGTTAGCCTGCGACATTTTGTCACGTTCCTCCCTACCCACCCCAGAGTGGGCCAAAGCGCAGCCTGGAGGTGGCCCATGCAGGCAGGGGGCAGAGAGGCAAATTGAACTGGAAAGGTGGAAAAACAGCAAGCGGAGTGAGAGCACACCCCCTGGACAGACAGGCTCACGCGCCCCCTCCACCACCACCGCCCACTATTACTACTTATTTCCTTAGACTCTGTGCTCTATTAAAATCCCCCCACGCTCCCTGAGGCCCCCACAAAACCGACCCACAGAGCTCCCCGTGATCATCACTGCCGTCATTGGCAGGAATTGCCTTTCATTGTGAGGCATTTGATTGGTGCTGAAGGGGGGGCACCAGACAGGAAGGGTGAGTGGGGGTGTCTTGAAGCGTGACGCCGGCCGAGCGGGAGGGAGGTGTTTACGAGTGGCAGCGTGTCCAAGGTGAGCCTCAAGGAGTGCTAGAGGCCGTCTCCCTTCGCCGCGTGACAGCCCAGCAGATTAGGGGCCACCAGCAGAGTGTCATGGGTGTCATTGTCACCCGAGAGCCTGAATTTGAGGGCCCTAAATGCCCTGAGCTTCTCTCCCTCCAGGGTCCAAAAGAAGGCTCCTTCCGGAGCTTCATCTACCTGCCCAGGATCTTTCTTCATTATGTTGTTGCCCCTTCCCCACCATTTGTATTGGCAAAGGTGTCTCTGTGAGTGGCTTCATACCTACAAGGTTGTGGGTTCAAATGCCACCTCTGGCTGTATGCGTAGAGTTTGCATGTTGCCTTGACCATGTACTGGGGAGGGTCTGTCCTGATTAAAAATCAGTTCTTTTCTTCATGGCATTCTGAAGACCTCACGATAACCTCCATCACTGGGGCAGAAAAGTGGGCGTGCCGTGGTGGGAGGTGTGTGACGGGGCACACCGGTGTTGGGTCCCCACCCACCCCCCTCCCACTTCAGCCGGGGCCAGTGCCGCAGCCCGCCTGGCGTCGGCCGCCCTGAAAGGGCCCATTTATCATGGGGTGGTGGGGGTGCAGGCCCCCCCGGGGGCAAGCACTTCTGGCTCGGCGACCATCCACGCCAACCCGACTCGTGCCGGTCCGTGAGGCGTGATTGATGAGTTTGCGGTTCGGGTAATAATGCGAGGCGGGGTGGTGGCCCGTCCGCTTCTACAGGCCTGGCCCGGCGGCCCACGAACACCGCTGGTACTGTGTCCAAGGAGAAAGTGTGCCTTGTGCCGGGCTCGCGGGCCGGGTCACATGTGTATGAACCTTCTGGCGTGTCACATTCCTCTATGTTCTGTACATACATCCTGATTGTATTTCCATAGATGCTAAGCATAACATCCATCGATGGCTGCCTAGCCAGCACCGGCTCACGGCGATCCTGGAGGCCGTCCCAGCATGCACAGGACAGAGGAATGTTCTGGACAGGATACCATTCCATCACAAGGCACACGCACTTGCACAATATGTGCAATTTATCCACCCGTCCATCCATCTTCCAAGCACTTATTCTGTTCAGAGTCATGGGGAGCCTGGGGCCCACGCCAGGGGTCCGCCCTGCCCAGAGCATCGCAGGGCACATGCATGCACATTCACACATGTTGAGTGATTTAGAGAAGGCTTGTCTTTGGGCTGTACCGCACTCTCGGGGAGGACACGCAAACGGGCTTCGAGCCCCCATACCCTACAGCAGTGAGCAACGGTACCACCTACCGAACTGCTGTGTTTCCCACAAATTGCTACAGATTACCTGAAATCATTTTTCAAAAGAGATACAGAACTACACTTTGTCATTTTAAAGTTACATGTTTTAAGAAAAACAGACAGACGTCCCTCTCAGACAAATTCACACACAGACACAAACTTCTGCACATGTGCCTGCAATGTACTCATCAGCAGTCAAGTTAGACGCATACAAAAGGATAGCAGATACAGATCTGCAGACATTTTGCTAGGCCTTTTCCTCCAGAGTACCACAAGCACTTGTTGCTTGTTGGATTCACACAGTTCCCAATATCAGTGCACGTCAGACTCACACAATCTCCAGTAATAGTGCATGTCGGATTCAGTAACGGTCATCTTTGGTCCCCTTCCACACACCTTTAGCTTCAATCCACGGGTAATTATGAGGGGGAAGGGGAACAGGATCAGCCAGGTAAGGTCCCGATGAGGTTATTAAAAGCTATTAGGGGGGATTCCCACAAATTACCTTTAAAATAGCTGAAGGTGTTTTTTCCAGAAGTTTTTAGTGCGGGAAGAGGAAGCCCTCCACCCTCTTGGAAAATTCTGAGGTTTAATTTTTTTTCTTACTCGTGTTTTTAGCCTATTTTTGTTGATATCCCACATTTCCTTTCATGTAAATAAAACCATTTAGACGCAGCTAAAAGCGGGAGACTAATGACAGTGTGTTTCTGGTCAGACACCTGAGGTGCAGGTTCGGCCTCTAATTACACTGTCTGGATGGCACCGGCGGCAACGGGGGACCGGCACACACCGGCAGGTGAGGTTACACGGCAAGCGTCGAGGTGACGGCGTCCGTGTGTGTCTGGGCCGTACCGACAGGCGGCATCCGTCGGCAGGGACCTGAAAATCTGCCGCTGCAACGTGATCGCCAAGCCCTGCGGAAAGTACACAGTTTATGAGCACGGTGGTATGAGAGGAGTGTCTGTTTGTTTTTCCCATAATCCTCTTCCACTCACCTAAAAACGCCTTATGAGGATGGTCTACGATAATTTTCCAGTCCCTGTCCCCCATCCCCCCCCTCGTCTCGGTCCTGGAGACCGCACATGTGATCTCAGTTGTGGCATATGCCCTGCTTGACCTACGCCCCATTTCAAACGTATCCCATGAGTCACCTGGGGAGCAGGAGCCATGACTGAAAAGTCGTAAAGCTTCCCGCAGACTTGCGAGCGAGGTGAGGTGAGACATGACTCTTTGATTTTTTCCGTCCGGGTGGTGGGCTGGTTCCCTGCATGACCCTGTGATCCCTCACACCTCCAGCGCTGTCGCTTTGAATCCTGCCTCCGGGTAAGATTCCTCTAACTTCTCTGGTTTCTTCCCACTGTCCAAAGACCTGTAGTTTAAGTGTATTGGGGTCTAAATGATCTAGTGTGAGTTTGCTTGAGCTAGTGTCCATGATGGCCTGACACCCAATGCATGCCGGAATAGGCTGCAGGCTCACCAGGATGCTGTACTGGGACCTAGTGAGGATATTAAAACAAGCCCAAGTCTGAAAAAATCATTCATGTTAATAATTTTCTAATCCCCTTCTTCCCCTTTAGCCAGGCCCCGGGATGAAATAAGGATTTTCACGCTGTTCAGTCCACATAATTTTTGTGTACGATTTGGAAGTGTGTTGGTTTCAGACTGACAGGGTATCACTTTAAAAAATGATGAATGCTGACTTAAATCCTGAAGCGAACGCCAATACTTTCCATTAGCTGACTGGTAAATATTTGATGTCCTAGTAACCATTGTTTGCATCCCGAATGTAAGCAGAAACTCCTTTGGCTATAAAACAGTTTGCCGCCGTTTTGCCGTCTGTTTTCTGTAAGCGTTTGTCATGGAAATCTGCGGCTGTCCTCTGCAGAGGGCCAGCCCCGGGATCCACTGCTGGAAAACATGTAGGGAAAGTCGAAAGATTGAAAAATCCACCCTGTCTGTAGAGGGACTAATCGGTCTGATCTTGGCTACAAGTTGGAGACCTTTTGGGGAGGTCACTGTCTACAGGGCTCCCCTTACGCCTGTTTCGACGGGGAGCCCGACCACAGGTTAGGAAACTCCTGGAAGCGGTGAGGACGGCCCATTTCACGTCAGTCAGAACAGGAAATGTGAAGCATGTGAAATGTGAAAGCATTGTAATTTCTCAACAAGTGTCCCATCTCTGACCCATCTGTACACTCTCTGTCTGTCTGTCTCCCTCTCTCTGTCTGTCTGTCTGTCTCCCTCTCTGACCTGTCTCATACATCTGTGTTCCTCTTTGCCTCGCTGGTTTCTGACTCTCTCTCTGGGTCTCTCTCTCTCTCTGTATGTCGGTCTCTGTTTGGTTTCTCTCTCTCTCCAATCCATCTTTTTCCTCCGCTCCCCAGGTCCCACTGACCTCTTCCATACATTATTCCCTCTAATATGTTATAGCAAAGAGACCTCTGGTAACGGGTAGGGGGGGCTGTGCCTCACCTTTTTTCCTGCCCTTTCTGCCCCCCTTCTTGCACACGCTCCTTTGCTTGGTGGAACACTTTCCCCATCACAGCAGCACAGGCCTGCCAGTCACCGCGTTAAAAGGCACCGCGGCTGGTGACTAATACAAAGTCGGCCACGTTCAGAGCCGCGTGAGCGTCAGAAGCATGGCGACTCCGACTGGAAGGGAGGGAAAATGAAATAAGAAAGCTGTTTGTTGATATTCCCCAAAAGTGAATAAATAAGCCAGTGAGGGCTTCCAGTTTCCATACAAGGTCTGCGATTAATACCGGGGCACCACTGCCGACATCTTAATTACATGCGGTGAGAAAATCCAATGAATTTCACTATTTAGAGTTTAGGTTACAATGTGGAGGGGGAGGCAATTTGTAGGTGCACTCGTCCACTTGGAATGAACATGCCTGTCACAGTGAAAGTACCTCATTCGGTGTAAAATGCCTTCCTTATAACATGCTGGGCAACAGAAATGTCACTCAGGTTTCTCACGAGATCGTGAGAAAGAGATGCGTAAATTAAATAGATGCTTAATTAAATCAGGTCGGTTTCCAGAAGAATCCTAGCATCTGACCAATGGCTGTGTTCAGGTCTCTCCTGTAGTTTACACCTCTTTCCAAGGACTATGGTTAATTTTCACCTAAACCATAGCTGGGCAAAGCTAAACAAAAATAACCAGTTTATACAAAGTGACCCTTATGTGAGCAAATTTTCTGCACATTACAGCTCAGAGCAGCTCACTGTTTAATTCATTGCAGGCTATGCCTCATGAATCTGACTGCCCAACCAAGCCTCTAAATGGATGGATGGATGGATAGATAGATAGATAGATAGATAGATAAGATGATAGGCATATGTGAAAATGGCAAATAAAGCATCACTATAAAAATGAATGACAGATAAAAAATAAAGTATGTATAGTAAATGAATAGTGTTGCACAATGAACAAATGAAAGTTCTCTGAAGGTGTGCCAGAGGGGTTTGGATCCCAGCCCCCCCTGCTGTAGGACCCTACAGCCCAAAGCTTGTGAGAGTGTGTGCGCAGTGCGCAGTGCCGCCTTGCATTCCTACCTAATCACCAACTCCTTTCGACCCACGTACTCCCACCCCCCCCCCCCCCCATGCATAAACTGCGACCCAACTGTCTTATATCCGTCAGATCAAAGGGGACTAGGAACTTTCAAAAGAGGAAGCTGGTGTCACAATGCAGGGGCTGATGTGGGGGGGGGGGGGGCAGGCGTGTGTACAGGATGGCTTGTCTGTTGACTTTCTGCTAAATCGTAGCTGTATCTCTATACATGTAAACCTGCCGGGAATCTCAGGGCCTGATAACCTCAGATGTGGCTGTGATGGTATTTCTGTTCAGATGTGGCAGGCGCAGAATTTTGGTTTGGCCTGGGACGGTGCCAGGGCCGTGACTCAGCCTGTAATCCCGTTGGTGCTGGGTTGTGGCTTATAAGGACTGTCACCCAGGCGCCTGCAGAAAGAGGACCCAACAAGACAAGGCGGTGCGTTCAGCTTTCAGCGGTAGGCAGTGTGTAGTCCTGTTCCTGCGATCGGAAGGTTGTCAGATCCTTGGCTCAACAGAGTGGCTCTTCTGTTGGGCGCTTAAGCCAAATGACTATACTGCCTGACCCAGCCTTTGGGTAAAAACGCCTAAAGAATGAAAATGTAAATATCATCCACACTCCAATGAAGATCTCGGTCAGTCTTTTCAGAAGGGCAGGCACGGGTCTCTGAGGATGATCTCCATACTTTGGGGAGATGCTTTTGCAGTGGATGTTATATCTGCATTATTAACTCACCCAGCAGGCACATTTATCTAGAGTGACTAAAACTAACATCTGTGGTAGGTAGCCAGGTTCTCAGCTGCACTGATGGTGTTTATTCACCCTCACTGCATTTGGAGCCATTAGCTTGTATTACAGTGAGTGTACAGCCTACATGAGTAACAAGTACTAAACCACAGATCATCACACTGGATCTCATCATTACGCACCTAATGAAGGAGCTTCTGCCTGCAATTAGGATTAGAAGTTCTAGCTCTGGCTAACTGCTCACTCCCAGTTAGACCTACAGTGTGAGATGTAGAGCTGGGTGCGGATCGGTGGCATTGGCTTTGGATGAACTGAACTGTCAGTCTGTCACTCCAGCTTCACACCCCCATGAGGAATTGGAGTGCTGATGAGCAGGGACCCCCCCATGCCTGTGTTCCCACCTCCCTCTCCCTCCTACTTATGCTGCCATAGCCTAATCTGCCAGACCTTACATATCACACTCACCTAACTGCTTGCACTGCCTCTAGTCACCCCCACTTTGGCTAATTGCAC
>JAABNX020000106.1:3601142-3617276 GCA_015163995.2 Mormyrus lacerda | reverse complement strand
GCCCTCCCGTTCTGCTCGCCCTTCTGCCTGCGACGCCCTTCCGGGCTGCTCGCCCTTCTGCCTGCGACGCCCTTCCGTCCTGCTCGCCCTTCTGCCTGCGACGTCTGCCCAATTGCTCTAACATTGTTCATCCTACCATCAAAAGCAGCACCATCACCTGCCTGCCCCCCCCCCCCACCTTTGAGACTCAAATGTTAAAAATGTGAATTGGAACTTTGCCATCTTGCTTCTTTGACTCTGACTGCCTCTGCTGCCCCCTGGAGGATGGGCTCCCCCTTTCGAGTCTGGTACCTCCCAAGGTTTTATCCTTCTTGGGAGCTTTTCCTTGCTACTGGAGGCTTTGGGTGGGGATAATGTAAAGCACTGTGAGACAATGTAATGTTGTGAAAATGCACTATTCAAATAAAATTGAATTGAACAAGTGTCAACTCAGGAAACCCATTGTGGATCTGCAGAAACCTTCCAGAGAAACATTCCCAGCAGCGGACTGCTCTCCTCTCACAGCCAGGTACTGTGACTGGCAGGCTTTGCGACGGCTTCAGACGATGCCAGAGGATGTGATAAAATTTCAAGTGATATTACTGGAAAGCACGGTGTTACGAGTCATTGCTAGGCCTGTGACAGAACTCCACGTATCTGTGAGCCCAGGTGAAGAGGTTCCATATCTCCATCTGACATCTCTATAAAGGACATTAGGCACCCAAATCGCACAGAGATTCCAATGATGACCTCAGAATGATGGTAATGTTTAAATGTTCCAGACATTAAGCTCAACATGCACTAGTGGCCAAAATTGTGGAAACACCTAGCATTTTTGCAATTATGCTTTAAAAATGACTAGACGAATATATGCAGTAATGTTTATATACAATCGAAGAATGTTTACAAATATCATACACTGGACGCTTAACTGGAGTAACTGGAATAAAGTTCTGCAATCTCTAAATATTGGACGTGTTTCCACAATTTCGTCTACTAGTGTAAATAAATACAGGCTCCTCAGAAATATCTCAGCGTCTGAGCTGACAAAGGTTTGGCGTCTGACTGCCACATCGGAGGATGTGTGGTGTTTCTACAGATCTGCAGAGGGGTGCCAGGCGTCTATGGATGGTGCAGAATCGGGTGCCCACACTCCTGGGATTATGCCAGTTGTGTACAGGATTCCTTCAGGTACTTCGTTCTCCTTTCGTCAATAAACACACCGTTAAGTGAAACTGGCACCTGTAAATGGCCTGTAGAGTGGTATTGTGTGTGTGTGAGCGTGTGCCCTGTGAGAGACAGACATCCTACTAGCCTGGAACCCGCAGCTTCCTGGGATGGGCTGACTGTGACACTGTATCGCAGGAGCGATACAGTGTATCAGATGGAGCTGACTCAGTGGCTTATCACTGTAAACAGTCGTACAGTTGTGTGTGTTCTGGAGCATTTTTGGGATCCTGCTTTAAGGGTACTGTGATCACTCCCTGCAATTCAAGCGGCAACAAAAGTCTATTTCCTTTACTGCTGCCAAGAGCTCTTTATAAAAGCAGAGGTAGACAGGAGCACCGCACAGTCCAATTACCAGGTGCAGGACGGTATTGCTAATTTCAGGCTATAGTCACCAACTCCTGCCAAGAGGTCTGAAGAAAAGCCTCAGCCATAGAGTCATTATTGAATTCCGCAGTTGCCTTCCTTTTTTCTAATTCCCGTTTTTCCAGCGTTTAGTCCCTTGGCAGCGGTCTGGCTGTTCCAGGCAGAGGAAGAACGTGATATGCACAATTTGTTTTACGTACACGTGAGGGTGTTTTACATTTAAAATGCGAGAAGGTCAAGCTAGTGGGTCTCAAAGCCAGAGAGGCAGTCATGTGATCAGCCTTGGAATGCTTTTGTTTTTCTGAGATTTGAGATTCCCTTTTTCCCTTAAACATCCTGGTGAAAAAGTCGGCCCCTGTGGCCGGACCCCTGGATATTGCGGCGGTGCTGGTGGGACACGATTTCGCTGAGCGGCGTTAAACGCCGTCGGGCTGATTACTTAAGACAACAAATGTTGAAGGCGGCTAAAGTTTCTGCAATGTTCGCATTTGCAGGGAGCACTGGAGAGTGTGGGCGGGGGGGAGGGCTTTTGGGGGGGGGGTGTCACTCAGCGAAACATATTTTGGAGCCAATGTGACTTCATGGTACACTAACTCCCAGAACCAGAACCCAATGCAGATAAGGTCGGCTTGGGCATTTGGCACGACGGTCAGGGTTTTGGGGCTCAACAGGAAAACATAGACTAAGCGGTCATATCTTAATAAACAAACTAACATGCCGATATGATTTAGCAGATGCTTTTACCCAAAGCAACGTACATTTAGTAGCATCAGACAGTCTTTGGAACAATTGAGAGTTAAGGGCCTAACTGTGACACAACTCCCAACCCTGGGATTTGAACCAGTGACCTTCTGATCATAGGTTTCACATCCAAAATTGTAAGCCACTCACTACTCCTATTTTTGGAAGTGAGATATGGCCCTACTGACAGGCGACGGACAACGGAATTTAAGTAATCCGAACGTCGAGGGTCTCAGCGGCCCTTTAAGACACCCCCCCTCCCCTGCCTCGCCCCCTGAGGTGCACCGATACCTCTGTGAGTCAGATGACCATGTGCTCACTGTCTCGCTGCTCCTCAGAGACAGACCCCAGGAGTAGACACGTCTGTGGACACGGGAATGTCCGCGTCATCTGCATTGTTACGGAATGTTCATTATCCACCGCATGGAAATATGCGCCGCACCCAGACATGAAAGGAGTGTGTCTCGACTGCAATTACACACTGGCGAAGGTACACCAGGCAGGGCCATAAAGACTCCCCCGTCTCCCCCCGCCCCTGCGCGCTGCCCCGGGGACCCTCAACAGAACCCCGACATATCGCCTGTGCCATGCATTCCCCACCACCACTTTCAGGGGTCCTCGTCTTTGTCTGGGACATTTTCTCAGGCGCATGTGCCAATGACCTCCTGTAACCCCTCACACCTGATGCACAGGGGGGCGGGGGGAAGGGAGACGGCGACACAGACACGCCCCCGCCTAATTTGTCAGGCCAGACAAAGCGAACCCAGACACTCCGGTAAGCTCCACCTGGTGAGATCCCACGCGGAGGTGGCTGGGGCCGCCCGTCCTCTGCGCCTCTTCCTCAATTAGTTCCTTCTACATCCCCATCCCCCAGGCATCTGAGGAGCCGCTGTCGCTTTTAAACCCTGCACCTGCTGTGAGAGACGCACACATCCCTCCATCCCTCCATGGTCAGAATTAGCCAGGGGGCTATGAGTCCATCCCACTTGGCCACAAAGCTGGGGTCCAACCTGGATGGCACATAACATCACAGCATATAACACGCCATCTAGGGATGGATTGGAACAGGGCATTTCATAACCCATAGAGGATGATGATGATGAGGAAGATAATGATCATACCATCAAAATGCAAACTTCATGATACAGGTCTGTGTTTTTAACCACGGCACCACCTGCAGTCTCACAACCGGTTTAACAGCTTAGAGTAACAAAAAGAGATACAGTATCAGCCCCCTTCCACTAACTTCCCCGTCCTGTCACCCCCCCCCATTAATTTAACATCTAATGTTTTTTAAGCTGCATTTCCCTGCGACTTTCAGAAGGCCAGTCAAGCCACAGTATCATAGTACATTTCACAGGGAGGTGTGGGGGGCAGGGTTCTGGGTTCGAGTGCAGCTCCAGCTTGTAGGTGTTTGCCCTGCTTTAAAGCCGCGGGGTTTAGCGTCAGCGTCCTATCGTGCCACGGGATTTGAATCCTTAACATTTTGGACACGGATTTATTTTATCTATCAGATGGTTTTATCCAAATCATTCTGCCAGCAACCTTCTGAAACCTAAGGCAGATAAACGGTTGAGCTACACACTGTCACTGTAGATGGGCCTTTAACAACAAGATCAGCATTTTTAATAATTTAATGGAGGCAAGACGAAGACTCAAAGACTGTTTCTGACGCCGGGTGAGAAGCAGGACTGTCTCATGACTGCAAGGTTTAGGAAACGCCTTTGCAACACCCCTCGCTTCCCAGTTGTGAAATCTTTCACGTGCCGGCAACCATTCTGCTCTCTCTCGATCCTTTTCTACCCCCTTTTGTCCTGAAAGCTTCAGATCAGCTGAGTTGCATACAGACAAATTTCCACTGCATTTTTTTTTTCACCTGTCTGAACCACAAAAGTGCGTATTTAGTGGTGTCTGAAACGAAGGCTTTTTCAGAAAAACTTCTGGCCAAATTTTTAGGAATGAGGCCAGAACGGCAAGTGTTTACCCAACACCCCACTGGGGTCTGACTGCATTAGGAGGAGGAAAATAATCATAATATTCTTGAAAATAAGAGACTAGGTGCTTTATTGCCGGCGATGGTTTAGATATTCTGTTTCCAAAGCCTCTCGCAGTTCTGCATATTTAAACTTTTTTTACGGGTCGTTCTCAGCAGTGTAGAAAGCGTCAATGTTGACTTCCAGCACGGGGGCCAAACATGGTAGCAAAGGGGCTTTTGAAGGCTGCAGTAACTTCTGTGCCAGATCCTGGCCTGCCCAGGAGGGGGCGCACCAGAGCGGAAGCGGGAGGGGCAGATTAATGCACGAGATCTCCTGCTGTTTGTCTGTCTTGGCCCTTACTTTGAGGGTGGGGGTAGAAAGTCCTCACGAGTGACGGGGGTTTGTGGGGGGGGGGGGGGGCGAGGCGAGGGCAACAATACTTTCCTCACTGAGCGTGGGGTGTGTTTGTAAATGAGAAAACAAGATTGACAGTGTCAGTGCAGTAATCTCAAGCTCCTGGTCCTGCAGCCACCTTCTGGGGTGATGTACGCTATGTTCAGGAATGCTTTGGTGAGAAGAATAAGCCTCTGAGGGAGCTGTCGCTCACTGGCAAGGTAGGGGGTTTTACCCAATCAGTGACTGGGACCATTATCCCACCTGCCATGGGTTTTAAACCTGTATTTTATGAAGGCTTTTGCTACCCAAGGGAGTTTTGGACATACGTAAGAGGCGGCTGTCTGATCTCATAGGGATTTTACCGGGGGTCACTTAGGAGTTATAGCAGGCCGCACCTTCAGCGGAGCTTCATCACTCTCCGTCAGGCTGAATGAGTCACGTAAACAAAACTGCTGTTGCTGTTTCGTTCCGAGGGGAAGTTCGTAGCTGGATAATGACCTCACTTCGGTTTTGATAAGTACACAGCAAAGCCCAAGGGAATTCCGGTGGGACGGAAGCACAGCGCTGCCGGTGTCAGGAGGCACGAAATGTCAGCCGTCCTTAAACCGAGGCCATCGGAATATGTGGCTATTGGCCATCTCCAATAATAATGCTCACAAAGGCCGTTTCGTACGTCAGACAAACACCATTTTGGGGGCCCTGCACAATATAAAATGAATGTGGTTTTCTGTGAGGACCATGGATGAATCGGGGAGGTGTAGGTGTAAATATCGAGGACTTAAATTAAAAGGCACGCCAGCATCAACAATAGTGGTTTAATTCATGCAATCAAGAACTGCTTCATTTCAATGCAGTCGTCTGGATCGTTATTGGTGACGGACCGGTATGGTGGAGAGGCACATCTGCCCCTGTCTTACCGTCTTTTTGCCCAGGGGCATGTCGTGTGGTAAGCTTTCGCATAATGGGCACCTGAGCCTCCTTCCTCTTCTCAGGCACCGAGGACGCAGGCTAATGATCAGAGCATAAATAGCTCTTTGTAGATGTTCTTTCACTTCCTCCATCTAGGGCCCTGGGGTTAAAATCTCTCCAGGTTTCCCAGGCAATTGTGGTTAGTACCTGACAGGTGCTTTCGGGGACAGGTGGTCAAGTAGCTCAGCAAGCACGCCCCTGAAGGAGGCCGTCTACAACGGCGCCTGTTTTTATATCACGGTATACATCCAGCACTCAGACTGCTAACCCATCCGCCCTGTTTCTTCGGATGAAAAGTAAGGATAGCAAACATATAAAGAAATTACCATGTAATTACTATGAATTTCTGCAGCAATTTCTTCTTAAACCGAACTGAAGTCGGATGAATTCAACCTAAGCATGATGGCTGCTAGCAAAAGATTTAATTTGTCCAGCAAAACTTTATAGTCAAATATTTTATTGCAGTTGGGTGACGAATGATGACACTGTATGCTTCCATCATTAATGCCACAGAATTTGGTTTAATAGTAATAAGAATTTCAGAATTGCATATTCTTATCACATTTTGTGTGATTGCCTCTGCGTGTGGAACGTGGCTAACAGCCTCCTTTCTGAGGACAAACAAGAACCGTCACTTGGAAAATGAGCAGGATGGGGATTCAATTAAAAAACAGCGTTACAGCTTACTGTTCAACACAAACACACTTTGCTGGGTGCCCCTGCGCCAAACACTGCCTCCATTGTGCGCCGTGCCGCTTAGCCGCGTGAGTAATTACTTCTCGATATCTGCCAAAAGCCGCAAGACAAATTTCCACAACGGGGGACAATCAAGCGTCCTCTTTTATTCTGGTCCACATAGCTACACATCTGAGGGTTTCCCAATTGGGGGGACAGTTCTGGGCACCAAAAACGGGATGGGCACAGGCTGCCCCCCCCCCCCAAACACCCACAACCCTTTTGCTTCTGCCAGATCCCAGAAGTCCCCTCTTGACAAATATCCCCACCTCGCATTTCCCCACTTGATGCTGGTCCCCGGACAACCTATCGCCGTGCCGACCTCTCCTACCCATCCTGGCGAAGTAACAAGTTTGCCCAATCCCTCGCTTGTTCCAAAGACGGGTGATGTCGTGAAGAGCATCCCTTCCAGCACTTGGCAGAACCGGAACCTGGCATGGTCGTTCCTCTTTGTTTGCCCAGCCTGGAACCCAATCCCCCTCGCCCGCATTTAACAGTGTGAATCTGAGAACAATTGATCTGCAAAAGGAAACAACTGGAAGTTATGTGGGGGGGGGGGACAAAAACCACGCAGGCCGCCCGACTGTTTTAAAAACAAAACCGCACAATGACCCAAATTAATCACCTTGCTCCTGCCATTCCACTGGACTGCCTGCAGGGGGGTCTCGTTATTCTGAGGAAGCAAGGGGGGGTAATGCAGGCCAGCATGGGGCCTGAGGGGGGCACACAGCAGAAACAGGACCCTTCAAAGGATGGCGGGACAGCTTTGGATGCTTGGTGTATCAGTGGATCAGCAAACGGGTCGAGCGGAACCGAGCCAACAACCACAGGGCCTCCAAGTCCCTGAGATTCTCGCGGGCCGGCCAGGTTCCGCCTGTCTCTGTGGTCGGTTCCATCACCTGGTCATTCATCTCAGAACCACCTTAGATCCGATTGAATCAAACCGCGATTTGTTCGGTGGAGAGGGAGGGGGTCCCAAGGAGGAAAATTCCACAGTGGCATTTGTGCGTCCCCCCCCCCCCCCGTCTGCCACCTCCAGCTAAAGCAGCTTCTTCTGATTGGTTGCCCCGACCACAAGTTGCGCTCAAACCTCCGTCTGCATCCCGGCTGATGGAAAGGCGACGTGTCTCCCGCGGTGAAAAACAACAACTTTGAAAAATTGCTCTCTTTAACTGTTTTTTTATTTGATTTATTTTTTTCTCGGGTGTAGTAGTGGTTGTTTTGTCTGCCAGGGTGGGAATAGATTCGTATCCAGCGCAAAACGTGTGTAACAGGAATGATGGGATATAAAATACAGAAAATGGCTGCATTGCCTAACATAACTCAAAATGTATATAAACCTTTTTCAGCTCCCCCAAAAATATGGCTAAAGACAAGAAATGTCCTTTCAGAGTTGCCCCCCACCCCCCCCCACGCTGCCCGGTACCAGATCTTACTCCCTAAATTTATATACTGCACTCTTTGTTACCTTCCCACTGAAAATAATTGCAGAAAATAGAACGTAATCGTTCAGATGTAACATTTAATTGAAGTCGTTAAAAAAAGAAGGGGAAGGGTGGTGTCATAGACGACATTTGCGCAGCCCAAGGGGGAAGCCAATTTGGCCAACTTTATAAACGCAAATCACTTAATAGCGAAATCATTAATCATCTTCACGGCTCTTTTTAAGCCAGCGTTGGATGGTTTCTGTGTGTGATTAATGTGTGTGTGTATGTGTGTCTGTGTGTCTGTGCTACTACGGGCCTGGCCAAACAGGGAGCACAGGGGGCTTAGCCAATCAGGAAGCTCAGGGTGTCTGGCCAATCAGGGAGCTCGGTGGGTCTCATTAGATGTACCTCTTAACCAATTGGTTGTTGTGACGACCAGTAGCAGTGTTTTGACTGGAATGCAAATCGTGATACTGATTGTTTTGACTGATGATTTTAACTGGTCAACGAAATACCCCCGTTGTGGATTTTGAATGCCTGTTGTGAGGCTCTTCCTGTGTTTGCCTGATGCTTCAATCCTGAGAAATGAGAACTTTTCACATCGTTTTCGGCGGGGGGTACAACAGCAAGCAACCAGCTTCCTTCAAACTGGCAACCTTTTCTCTTTAACTCAGGGAACATCACAGAGTATTACTCTATGGCGATAACTCGATAACAAACTCGTGTAAATGTGCATTGGGGCCCAACCAAACCCAAGTTAGCTGTCCAGGAATGTCGGGCCAACGTCCTGTTTTTTGTTTTCGCATACTGGTTAAAAAAAAAGCCCTGAGGACCCAAGGAGCTGGTGTTTGGTGCTGCTGGGCCAGCTTGAGTTCTGGCAGAGGGGAAGTGGTTCTGGGATTTGGGAGCGGAACAGACAGACTGCGGAGGCCAGTGGCTAGGGAAGTGATCAGTGGTGGGGCTCTGTGTAAGGGCAGCCATGTTTGTTTTCCAGGTCCAGTGCAAACAAAATGGGGTTGGGGGGGGCCCGGCCGTCCTCACATGGAGATGTGGGCCCACCCCTGGGCCCTGGGGACAACCCATCCAGTCTTGACACATCTGCAACATTAACAAATTCTGTCTCGTTTGCTGGGGAGCGGGCAGTAGTCTAGCCTCCTCTCCATGGTGAGGGACAGGGATGTTTACCCCCCGGTTCTACGATTTCTTGCGCACATGGGTTGGGGGGGGAAAGGGTGCCATCATCTTAACCTATGCCCAGGCAGAGGCCGTGCCTTCATGTGAGGGCAGCCCCTCCGCCAATGGGGAAGTGCACCTTCGCCCCACCCCCCTTGGCCGATTAACCCGTTCCTGCCCGCAGAAGAATAAGCCCATTATGTCCGGCGGGGCTCTTATCGAAGAATTTGTGTTGCACCTGGCCCACTGGTCCTTCTCTTTTTGGGAAGTGTGTTAGTATGCAAAGCGTGTTATCGCGGCAAACCAGGCGTCCTGAGGCCGTGCGGAGGTGCGGAATTCCCCTATGCAGATCACAGCCCTGTATCCATGGGTCAGAGCTCCGCTGGGGTCCGAGTGGGGTGGCCACTCTAGGCACCGACAGACGATTAAACCGACACGATCCCAGCCTGGCGTGCCAGGACCTGTGGCCCCGCCCCCATCCTCATGCCATTGGCCAGCCGCCATGGACCACGTCCTGTGCGGTGCTTTCCCGCCACCCTTTCCATTTCCCCTTTCCTTAATCAGTTTACCTATTCTTCACGGTACAGCAGCTTTATCACCAGAATAGCCGTGCCCCCCTCTACCTCACCCTGGCCTCCTGATCATTCAATTCCCAGTTCTGTTTTCTGAGATGCCAACTGAAAAAGGCGGATATTGATTTTGGCAAAGATCACAAGCGAACTATGAGAGTGACCCGCGTCGGATTGTTCGGCTGTCTTTTGCTGAGGTTCTGCACTTGTTCCCGTTTGCTGGGGGGTTTGGGGGCAGGAACCCCCTCGCTCATCACAACTTCGACCATCTCAGTGATTGAGAAAGCAGGAGAGCAGGACCCACCCCCCACGACTGCCCTCCTCCAGGCTGTAAATCTCAGCTCCTTGCTGGCCCCACAGGGACCTCCTCACTCTGCACTGACGGTGATTAGTGGCCGGACCGGGTGTCGTTTAGGTGCCCTTGGTAAAGACATCTGCTGGTCCGATCCTGTCACCGGGGTGACCCATGTTGCCCCACGGGTGGTGGCAGGAACTGAAGGGGGGGGGGAGGGGGGGGTTCACAACAGCTCATTTACGTGCTTGATTGGTGCCCTGGGCTTTCGGTTAATTAGGCACTTAAGGGCTCATGGCGAGAGGTGAGAAGAGCTTTATTAGCACACAAACGTGACCTACGGACCACGCCGGCCATATATCATCTCCGGTGGACTAAGGTGTCACCGACCTGCCTGCTGCCTGATGTGCAGCCCCCCAGGAGAGAAGACATTCTCCAGCATATCCCAGCATGCATTGCATTGCCATGGCCGGATGGTCTTTGTTTTTTTGGCAACACAGACATACAAACACACTTACCTTGATCCTTTGATTCAACCTAGAAGGCAGGGGGCATGTCATACTGGCCCGATATCCTTCATACTATATGAATGAATGAATGAATGAATGAATAGATGTTACATTTATGTAGTGCTTTTCAAGACACCTGAAGCGCAGTGATGGCCCCTCCTATCCCACATGGTGCTCGCAGTGATGGCCTCTCTTATCCCACATGGTGCTCGCAGTGATGGCCCCTCCTATCCCACATGGTGCTCGCAGTGATGGCCCCTCCTATCCCACATGGTGCTCGCAGTGATGGCCCCTCTTATCCTACATGGTGCTCGCAGTGATGGCCCCTCTTATCCCACATGGTGCTCGCAGTGATTGCCCCTCTTATCCCACATGGTGCTCGCAGTGATAGCCCCTCTTATCCCATGTACCATATGATCATACCACATGAACGTACCACATGATCGCAACACCAAAACCATTCCCAAAGCATTGTTCAGGGTCACTCTGATTTTGTTAATAAACCCACTGCAATGCTGTTCAGAGTCAATACAGCATCACACAGTCCCAGCATTAGCTCTGAACCTTGCCTGTCAGTTTTGGCCGCTTTCTGGGTAACCCAGACTAGTGAGAACGGGAGCCCTATGGGCCCAGCAGGGGCAGGAATGCTGTAGGTTGTAGGTTAAAATCCCATAGCAGTGGTTTACATTATGTACTGGGCTTAGACTTAGTGGTCCCACAGATGTTGATCTTCAGGACCTACAGCCTTTCAAACCAGAATAGCAGCCGCTGCCTGGCTGTAATGATTACGTTGAAGCAGTGGGTTGGACTTGAGCCAGACCTTTATGAACATGTTGTAGTTTTCGCCTCACCATGTGTAATGGTGTCCACTGAACTAATGGATAAATCTCACCCATTTTCAACTGGAACCTTATCCTGTGCAGCGCCCCACAGTGGATGACTGCGGGTATGGCAGGTCACAGATTATTCGTCACAGGATCAGGCTCTGAAGCGCCATCAAAATGACGTCCACAATGTTTAACCCTGTCTTCAGTTTTTTCAGGAAAGGATGCCACCATTAGGCAGCATGCCTTCCAGAACATTCTCGTCTCTGCCCTGCATGGCAATCAAATCTGGAAACACACATGGTGTGATAATGACCAGCATTAATCTCGACTGCCCTGCACCGCCCTTGGACGGCTTTTGCCCTGAGGTCATGTGGCATCATTCTTCTTGACTAAATGCCCCCATCCCATGAGTTGGCGAAGTCCTCTCTGAGTAATGCCCCATCGCCCCCCCCAGTGACACGCCCGTTCCATTCCACTCTGGGGGGGAGTCACCGCCTGTCTATCCTGCAGCAGGCATGAATGGGCCAGCCATGTAGAAACACCACCCCCTCCAGTCTTCAGGGTTTAGTTGGGGTGGGGGGGGGGGTTAATTTTTGATGTGCGTGTTGATGTGGTGTGAGGGTGAATGACCAAGCAAACCAAGAATGTGGAATGACATGAGATTCCAGCCTAAAGAGGCTTTCATTAAACCTGTCACCAAATCCCAGCATGCACTGGGACATTCTCCAAGGTTTGGTTTACAGTTTGAGGCACATCTATAAACCTCACATCATAGCAACCTAAATCAGCTGTGTTTTAGTAGTGCCCCATCTGTCCCAGTCTCCCCAGTTACCCTCTCTCTCTCGTCTCTCTTCATCCTTCCCTCTCCCGATGGGTCATACAGGCACCCATGATCCCCTCGCGAGCCAGTCCTGGATCATTAAAGTGAGACCTACCTCACATTACATGCTGGTCAGGATCCACAGCAGAAGGAAGATTCAGGAGCTATTTGTCTCATGGATGGATGGATTTTCTCCTCTTTTTGCACGAGTGCTGGCACATGCACAGGTCTGCACGCCTTGCGTCTGACATCAGCAGGATGTGTTCCGTGGGTCCGCCAGGCGGGATAGCCCCGTGATCGGCGGCGAGTCGACACTCAGCTCGCGGCCGCGGGGCCGTCTCCGGTGCGAGCCCGTGAGGCTTGTGCCGTGGAATGGCGCCCCGTGCCAACCGCAGGAACGCGCGCCACCAGCCAGCCGGCAAAACAAACCAGGCCCGTCCGAACTGAGGGGAAACAATGAGCGCAGTGAGCCAGCCGGCGCTCGGCGAGATTGTGCTTGGCCGGAGCCGCAGTGTTTCAGGAAACCCAAGACCACCTTGAAAACGGTCTGCCTGCATCCTCCGAGCACAGTGCCACACCAGTGTGCTGCATTTCCTATACCAGTGCCTTTACCAGCCACAGAAACAGGCCCCGCACTACTTACTACCCAGGATACTAACCAGGTTACTGCATGGTTTACCACACCCGCCCCTACACAAACCCTATGAGGGTCACTACACAGGGAACACTACAAGTTACTATAGAGTGTACCTCACACATTACTACGCACTTCACTCCCCAGATCCAAACAGTTTACTCGGTGTGAGCATATCCATCCTCAGCAGTTTCTGCCCACTGGGCTGCTCATGCATTTCTGATCCAAGTGTACCCAACATGCACCAGTGCTTCCGCATTAAGCACTTTAATTGGACGGACAGGAAAGGGTCTCATAACTCACTTTCTCTCTCCCGGATTCAACTTTCTGTGTGTATAAGTACTGGCAGCAGGTCCTGTTTGACCTTACCACTTCCCCCCCCCCCCAGACCATAGAGACTACCCCACACAAGACAACGTGGGTCCCCCTGCCCTGAAAACACACCAGCCCACTAGTGGCCCAGCACAGGTCAACACAAGCCCCCCCTCCAGCCAGCAAAGCGGCCAGTCTGTGCACTCGGCAGAGTGCTGGGGCAAGACACAGCACCGGGGTGGGTGGGACGTCCGTGCCACTGGCCACCGAGCCTCCAGGACAGATATCTCAGTCGAGAGCGACAGCAAAATACAAAAAGGGTAAGGGGGCGGAGCTTGGAGCATCGCCTAGATGGGAGGGGGGCTTAGTGGCTGCTACCATAATAATCTGTCACAACAGCAACACTGCAGCCACAGGCCCTGGCTAAGAATAGATGGGCAGCAGACCTGCTTCAGCTGTTTCTGCAGAGCAGATAGGCCTGGGGCAATTATGCTGCAGGTAGGCCGGAGGAAGAGATGCTGGGGGCAGATAGGCCGCAGGTAGGCCGGGGACATATTCGTAAAATCAACACCCATGGGCCGCGATGCAGGGAGCCTGGCCCAGCCTGCCCACCCGCGCAAGGTATGCTAGTCCCAGAGTCCCCCACTCTGCCTTCTTTTCGGAACACAGTAAGTCTCCTCCGTGAACCCCCACCCCGCCCCGCACAACCCGCTTTTTCATACCTTCCTGTTTCCAGACCTTTCCGCTGTTGGAGAGAACAGGGCCAGGGAACTCAACAAAATGCCATGATCCGAACAGGTCCGGTTTCAGCAAACTGGGTCGGGCCCAAGAAAACAGTTAACGGTGCTGGTGGTTTTCACAAACCTGATATATTTTTTTTTTTACTTTCCAGCAATTTATTAGTCTGGTCTTGGTGAAACCAGCAGCAGAGCCCCCCCCCCCCACCCCCCAGGCTGGAGGACAGAGAGCCCACTGTCCGGGCGCTGTCCTTCTTTCAGGAGCTGTATTGCTCCTTAAGTATCCTGTGGTGACTCTATTAAGTAAAAGGTCTTATTTGAACACCTACCCCCCCAAAAAACCCTTTATTACTGGAGGGATATTCAAAGAGCCAGTGTGAGTTGAAGATACGCCGTTGTACCTTTGAATGAGGTCCACAGCTTGAAGGGTTTTGGTGAGAACATTCACTTGGACAAACGGAAATTTGTAACGCCATGTGATGCTGATGCTACCCCCCTCCCCCAAACAGCTTACTGCTTTTGGAAAAACACGGCTTTACTCAGCAGAGGAGCCAAGCCGGGGAGGTGGGGTGTTGGGGCTTGCGTCCCGTTGGAGACAAACGGGTGTGATTCGTGGTCTGACATTTTATAAACGCGGAGCTGTGGACAGGTTTAGAGACTCTATAGGCCAGAGGGGAGCAGGAAAGCTCTCCGCTTCAATAAAAAGGCAGTTTGGGTTTCCAATGTTTTTCTTGCTCGCTTGTTCTCATTTAGCTCTGGAGGGAAGCTCGCCCCTCACCACAGAGGTGTCGCTTACACGCCACCACTCCACGACGTCATATCGCCAGGAAGCCTCCTGCCCATTTTCTGGGTTTTGCTCAAGGTAATAAACAAAGCCCCAGAGCTAATTTTAGCCGAAATTCTATCCCTTCCAATAAGTTACAAGACTAAGTGGACCTTTTTAATCAAATGCTGTCTAGATCGGCTGAGTTCCCGGCAACGTAGGACAGGACCTTTAAAAATCACGAGGAGGGCTGGCCCGTAGACCAAGTTATCCTCCTGCGCTGTATTCTTTCGGGGGGTTATGTGTTCTAAGGAAACTCCTCGGTTTTACACAATTCGGCACAACAATGCGATCCGTCTCCGGAGAACCGGAGACAAATTAAGCTTTTTAATCATACCCATATTAGAGTAGTAAAACGTCAGCATTGTGCCAGTTTCGGAGTGGGATTGCGGTCCGGATCCACGGCGATCGGATCCAGTTTATTTCTTGCGATTATATCTGATCCTCCGTAAAGACGCCGCTCCTTCCTCCAGACCACTGTAAGTAAACCCTGCTGCATCTCCCAATTACAGGCTGATTCTGACTCTTAACCAAAGCTACCTTTGGCTTGTAAACGTTATGAACAGCAGAGAAAATACACATCTAGTTATAAAACGGGAAAGATACGTACGCGGTAATATAATAACATGCACGGAGTAATTACAGTACCTATCAAAGCAAAGAGACAGACTGGAAATATAAAAAGTCATTTGAGGACATGCGTTAACTGTTCTAATTTTACGTAATAATGCAGCTGATATGTCACGTGATGTGCAGCATTAGTACCAATACAGTAAGGATACCTAAACAAACCCAATGCCATGCTGTCATAGTTATGTGCAAAAACAGGGATTAAACAATGCAGCTTGGTATTACACAGGCCCACAATCCCGACATCTTGCTTTGCCCCCAACCCCGCACACGGACGGACGTGACAGGAAGCCCAAACTCCGCTAATCACTGGAGGGATCACTCAGCCACGCTTTACTCCAAAATCCCAGCGAAAGGAGGAAATTAAAAATTGATTTGTGACCCTTATACTCCTTTGTTAATTGCACAGAACATTAAATAACTTATCTTTCATTAGTTTTTCATAAAAAAAAATATAGATTTTTTTTTTACTGCACACAAAACTTTTATTATATGCTTCAATAAACACCAAATGTTGTACATTTGAAAACACAGGAAGTGTTTTTTGTTTTTAGAATTGTTATACATCAAACTGGATCGTTTAGATGGTCTTCAGACTTTCATTCTTTTAAGATGCTTTGATACATATGCATGAGAAACGTGAGATGAATTGTGGTGGCTAATGTGATTCCTGAAAAAGCTGAAAGTGTTTTTGTGGCTGATGGCCACGTGACTGAGGCCCTCTTTTGCAGATTTCTGGTACAGCGACAGCAGGACATCTGACGTTGCTCTGTCAGAAGGATGGTTCAGAATCACAGTGAGGAGCAGAGCCTGTCGTGATGTTCTCAAGGTGTTATGGGAGGCTGGACAGGAGATGGGGCCATGCCAGAATCACAGTCAGAACCACGTGACCCGGTGATGACAGACTGTTGCTTACACAGAAGAAAACACAAATGACCCAGGCACAGGGGTCTGAATAGGCTTGTCACCTGTGTGTGTGTGTGTGTGTGTGT
>JAABNX020000106.1:3532429-3544107 GCA_015163995.2 Mormyrus lacerda | reverse complement strand
CGCCGCTAGATCCTCTGTCAGTCTCAGGGTCTCCGGCGTGATTTACGGCTTGCACTTCACACGCCTCTGTTGTCCTGGATATTTCATACACTTTATATTGAATGCTTATCTTTCTTATTGGGGGTGTTAAATAATGCCTGGAAAAAGCTAAGTAATAAGACTAATGACAAAATTGGAACAATCTGCTTCTGAATGGGGTGCATTTAGATTTCTGGGTAAGGGGTGGGGGGGGAGGTCCTAAATTTCTATATATTGGGCTGTCCTCTGGGACGCTGAGCTTATTGGAGCAGGTCCTGGAGCTGCCCTGCCACTGGGCGGGGCTAATGAGTTTGGGCCAGGTTGGGTATGCCCCACCGGGCACTATAAGCCGCTCATTTATGGGTGTGGCGGTTAAACAGAAAAACACCCCGCGAGATGGAGGCTATGCCCCCCCCCCCATTCCTCCCAACAGCAGAGGGACATGTGGCTGTTAGCATCAGAAAGAGCATAGCCACTCCTGGGTGAGGGCTGGGGGCCTCTCAGAATGCAGGGACCGGCCCTGTACTGATAGTGAAAAGGATTCAAAACTGCTAGCGACCATTTGCTGGTGGGGGGGGGTGGGGGGTAAAATGTGTGACACACGGGGGCTGGGGTAGGATTTAAGCGCGCCACCCTGACAGGTGTGAGCCCCCTGAGGCACTGTGCCGTCCTTCGTGTCGCCCAAAATGAGCAGAATCCAAACCCCCCTTACATAAACAGCTCAGGGGTGATGTCATTCGCGGAACGCTACTCTCAGCGGGATTTGGGAATGCGGAGTGCTTTTGTGACTGTGCATGCGCGACAACACTCAGAAGGCTCTCAGCACCGTGACATATATCACTTTGCTTGGGTTTTTAACAAACCCAAGGCTGGGTTGTTTGAAAAGGAGTGACACTCCATTTTCTGGCTTTGCTAGAGGTGGGGGCCTCATATGGTTTGTACTGCAGGTGCCATCAAGCTACAGTGCACCCCTCCCAAAAAGCCCACAAAGGCGGCATGACTGTAACGCTGCTGGCCTCCTGTTTACCCTCAGCGCTTTGGCCCTGTCTCGTTCATACATGTGTTTGTATTTTTATCCTGGTGAGACCGTCCACTCAATTCAAAGCTGAGTTTTCCCTTGTGCTCCACAAGGTCAAAGTAACGCACACATGCACAGACACACACATAGACAGAAACACAGACAGACACACAGACAGACACACAGACACACACACAATGGGTCCAAGTAACCAAAACCAGGATGCAATGACTGCTAAAGAGGTGAAACAAATGTCAGCGTAACTTTACATTTTTGCCTCTGCCCAAAACTGTGTTTTCATTTGCCATCCTCTTTGGTCCTCCTTAAAACACAGAAAGGGGACATCAGACAGCAGCTCCATTCGCTAAGACAAGCTGGTGGCTTTACGATATCAATCTGCTTCTATGTTCAACGCTGATTTCACATTCTGGGAGGCAAAAATGGCAGCTTCAACAGTAGATACAAGCTGTTGGTCATAAGTTCAGATGTAAGTCCTGTTCCTTAGCCAACAAGCCCCCTGCTGGCTACAGGAGCAATGCAGCTGCCATCCACACCCAGTCCCGTTTGCACTCCTCTTTCCCGATTTTCACCAACATTCCAGCAGATTCATTTCATATTCAAGAGTCCTGTACATTAGTACCCAGAATTCATTTGGTTGCAGATCACAGAAAACCCATATGGTTCATTTCAGGCTGACATGTTGTACAGATTATCACTCCCACACTCTAGCTTCCGCAGTCAATTAAGGCCCAGGAACATAGTAGCTATGCAAAGGCCAAGATTTCCAGTTAGATCAGCTGGGGGCCCCCGGGATAAAACCCAACCCCAGTGAAAGGATGACTTTTCCCTCCAAAACTTGTCTTCACTACAACTGGTTCCGAAACTTAACGATGTCACGGTGCTTCTGAAATTACACAGTGACGCTGTGGAGCAGGATGACTCAGTAGAAGCTAGCTGTAGTGGGGGGGGGGGAGTTGGGGTGGTGGCATGAAGCCTGAGAATCTTCTCTCTCTACTGTCACAGCAACCGCAGCAGAGGGAGGCTGTCAAGCCAATCTAGGTTTCTATTCCACTGCCAATCCGGGTTTCTATTCCACTGCCAATCCGGGTTTCTATTCCACTGCCAATCCGGGTTTCTATCCCACTGCCAATCCAGGTTTCTATTCCCCTGCCAATCCGGGTTTCTATTCCACTGCCTATCCGGGTTTCTATCCCACTGCCAATCTAGGTTTCTATTCCTCTGCCAATCCAGGTTTATATTCCCCTGCTAATCCAGGTTTCTATCCCACTGCCAATCTAGGTTTCTATCCCACTACCAATCTAGGTTTCTATTCCACTGCCAATCCGGGTTTCTATCCCACTGCCAATCCAGGTTTCTATTCCCCTGCCAATCCGGGTTTCTATTCCACTGACTCCCAGGCTTCCCCACAGCAGCTGCTGAAACATAAACAGGTTGATGTGACAGATGTCACGCTGGCTTACTAACGAGGCTTTTAACGAACCTTATTCGCAGTTTCCGTCAGCCTCATTCTGGCACTGGCTCACGGGACTCGCCTCTACGGCGACAGTAAACAAACTTCACCCGCCGTCGCGAGCTGGAACAATGTGTACGCTGACCTGGACTCTTTTCTTAATTACCTCATTACGGGGCTAATAAATCCCCCAGGGAGTCAGTGTGGTCACTTATTTTGGTCTGCTGCGATAATTAGGGTCGGGCAGACGCAGTCTCAGAGAAACACAAGGTGCCAGACTCCATGCTAAACCGGGCACCTGACCTCACAAGGTGGCGGATCACCTGAGCTGGTAAACAGGCGCAGGACCCCGCAAACGAAACCTAGAGATGTTGTTTTTTTTATTAATACGGGATTTTCACCCGGACTCACGGGAGCCAGGCGGCTTTACAGAGGCGTGATCACAGACACGGTGCTGAGGAAGGAGTCCTTTCTCACCGACGTGGTCCAGCTGCGTCTGTGTGCAGTGGGTGACGTCATGTGACATCACCATCAGGGCTCTCAGGAAATCTGGCAGGAAGTTCTCAGAGAAGATGTGGAGTATTCAGAGAGGACACCTCTCTGAAGGTGAGCACTGGAGCACACCTCTCTGAAGGTGAGCACTGGAGCACACCTCTCTGAAGGTGAGCACTGGAGCACACTGGCATGGGCAGGAATAGGAGGGACATAGAAGGAGAGATGTATACAGTGGCGGATGTTTACCAGCGCTCGAATCACGCTTTTGCATGGGGCCAAATTTTGGGAGCCCCCTGTTGGTCACAAACAGTCACTGCAATAGGAGGGCCCCAAATGAGTTTTTCATGTGGGGCCCAAGAAATAACAAACACGCACACAAGGTTCCACTGTGCTACTAGCCGGGTGGAAAAATCTGGATGACATCAGCACCGCCGTCGGCACACCCAGGCCGACACCTCGGAGGTGAGGTGGTGTTGCCTGGGGACTGTGCAGCCCTTCGGTGCTGGACCTGGAGAGACCAGGGGTGGCTTTTTTGTGTCCTTGAGAGTCCATGCAGATGCATCGCTGGGTGGCGCAGAGGTACCTTCAGGCTGCCCCTCACTCACACGTTGGAGTCCAGGATGTTACCTGCCGTGTTTAAAACTGTTTGATGCGGCATCTCACCTGCTGTCCTTGTTGCGCCTCCATAAGTCTCTGTTTTCCTCCCGAATTTCAACATACGGCAGCCGCCAACCCCTGCCTACTCATCTCATTTAGCAGCACCGATTCACCTACTTTTAATGTTCTTGGGCTGCAAGAGAAGTCATTATTCCTGCAGGAAACACAAGGAGAGCGTGGGGAGTGTTCTGCTGAGCTGAAATCAGCGGAGGTAATCAACTTTTTATCGTTTACAGGTTTTTTCTCTTCTTATGTGCCAGAAAAAAAAAATTATTAAACAACAAAATAAAAAAATTCAGATTTTATTGGTCGTACCTTTATAAAGATCTGATAAAAAGTGTTTATGCACGAAGTCCACGGTCCGTGCTGTTATGATTGGGATGATATTAGACTATTTGTTGTGTGCTAAAAACAGACAGGAAATTTCCAGAAGGTGCCAGAAACTGAAAGGAGGGTAAGGATCACGTTGTTCTGGGCCGCTAGCAGCATCTGCATGTGGGACCGTTCTCTCCTCACGATTCCCCCTTCATTTAATTTTGTTCACGTCTCCATTTCCCCCCCCAGCCACCCCATCAAGCACTTGTGTTGAAATAAAAGCCCCCTAATCTTCTAATCCTCAGTCTGCCCCCCATCCCTCATTCTTTCTCAAGACCTGGCTCAACATCTGCTTAAGAACACAGATTAAGGGCCCAATCTGAGCAGACAGTATTAATTAAATCCAAATTAGAGTCATGCAAACGAAAGCACGCTTTTTATTTTCTCTGAGAAGGGAGTCTCACATCCCCAGAAGAGTTGGGGACTGAGGGGATGTTTAACTGCTCTAACGCAGAAATAATCTAATAAGCCAATACCTCTGGGTCCAGGTGTACAACGGGTAGGAAGTACTGTATGCTAAAGCAGTCGAAATATTGCTCACTCAATCATTTTTGTCTTTTGGAGCGCAGAAAATCCCACTGTTATCCTGCGTCGAGCCCACCAGAGTCGGAATTAATAATAGGAACGGCCAGGCTTACGGTGTGATCGACAGCCCCGGTCACTCAATGCCCGGTAGCGTGTTGTCCGGTACGGTCAGAAGTTGACGTTTGTTTTGACAGGCTGTCTTTTCGGTGTTTCGGGTGGAGCCCGGATCATTCCGGAGGCTCTGCGATGTGTGGCTGAGAAACGAAACACAGGCGGGTCACGAATGACCCCTAACGTGACGGCTAGCTATTTGGCCACCATAAGAGTAAGAACTGTGTTCTTCAGTGATGCGATATCTTCTTGGTTATTCTGGAGCTGGACGATAGATCTGAGAGTTAAAAGAGCTGTTTTGAGCAGAATCCGTGCCGGAGTCCTTCGCAGAGTTGTGTTTCCTAGCGAAATGGAACCCAGACTAAACAAAGCGTGGGCTATTGTTATAGCCCGCCGGATCGCTTTAAGAGCTGTCCTTGCCACACCAGGCTTCTGGTTGCTGTCACAAAACCCACACAGCACATGCCCGCTGTTACAGAAACATGCTGCAAACATGAGCTGCCATGAGTCGCCAGCAAGTGTATTATGAACCCTCAGCCTGTCTGAAATCTGTGGGGTGTTTTGGGCAAATTCTACATCTGGCGGTAAATGTCCAACATACAGAGGCAGGAAATACGAGATCCGTTTTTTTCGCCTTCCAAACCCTGTTACCAGCAAATTACATAGCAAAGGGGTCTCTCGTCGAAGGCCTTGCTGACTCATTTCCACTTAATTAGCTGTTGGTGAGTCATGATTTGATCACTCGTGGGCTCCATTTTGACTCGGACATTCAGGAGAAAACTCGCATTGTGTAATCTTATATGTCAATGCCGTAATTAACTGGCGTAATGCTGAAAGGCTGTTTTGTGAACGCTACATGAGGCGGCTCGGCCTTTTGCAGCCTGGGTCTCTGCTCACCATCCCATAAATACCTATGTGGTTCTTACCTCTTCTGCAGGCACTGGATCTTGGGGCTTGGTCATCGTTTGCTTATCTGTGGAGGAAACAGCCTGGAAACCACAGCTATGGATATCGGATCAAGGCGGCTCCGTTGGCCGTTTTGCTTTGAGGGGGGGTTGTGAATTTAGAGCACCAGACTCCACTGGTAGAGAACCTCAGAAGCCGCAGTAAATACAGAGCTCAGCTGAGCATTTGCTTTTTGAATAACTCCATCAGAATTAGACCCAAAAACTTGAGACAAGAACAGACAGCGGGGGCTGGCAGCCATATGATCACCCCCCCCCCCCACTGTGTCTGAAGTGACACTACATCTGAGGACGCCCGAGGCAGAGGATGTCCTTACTGATCTCCACACCGCCGAGACACTGTGTCCCAGACCGGTGCCTGATAAGAGAGGAAGTTCTTCATCTGGAGGAAGCAAAGACAGACCCCGCTGTGTTGAAAGCAAGTCTGAAGCTCCACAGGCTATTGTCTGGTGGGTGGGCCAGAAGGGGGGGCACCTTTCCAACACTGCCCACCCCTGCCCCACCAACAATGTCACATCTACAAGGTTCATGTCCAGAACAGCTTAGTGCACGGCCATGAACTTCACATGAACGTCATAACTATCTATTCTATTTACTCACATTGTGCTGCCTTTGCACTTTGTCATGCATCTTCCATTTGTATCTGTACATTGAATGTATTTCTTTCTATCTATCTAGTCAAGATGATGCTTCCCAGAATTCCCTTGTGCTGCAAACCTAAATAGGCATTCCTGCCTCATGTCCATCCATCCATCTTCTGTAACTGCTTCTCCTGTCCAGGGTCACGGGGGGGGGGGGAGTCTGGAGCTTATAGGTACAGATAAGGGAACAGCACGTCACAGGGCACTCTCACACACTCACCTACCATTCACACACTCACACGCCATTCACACACCATCTTCTCATACACACCAATGGGCAATTTGGCAACTCCACTCATATTTTTGGACTGTGGGGGGAAAACGGAGCACCCAGAGAAAACCCCACGACGACACGGAGAGAACATGCAAACCCCACACATGGAACCCTGTCAGAGACTCAAACCCAGGGCCCAGTGGCGTGAGGCAACAGTGCTAACCACTGCACCATCATGCAGTCTCATGTTTTCAATCATAATGAGGTAACCAATGGCAGAAGAGCGATGGCAACAGCCGCCTCCTGCCGACGGAAGAGTAAGGCAACATGAACCCAAAGAATACAGCTTCGGTGCCACTGGGTCAGGCACCACTTAGCGCCATCGCAACGTTAGCGTCCACTAATGCCTGCCCTTTCCAAATCCCCACTGCCGGAGTGCTTCTCTAATGGATGGAGAGTGTGTCTCTGGCATAAGAGTAGCAGGGGCAATTTCCTGCTTTAACATCTGGGGCTGGTCCAGTGTTTGGAGGCAATGGCTAGGAGGAGTTTTTCCTACGGCCTGCACCCAATCCCGACAAATTTTCACTTGCCGGGAAAAAAGAGGAACTCCACTTGTCTGGGGAGGCAGCAACAGCTCAGGTGATGCTGCTCTGGTGTCGAATGATGAAGACTGATCTCAGAAGTGTGAGTCCGGCTTGGGTGGGTATCGGCTGAGACGGATCGAGACCTGAGAGGGGTAGATGAGGGCTTTGAAGCGCCCTGTCACATTGGGGTCATTTCTGAGTCCAAAAAAAGAAATCATTAGACAGAAACAGAGGTTCGAGGACCCTTGGAGGGTAGAGACTGCAGTGCTGCCCAGAGTGACGCTACACGGGGCTGTTACAGTCACATGGGTTTACTACGAGGGCAGGGGCCCCCATTTTAGGCAGTTTTGAGCGGCAGTAAAAACTCACCTAGAGGGTCAAACTGGGGACCTATCCCCTCATTACAGACCAATGCTGGATCATTAGCGAGCGGCCCCACCAAGCAGGGCCCATGATGACAGACAGCAGCTGCCTTGGGGGGAGGGGGGCGCTGGGATAAAGCCTGAGAGAGCGAAAAGCACATTTCTCTTTTACTTACTTGCCATATAACACGCTAGCATTAGTATTGCATAGCGGACTCTTAAGGGAAAGCTCATTTGTTTCAGCCTGAGGCAAAAATGTGTCTCTCAAAGCCAGAAATGTACCCAATGGCACTAAGGATCTCGTAGTCCTCCGGCCTCCCCCCAACTGATTTACACACACCTGTCTGAGACACCTTTCCAAATGAGCAATTCTTCTCAAACTGTACACACTGCACACTGTAAGACTGCAGGCCTCGCAGGGTGCTGGGTGGGCAACACGGGCAAGTAAGACTGCAGGCCTCGCAGGGTGCTGGGTGGGCAACACGGGCAAGTAAGACTGCAGGCCTTGCAGGGTGCTGGGTGGGCAACACGGAAGACTAAGACTGCAGGCCTCGCAGGGTGCTGAGTGGGCCACTCAGACATGTTTGGTCACAGTATACTACCTCCCCCATTGAGGCCTGAAAATCGAAACCCAAATTCACAGGCAAACATGAAATTGGGGAATATTATTGGAGCGGATCAGATAGCTCAAGATCTAGGGTCCTCCATGAGTACCAGCTTTTATGTAAAGAAACATTTTATATATATATATATTTATAGACACACACACACACATGTGCCTCAATGACAGGCGGCCATTTTCTCACATCACGTTAACTCAAAACATCTACAGTCCGGTGACTATTTGCACCGTGATCCATGGTGCTGACAGACGTCAGCATAACCTCCTGAAATTTTATGGCCTGTAGACCAAACTTTGGGCTCTTTCACCCTTTTGCCGCATGAAATCATTCTACATAACGAAAAATGTGAGCGGGATTTAGATACTAAAAAAATCCAGACAGAAAGGAAAAATGTTCACGCTGGGTTATGCATGTTGTGTAAAAATAGATGCTGGACGGATAAATCAATAGAGCGGTTATTAAAAGCACCTGTGCTACTCGATATCAGCATTCTGCAGATCCACTGTGGCTTCCAGGAGCCCGGGGAGAGGACAAAGGTCCAACCCAATTGGCGAAGAAACTGAGGGGGAAGAATCTCTCCGATCTAAATACCAGCAGAACCGGCTTTGAAGCCGCACCATTTCCGATATGGGATATCAATTCATGCATACTCATCTGAAGCGGAGAGGAACTGGACAGCCACCATCTCAGCCTGCTCTGGCCACAGCTGATGCAACTCGGGCTAAAATCAGAAGCAGATGTCCCAGGGCAGGAAAAGCGAAGCCGAGATTCGCAGGAGAAATGCGCAGCAGTGTTGTTTCGCAGGAATTAAAGCATAGCCCCCACGCTCTGATGACTCTGAGATCCAGAATCTGCTGAAGCATTCAGGGACGGAATCCGGTCATAAATATGATTCGGCGCATGTGTGTCTCTTGTCCGCCGGTCGGCTACGTCGAGGAGTCAGCCGTGTGTTCCGGAGGCGCCGTTTTGATCCACAAGCAGGAAATTGGGAGAGACCTTATTCCGAGCATCAGTTTGGGATGATCTCTTAGGGGTTCAGGAGTGGTGGGGGGGATTGGGGAGTCAGCCCTGAGTTATGGGTCAGCGAGACACAGTGTGATGATACCGTGCAGTTTGTGCCAAAGTCGAGAGGAAAATGTCCAGTAGTTCAAATAAATATCATTGATTTGATTACCGTTCAAGATGAATTACTGCCTAGCACAGAAATGAGATACCTGATACCTCCAAACGTGGAGGGGAGGGGCGCACGCCTAAGGACTAAGCACAACTGAAGGGCCTTACAAATCGGCTTCCCCATGACCCGCACTAATCAAGATGGACATCAGGCAAGCATGCAACTTAGAAAAGGACCATAATGCGAAACAGTACCAGTCCCAACCCCAGAGGGGAGCTTTTTCTTACCAGTATGTTTACTTTCACTGAGTCTGAGTAATTTCAGGTCCCCTAAAGCTTATATACTGCAGTACATCCTGGAGAGATGCACAGAATCCTTGCTTTCCCAAAACTGTCTTCTCAGTCCAGGAGAACGACATTCCTGTCAGCTTCAGAAAAGTTTTGGAAATGGCGCAAATAAACATCCAGAGTGAGGAACCAGGAGCACTGCAAGGCCATGGTAAACTGAATGGAAACAGGAGGGGGTCGGAGACTCATTGGACTTATTTATACTGGGCTGTTTTCACTGATCCAAGGCTCCATATAGACCCATTCCACACTGTGACCCATCTTCTGGGTTTTAAGGGGCATAGGGTACTGGGACACCAACCTTTCAGCGATCACAGCAGAGTCAAGTGGCCGCATTGTAGATGTCAGGATTGCTGCTCCTCACTGACCCCTACACTGCATTTTGGACATGAGGAGTTAGCCCAGACTTTTGAGAAGAAGGTCAACAGGACCGAGAAGCAGCTGGAGGTCCCGAGTGGTATCTGTGCAGCTACAAAGACAGCGCGTCTTCTCAGAGCAGCTGAGCATGCTTCTGAAGGCCGGTCTGTCTGTAGAGGTACCAAGTCTCAAATGTTGAATTTCCAAAGCTTTGTATCTTTTAAGTTAAGCACACTTTACCAAGAGATGGGACTCAAATCACGCATCTAGTTAGAAGCCCAGAAACCAAACAATTAAAGGACCTCGTCTTGTTCTGACTGTTAAAACTGATAGACACATATAGACTCCAGTTCAAAAGCATGTAAATCACGGCTTTTACACATTCTAAAAATCAGAGCAGAACTATATTTTCATGTCACGGGATAAAGTTCCTAGCAAAGCAAAAGGCTTCGAAGGGCAGCAGGAAAGTGTCTGGCGATAAACAAATTGAACTTCATGTAATTTTGGAGTGGTATTTCCCAGCATTTCCCGCCGATAACGCAGGCGTAATGCTTAGGGCGCCGTTACATCGGCCACTGCCTGACGCTGCAGAACTTTGCCCAGCTGTGTTTGCGTTAAACGGAATCGAATCTGAATTTGGAAAATGTCCCGATTTGATAAGCCGGCTCTTGGATGCAACACATCCAGTGGTTTTGGGATTTCAGAAACGAGCGTGTGTTATTCTGAGCTAATCCCTCTAAAAGAGGCCTTAATATAACATTCCACACGTCTGGAGGGACACGTTAAACTGCTGGACAGCCGTCTATGACCGACGGCGTTTGCTTTTCTTTGGGGAAACACAATATCTGCGTGAGGCAGGGCCGGTTATCACGGCGGAGTCCGTTTCGTCGCGGAGGGTAACTCAATCCTGCGAAAGGTGAAATATACCTTCATTATTTTTCTTCAGGAATTGAACAGTATGTCTTGGCCCGAAGGAGACGCAGACCAGTCCCCTGGGAATCATCCTTCTCTGCTGTGGAACAAGCTGGGGCTGCAGTTTGCAGATTAAATTATTCTTAAGCCGGGTTTGCCTACACGGAAAGCAGCCCAGCAATCCCAGTGAGTTCTGTTGCTAGTCAACAACAGGCTAAAAACATGTGAATTGGACTGGGGGGGGGGACCTTGGACTTGGGCCTGACCCTTCCTAGGGGGCTTGTCCACAGACACATCTGTATTTTCTGGCAAATATTCACCAGTAACTGCATTTTCGCTCCTTTGTTATTATTTTATCATGCTGAGTCTGATATCCTGAGGAACACGCACTCATTTTCAGAGCTAATGGCTCATGGCTCAACACATCTTGGGGGTATTTCAGTTCTTGCTGTCCATTAAAACAGAAGCATTATTGATTGAATAAGTCTCTGATGTGTTCATCATGTCTGACAGATGTTCTGGCCCAAGTAGGAGTGCGTAAGATCACTGTTTTCCAATCCAAGCCAGAGGTGCAGACAATGCTTATCGTGTCTTGGAGAAGGTCCATATCCCACCAGTGGCTAGCCTTATCTTTACATCCCCCCCCCCCTCGACAGCAGATGCTGGTGAAATGGCCAAAGGAGACAGCTGCCACCACTGCTTCACAGTAACGCCCAGGATAAGTTACCAGATGCCTCCTTCCCTTTCCCTGTTTCTTTTCCGAGAGCCCGTTGCACCCTTTGAGTCTCTTATGCATGCCGGTTGGTATGGGGGGGGGGGACTTTCTGGTTTATCAAAAGCAGTTATGGGTACCTGGTGTTACAACGCACATGTGGTGCATAATCAGCTT
>JAABNX020000106.1:3474964-3488829 GCA_015163995.2 Mormyrus lacerda | reverse complement strand
CACCGCTCCCACAGAAGGTTCACGGGAGGAGGGGACAGGACTGAACACCGCTCCCACAGAAGGTTCACGGGAGGAGGGGGCAGGACTGAACACCGCTCACACGGAACATTTATGGAAGGTGGATAGGACTGAATAGCGCTGAACGTTCATGGAAGTGTGTCAAGACTGAACACCACTGAATGTTGACAGGAGGATTTGTGGTCATGCACATTGTACCTACAGCAGTCAGAGCAACTCAAACCGCTTGTTAGTGGGTAGGGTCGCCTCAGGGACCTGTAGCAACTGTTTCTATGCCAACCCACCCAATGACAACTGTTATCCATAAAAGGCAGATCCACCCTGTGCAGCGGCCCAAGGCAGCTCTGTTGTTTGAAATCGATTTTGCATTAATCTCAGATCCAATTTACTTTTGCAGTTGAGGTTGGGCACTGAAGCAATGTCCCCATCCCAGCAGACTCCTCAGTTGGCTCCTGGGGAAGGGGGGGGGGGTTTCAGACAGAAGGTACTATCTCTGGTCCTGTTCCCGGGTGAATTCATACCACTCATAAGCCTGCCAACAGCAGGTGGGCCATGAGTAAAAATGAATCCCCATAAATTAACCATCTGAAACTTGAGGGGGGAGGGGGTCCACAGCTAAGGTTTAACCCAAAATACACATCAACTAATCATGTCTAAGATGATATTTTACCCTGAGGGTAGCAAACCCACACACACACAAGGACTTTAAACCCAGGCATTCCGGAAGCTTTCTTGCTCACCCCTGGGGCCGGAAACCAGCACCATTTACATCTTAAGGACCCTGAGCCCCCATTTGACATTATGTTAAACAAAGCTTCAGTGAGAGTGGATAAAATTCAATTATGAATTCATGCTCAGCCCTGACATCACTTCCTTTGAGGACAGAGAAGAAAACAAACACAAAGGCACTTTTCCATTTGTTTGCTGGTGGCTGTTGCTAGCGGTGCTGCCCCCTGGGGCTTTGATGCTGACATGACAGCCCCTCCGGTACCCTCGCTTGCTGAGCTTCTCAATGCCCAGTTGCAGCTCTATCCAGACCCAGCAGGTTGCGGGGGCAACACAGCCTGCTGCCCCGACACGGACCTGCATGTCTCACCCAAGTTCTATGAAGAGAAAGTAGAGGTCGGATTTTCAGATAAGCCCAAAGTGCCACTTTATGGCTGCATGTCAGCATGAACTTACTTTGTCATCCAGAAGGGGGAGCAGTTGAGCCCCTGGACTCATCATCTTTGCTACATTCTTTACAAAAAAATCAGACCAAAATCATCCCCCAAATGTTGCCAATATTATTTGCATATTTGCATCCCTAACCCCATCCAATATGGCTTGGGTTGGGGGAGGGGGGGCAGCAACAACAAACCCACCCCTGCTGGCATTTATAAGCGGGATGTTTGATGCATTTACACAATAAAGTCTAGTACCTCCCTCTCAGTAAAGCAGTAAAATATTGCATCTCGTGAACCTTCTGTGTGAGCGGTGTTCAGTCCTGTCCCCTCCTCCCGTGAACCTTCTGTGTGAGCGGTGTTCAATCCTGTCCCCTCCTCTCATGAACCTTCTGTGGGAGCGGTGTTCAGTCCTGTCCCCTCCTCCCGTGAATATATACATATAACATACAGAATTTTTTTAATTTTATCAGTGCCTTCACTGCCCACCCCCCCTCCCCAACAGATCCCTGTTACCATCCCAAAGAGCATAGTGCCACAGCCAGGGGTCACCCCACAGGCACAGGGTTCGAGGTCAGTGACTCTAAAGCGCCCCCTGGTGTCAAACTGTGTTAGTGTGTTTGTGCCCAAGTGCCCTGTTTCTGTTCTGCTGTCCTCTTGGGACCAGCTCAGCGTCTCCGGCTGGATACAGTGATGATGGAAATGAAGGGACGAGCAGAGGAGTATCTTCCCCTGAGCACGGCCATCCAGCATGCCTGGTCTGCTTCCGTCGCACAGGGTTACCATACTCAGCTACAATACATGGGTAAGCAGCCCCCAATTGACAGCATGAGTAAAGCACGGACACCCCCAACAAGAAATGGGGCCGACCGGCATAAATGACGTAAATTTAGTGGCTGGAGCCGTGTTTGTGCCAGTGTGACGAAGCAGCTGTTTTTCAGAGTATTTCCACTTCCTGAGGAAACAAGACAGAAACTGAAAAGCTACCAAAAATACCTTGTTTACCACGACCTGAACATGTATGCAAAGAAAACCTGAAAGCATTTTAATCTGCAAACGGGAAGCCCAGGAACAGCATAAAACAAACAGAAACATCAAAATGACGCTGACACACTGCTCACACCCGGCTGTTTACATAAAGGACTCCAAACTGTACTTATCTGTAAACTAGTTTCCCCAAATTGTTCACACCAAGTGCATAAAGATCACAAAAAGAACACAAAAGTAAATTACATTCAGTACAGATTTTAAATCGGGACACAGACAACAAACAAAAGGACATTTAACGTGTCAGGAATGTTTAAAGTGTTTTAAAGTCTCTCCCTGTTTGTTGCACTGAGAGAAGATCAAAGACCCTCATCATCATATGACCTCATTACTTAATTTCAGTAAAAAGTGTGAGAAAGGTGAGTCATAACTGGGTATAAAAATCACAATGAAAAAAGTACCAGTATTAATTCATGATGATGCTGCTCGATTGTCAGTCAGTGTCTGAGGTTCTCGCAGGAGCAAAGTTTCCCATAATCTCCTGAATTTTTATGCATACATCACACAAGTCAGTACAAGGGCATCAGTGGACCATTGATACCCTGGCAGATTCAGGGGGCCCAGAATTTCACAGTGCCCCTTCAATATGTAAAATTATGACTTTTATTAGGTCCCAGGTTATTAAGATTATTAAGGAGTCCAGAGTCCCTAGTTACTCCCCCAGCCGCACGACACGGTCTGCCCGCAACACTCTGGATGGAGCAATGTTGTGGGTGCGAGTGACTTCTACAGTTTATCCTCCAGTGACTTCCTGACATCTGACCAACCCTCAAACGTAACGTCATTTAGCACCGGCACCCAGTTTACGCTCATCAAGAAAAAACGTTTAACGTAGTTAATGTGATTTCATACATATACTTTCTCTAGTCTATTTCTTCAAAAGGCATAAGTGCAGTAAAGTGTAGTGTCACTCTAGTCAGAATGCTTACTGGAAATGTCCACGGGGCAGAGTAACGTGACAAATATCCACGGGGGTGTGTCACTGGAGACTGGAGGCTAGTGTGATGTTGTGGGGACTAAACAGCCTTTAGTTGTGTCAGTTGCGTTGCGGTGCTAAGAGTCGTCAATCGCATGAGTCGCATCGTGGGCGCCGAGAGTCGTCAGTCGTGTCGCGGGCGCCGAGAGTCGTGAGAGGCGTGGCGGGCGCAGAGAGTCGTCAGTCGTGTCGCGGGCGCCGAAAGTCGTCAGTCGTGTCGCGGGCGCCGAGAGTCCTGCACTCGACCAGACCGACGCCCACTAGCTGTCCCTGATAGGCTGGTTGCAGTGTCAGTTACAGGAGGTGGAGGCAGAGAGGACTTGAAGTGCCGCTTCCACATTCTCCATGTGTTTCAGGCCAGGCAGGTCGGCCTCCAGCAGAACCTCCAGAACAGTGTGCTGTCACCATAGAAACAGAAGGAGGCATTTGTTATGACAAAAAAGGAAAGTGACCACAAAAATAAAAATCCAAAAATGTTGTTTTCTACTATAGTGTATAGTATACCCCACAAGGTTCTACTCTACAAGGCACTACCCTACATTCCTGTGCCAAGCTCCACCGGTCTACTCTGTAGATCTATACCAAGCCCCACTACTCTACCCCAGAGTACTTAACTCTATAGGGCTGTACTCTACAAAGTACTACTCTATAGATCTGTACCAAGACCCACCACTCTACTCTACAGGGCCCTACTCTGTAGATCTATACTAGGCCTCCACATCTTACTCTCCTCCTCCATATTTCATATCCATGCCCCTCTGGGCTGTGGTGCTCCACCCTACAGAGTTGCTCAGGATTCTTACCGGTACGCCAGTGAAGATGAGGGACACTTCACATTGCTGAAACTGCCGTAACAGGTCCTGCAGCTCATTGATCACCGTGTAGTCTATGCTGCTGAAGTGCCGGCAGTCCAACACCACAGACCGAGGGGGGGAGGCTGTGTGGGGGGGAGGGGCAGTACGTCACATGACTCTCAGTTATACCCAAGAGTGTATAGCCAAGGGGATGCCAGAACAGCATCTGAAAATCTATTGGTGATTCATTTAATCTTTAGTCATCCGTTGCGGGCACTGACCTGTCAAGGCCTCAGTGTACAGCACCCGGCTGATGTACTCCACGGCAGGGAAACTCAGACCGCTGTCTACTGCCACCACCAGCACGCCATGGTCACGCAACTGTGGCAGACGCCAGAGGAACACATACGGCAGATCACCAGGACGGTTGTGTCACTTAAATGAACTGCAGTTAAAGGAGTGGGCAATAAGCTACTCCAACCTTTCAGCATTTTCAGCGGGGGTGCTGCTGTGCCCCCCGCCCCCAAATGAATTCCTATGGAGAACAGAGAGTGTTACCCTGAAGTTGTGGGTCAGACGGACGGCCTACCTTGAGCCTGGGCCTGGCAATGTGGTACAACAGCATAGCCCCAGAGATGGCTATCCCGCACACGATGCCATACTGCACCTCCCAGAAGCTCACCAGGAACGTCACCAGGAAGGGCAAGAGGTCCAGCCCTGCGGCGGGGGGAGGGGGGAGAGGTCATGCGGTCATGCTGACAGCGCCCCCAAGTGGCCAGTCCACCTCTTTACCATGACACATACAAATACATAGAGGTATAGCAGGCAGCTTGCTCACGTTTGACCCTCCAGAGCTTCATAGCGATGCCATAGTCGAACATGGGGGCCACGGCGCAGATGATGACGGCGGCCAGCGAGGCCTTGGGGATGTAGTAGAAGATCGGCATGAGGAAGGCGAGGGAGAGGAGCACGACCACACCTGGGGGGAGGAAAGATGAACGTTTAGGGAGCTCACAGCCACCACTGTTGTGGGCGGGGCTGTTTTCAAGTTAGGAGGGCGTTACTCACTGGTGAAGACACCCCCTAAAGGTGTGCGCACGCCACTCTGAGAGTTCACTGCCGTCCTAGAAAAACACAACAGGGATTAGCGCGCGCACACACACGTGCACATCACCTTGGCGACACACGTCGTCACGGCAACACACGTCACCACGGCGACACACCTTCCGAAGCTTCCTGTGATTGGGTACGCCGACACAAAGGAGCCCATGAGGTTAGTGAGGCCTGTGGTGGGACGTGGGGCAGGTGTGAGAGAGGGTTCAGCACCCAGGGGCATTGTGGGTACAGAAAGAACAAGGAACACAGCACCATGTTAGACATTTGTTTTGGCCCATCGGTTGTGTGAACGCATCTATCATCAGAGACTTAAGGAAATAAAACACACTGGTGTGCATTTTCTGTACTCACCAATCGCAAAGAGCTCCTGGTTACCATCGATGCGGTAGTTATTCTGACTCGCTGTGGGGAGGGGGGTTGGGGCACAAGAGGGCATGACGTCAGCAAAGCCCACCCCCAAAAGAATAACTGCACCCAACACTGATGTTTTAGATTCAAGCTAAACGGACTGAGGAGTCCTTCTCACCGAAGGCCTTCGCTATGGCGATACTCTCCAGCAGCCCCATGAGAGGGATAACGGCCAGGCCCCCGCCCAGGTCCTGAGAGGGGGGAGATGTCAGGCCCGGAACAGAGATCTGCACCGCTATGTCTCCCAAAGGAGACGTGATGTACGACCCCAAAAAGTACCACGGATCGCTTTCACATTCATGCACGATAACCACGCCCATCGCAGCTCATGCAAGTCAGAAGAATTACAGTACCCTGCTATAGCTGTACCAGTCACCCTGAGCACAGTCAGATCAGCATCCAAATACCAGTCACTTTTCAGTACTTTGGGACATTCGTTACGGTTATAGGGTTACCAAAGTGAGGCTAGGGGTAGGGTGAGAAAAAGTATGGCATTTTCAGGCAGCAAAATGTGTTTTTATGACAGTTCCGTTCCCCCGTAGGATAGGAAACCACAGGTTAGCATGCTTTAGTAGCATATGTCCTACTTCCACCAAATCCAGTCAGTCGCCCCTAAAGCACCGTTTACATTTTGCACATTGGTCAACTCGAAACCTTTCCAAGCGTTCCTGAGTTCTGCCAGCGCCACGCACCCGTTAGTGTGCTTTCTGACATACCCCCGGGACACGTACCAACGCGATATCACTGAAGGAGAGCACCGTGCCGTTGACCATGGCTTCGGAGAAGGCCGGTACCCGGAAAGGCGGCAGGCCGGGGGAGGTCTTCCCCGTGATGGTGAAGACGTGGTGCCCGGAGGCTTCTGAGGAGTACGCCACCAAGGTCGCGCTGATCACCACCAGGGCATTGCGTACTGAACGGGAATGGCCAAAGCAAAGTTGGGACTGGTGATACGGGACCACGGCGGGCACCGACAGGAAACGGTCACACCCTGGGGGGGGGGCACACACCTGTGGCAAGGCCCCATACCAGTCCCCGGGCGAGCCGGACATAGACAGGCAGATCCTCGGGGTTCGGCCCCAGGGATCGCTTCATGAACATCAGCCCAAGCAGAGACAGCAGGCAGAGCAGGCCCAGAACAGCATCACCCACCCTGGGAGGGACAGCAGAGACCAGGGAGAACGCTGGAATATCAGCCCCCAGGAGCAGCTTGCTGGCTCTTAGCAACTCAATTAGCACGCGCATTTAGATGATACTTAATATTTGTGTTAAGTACTAAATCAAATGTATTCCTGCAGCCCACAGTTATTGGGTTTCTGTTATTTCACTGCATGACACAAACAATAACACATATTATCAACTTCTAACTATCCACTAACACATCTGAGAGAGGCCCTTCCCCCAGGCACTTAAGCCACTGATTGGGAGACCGGCGTGGCCCAATCACACTCGGCGCCTGTTGCTGGGGCGACCATGTCGCGCCGTCCGCGTCTCGTGAAAAATGCAGGAGCTCACCTGGTCTCTGGGATCTTCCGAAAGGTGTCGTATACCTGAAGGAAAAAATGCTGGGAGACGTTCTGAAGGCCGAGGAGGTTCTGCAGGGAGAAGAGAAGAATAAATACAGGCGGGAAACATTCTTTCAGTGCGGTAGAGGACTTTCAAGGGTAATCATCGCGATCATGTGACATTGCAGTGCATCTTGGGTCGTACAACTGAGAAAGCATGACTGGACTGTCCACCTGTCCATCAGTCACTTGGTCGGGAGGTGGGATGGACCACAGGTGGGATTCCAGAAAAGCGAACACACACACACACACACAAATGGGGGTGGGAGGTGTAAGGTGACAGGCTGTTCACTGGGGAGCCGTGCCGCCCCACCTGATCATAATTAATAATTTAATCGTTAGACCCTCATGGCATTATCACTGACCACAGTGAATGCCATAAGTCTTCAGACGGTACAGTTACATGCAATGGAAAGCGGTCAAAACCAGTTTGTCTTGGTGCTGGACTCTGGCGTCTGTTGTGAATCACACCACAGCGGAAACAGAAAACATTAAAAAAGAAGTTCTGGTATCACGACGGCAGAGGTGGACATTTCGGGTCCAGAAAGTAAATATCCAAACCAGGATTTTGTTTCAACCGACCAGTTCAACATAAAGAGCCACAGTCACAGAGTACACAACTAGTTGGTTGAAACAAAATCCTGGTTTGGATTTTTACTTTCTGGACCTGAAATGTCCACCTCTGCACGACGGTCATAGCCTTGAATCAGCAATACATTGGAGGTAAGGAGACTGTACCCATGGTAACATACTATATTCTTTCAGCTACAGAAGGCACCTATCAAGATGAGACCTAGACTCCTTGTGGAAGTCAGTTCAGAGAATCCTTAGATCATAGTTTCCCAGTCTGGTCCTCAGGGACCCGCAGACAGAAGCTGGAAGGGAGCAAAAATGTGAACTGTCTGGCAGAGCGCCTGGAGGGAGCAGAAACATGGACCGTCTGTGGATCTATGAGGGCCGGTTTGCGAAAACCTGCACTAGATGACTACTGGCTCACCAGCTCATCCTGTAACCCAGCGATTCTCAACCCATGGGTCGCAACCCAAGTTGTATGTATGTAATGTAAGCATTTTAAAACCAGGAAGATCTCATGCTGACCCACGATCAAATTTCCCAGCACCAATCCTACAATTAACGTATATAAACGGGTCTTTCTTAATACAAAACTAATGAACACTCAACCAATCCAAGACGTCAAACCACAGATGTTTAATTTAAAATTCACTGGCACATCCAATAAGATTCTTGCGATATGCATTGGCCAAAAATTGCAGAGTGTACTGCGAGCTTGATCAAAGCCTTAATTTAAACCTATACTCGATATAGAGTACGAGTTGGCACGGTGAAAATTCGGTCACGGTACAAAAAAGGTTGAGAACCACTGCTGTAACTTGTGACCTGTGACCCAAATCTGCTGGAGTAAAGTCAGCCAAACTCACCTTCACCTGCCCAAAGCCGATGGTGATGGCTGCGGCGCAAGTGAAGCCCTTGATGACAGGGTAGGAGATGAAATCCAGCAGGAAGCCTGATGGACACACAGACCCACCGGGTCAGAGGAATCACTGCTCTTCCACACAACAAGACAAGATCACAGTGCTGCATCATGGGAAAACCCAACAGCCTCCCCCGGCGTGACGAGGAAAAACATCAGAAAAAGGAGAAGCTGAGATAGATGGTGGCTGAATTTGTGCCCATCAGACCACAAGCGCAGAAGCCACATAGGGAACTACAGTCACACCCTTGACCTATCAAGGCTAGAAATCACATCTTTTTGCTTTGTGAATAATTCACTCTCATTTTGCAACATTAAGGGGCTGCAGTAGCCAAGTAAACACGTCACTTAAAGGAACAGAAAATCAGGTGCAGAGCGCTGTATTCCTGCAATGCACCGCCACAAGTCAGCAGAGAATCACGCGGCGGAGGAGAGGGCACAACTACCAACTTCCTGCCTGTCAGGGCAGCTTTCTGGAAATTTCTTTCATCTATATATGAGAAGCCCTTCCCCTACGTTTCAGACGATTTTGCAAGATTAATACCTTTATGCAAAATATCTGTAGATCTTCTGGATCAAACACAAAACGTTATAATGCATTGAATAAACATTTTAAAATACACTTTTTAGTCAAGAGACTTATTATTCATAAGATATTTTATTGCAGCACCTTTGAAAACATGACCAGTTATAAATTGGAGTTTGCGGACCCCGCCCATGGAGTTTGCAGACCCCGCCCACGGAGTTTGCAGACCCCGCCCACGGAGCGTCAGGCCCTCACCCAGCCTCAGGAACGCCATGGAGATCTGAATGAGGCCACAGAGGAAGGTGAGCAGCACAGCGTAGACGGGGTCCTGCTCGACGAAGGAGGCGCACAGCAGCGACATGATGGCCGTCGGGCCCAGCGTGATGTCCTTGGAGGTGCCAAAGATGCAGTAGATGAACCCGCCCATGAACGCGGAGTAGAGACCATACTGTCATTGGGAGGGAGCAGATGCAGGACAGAACACATCTAATTGGATCTGAACTCTTTAAATACAAAGCTCAGATACCTTTTCAAGACTGTTTTCAGATTACAGAAACATAATGGCTGATTGTGTCAGAATGTACCATATGTCCCCTAAGCCTTTCACACTTATGATCCACAAATGTGAAACTGCATTGTTCTGTTAAGTTAATTCACCGGCCATGAAGACGGGGACAGCCTGGACAAAGGACAATTTAGACACACCTAATCATAGCTTTTGGACTGTGGGAGGAAAAAAATAAAAAAAGGCAACACAGAAAGGACATTCAATCTCCACCCGGTCACCGCACTGAACCAATTATCCCGGAGGTGCGAAGCCACATCGCTAAGCAATTAGATACCGCGCCACACTGAATTATTATACAATGCGACTGTAATGTTTATTACTGAACTATTCCCGGTAGTAAAATGGTACTGTACTTACAGTGATTATGGTTCAGTATTCAGTTCAGCCAAAAACGATTAGGGTTTGAAAAATGGTGAGACTAAGACTCCCTACCTGCACAGGTAAGCCGGCGACTTCGGCGTAAGCCAGCCCCTGGGGCACGGCGGTGAGCCCCACAGTAATGCCGGCGATCAGGTCCATGCGCAGCCAGGACAGCTCGTAGCTGGGCAGCCATCCCAGGATGGGCAGCAGCGTTTTCAGGCCGGCGTAGGAGCAGCATGTCGCTGCCTTCTGCCACACGGAGCCGTCGCCCCGGAGAGGGCGATCCGTCAGTGGCTCCATCATCCCTCAGTCCGGCCCGACGTGCCGGTACCGGCCGGCATCCGATGGGGGCGGGATATGCAAGCTGCTACAGGCTGAACGCAATCTGCCAGTAGTATCTCAGTTTCCCTTTACTTCATAATTCCTTTGTTACTCGATTAAGTCGAAGTACGTTCTCATACGTTTTACTCCATCACGATTCACGGAAAAAAGTTCCTGTGAGTATAGAAACAAACTGTTTGTCGGTGATTTACTGGGGGTGCAGGTGCCTTCAGACGACCGTCTTCAGTCAAGTTTAAGCGTCACGTCCCTAGAAGATTTAAAAAGACCGGACGCCGTGAAAGGCTTTGCGGCTTCTGCATTATGCACGCAGCGCGCAGAGCTCCGGTGTCGCCGGCGTCGGCCGCCGCTGTCCCCGCATCCCGGCAGTCACGTGACACGGCGACTGAAGCGTACACGCTCGCTTACTTCTTTACGGGAGGCTGCGGATTGCCTTTTAATTCCCGCCGTCACCTGATGGTTATTATTAAAATGACAGTCGTCTTTCTGCTATTTTTTCCCCTTATCTTTACCCATTTTCATTACGATTATTTGACCGGTTCGTCTCGCATTAAACTACATTCAACGTTAATAATCGATCACAATAGACATTTACGGACTTTTCATCTTGACCCACAAAATCACTATTCAGGGACTGAAAAAAGAACAAAGAATAAAATCAAAAGCAGCACAAATCTACCTCATGCCTCATTTGTGTCCGACTTCTCCAACTTTCCTTGGCCTGTGCCGAAAATATCCTCTTTCACTTCTTTATGTACTTTGAGTATGGGTACATATTAATAATTTTAATCACTGCCTCGACATAACCACTTCCTTTCCACGATCCGTAAGTGTGAAAAAGCCCTGTTCTGTCACACAGACCCTCACGTCACGCTGGAGTCACGTGACTGCAGTCATGTGATTAACAGGACTCGGTTGTACCTCTACAGAAGCTTAGGGAAGTGGAAGGACTTTAAACACAAAAATACATACAGGCGGTTGGGGATCTGGAATAAACGAGAGACGAGGGGTTTTGCGTTTATGTTCGGCAAATATGATTAATCGAATCGGTTAATATTCTGAAGTTTTAGGACGTTTGCGACGTGATTTGTGATGGCTCTGAGCAGCAAAGCCCCGCGTTTCCTGCTTGCCTTACTTCTGTTGTGCTATTGCAACTTTGGGCTCTCCAAGAGGAGAAACGCGCTTCTCATTATTGGTAATTACTGCGCTGCTGTTGACGTCGGAGCACATGATCAGGCCGGGTTTCTTACTAGCAATACGATGTGTGAGCAGCGAAAGCTGCATTATTTATTATCTACTATAACGGGGGTCAACAGTCTTCGGAAGTCCCAGCTCTTTTCAGAGCGAGAAATGATCTTAATCTATGTCTATCTTATTGATTGGGTTTTAGATGCATAAGTATACATATGTTACTAAGTGAGTCATAGTAAATTATGTGGGTCAGTTTAGTTGCCCAAAAAGTACGTTGTTCCAGGTTATAATGCATGGCGTTAGAGGTGTTAATCCGACCCCTTCACTCATCATTTTCCACTGATCGCAGCCGACGACGCGGGATTCGAGACTGAGGTGTACAACAACTCCGCTATTCACACCCCTAACCTCCGGGCGCTTGCCGAGCGCAGCCTCATTTTCCGGAACGCCTTCACCTCCGTCAGCAGCTGCTCGCCCAGCCGCTCCGCCATTCTTACCGGTCTGCCGCAGGTGCCCCCCCCTCCCGGTGTTACGCTTCTTTGAGCAGAATTAGGGGTTTGGGTATGAAACGGCATTAGCGTGATTCTTGTGGATCCTGGCAACCGATGTATAAATACATATTCAGGCACTACATGTACGACATTTAAAATCGCACCATATTGTATCATAAGGCAAAATAACTTGTGGTTTTCTCATCAGCACCAAAATGGAATGTACGGCCTGCATCAGGATGTCCATCACTTCAACTCTTTCGATGGAGTCCGAAGCCTTCCCTACCTGCTGGGGCAAGCCAACATCCGAACAGGTGCATTCCTAAAATTCGTAAAAATGTCAGCACTGCTGGTCACTCTGACCAGTGTCCGTTAAAGCAAACAGAATGAATGATGTGCAGTTTGTTGAAGGGCCTCAGCACAGATACAGGGGGGGGAGATTGGTTATCTCGCTGGAGGTCGGACCAAGACATCTGATTGGTTGGTCCTGCGTCCTCTAGTTGCTTGGACCTCTTCTAAAATCCGATTGGTTCAGAGAAAGCCAATATTTTTTTCATTCTGCCCTTAGAACATTTTTGTGTGAGTAAAACTCCCACAAGCCGAGGTGCTAAGTACTGTCGCTGTGAGAACTCTCCCTCCGGGTACGAACTTTGATCTAGCCCTGGGGGCCTCCCTGCTCCGCAGGCATCATCGGGAAGAAGCACGTGGGTCCGGAGGAGGTGTACCCCTTCGACTTTGCCTACACAGAGGAGAACGGCTCGGTTCTGCAGGTGGGCCGCAACATCACACGCATCAAGCTGCTGGTCCGGAAGTTCTTGCAGGCACGGCATGAGGACCAGCAGCCGTTCTTCCTCTACGTGGCTTTCCACGACCCCCACCGCTGCGGCCACTCGCAGCCTCAGTACGGACCCTTCTGCGAGAAGTTCGGCAACGGCGACAGTGGGATGGGCCGCATCCCCGACTGGACACCTCGGCATTACACCCCGGAGGAGGTCAAGGTGAGCAGGGGGGTCATTCCCAGTGAACAGGAGGACATTCTGTGGAGTGGGGGGGGTGTCCCAATTTAGTCTGATCCAGTCAGGTGCAGCAGAAAACGGAATTTAATGCAAGTTCATAATTACGTTACATTATTACTTGTCCTGCTAGTTTGGTCAGACTGACGTCATACAGATTCGCACCTGTGTTTTTTTTTTTTTGTTCTGGTGAATTCTGGGCCATAGACTGCATGACATCAGGTGCCCAGAGGGAGAGTCGGGCCACCGCAGACAGCTGTGGCGAATCCTTCATGCGGGAAGATGGTCCTGCTCTGGTCATTGTTCTGATTGTAACTGCTCTCTGTCCCCATCCGGGATAGGTGCCCTATTTCATCCCCGACACCCCAGCTGCCCGTGCCGACCTCGCCGCACAGTATACCACGGTCAGCCGGCTGGATCAAGGTGAGGATGGAGGGCGGCCCCGATTGGCTGTCTCTTAGCACCAGGGTCACATGACTGCATAGCTTAGGCTACAGTGAAGGAAAAGCCTAAACACAACCAAAACAAATGATAACATAGTCGTAACATGTTTCTTGTTCAGCTCTTATGAAGTGTGTCCCTTTGTTTTCAGGAAATGCCCGGGCACTCGAGCCTTTCACATACACTTGCACACTTTGCTTCAAATGCCAACTTACATCACCAAAGTATGTAGTATCTCAGTGCCTTTGCACTTAAGTCGGGTAATTGGGACGAAGCCCAGATTCACAGTGAATGTGATACACTTAGAATTGCCTGTAGGTATGTGTGTGTGTGAGTGTGTGAGTGAATGGTGTGTGAGTG
>JAABNX020000106.1:3460097-3474864 GCA_015163995.2 Mormyrus lacerda | reverse complement strand
CACAGTGAATGTGATACACTTAGAATTGCCTGTAGGTATGTGTGTGTGTGAGTGTGTGAGTGAATGGTGTGTGAGTGTGTGAATGGTGTGTGAATGTGCCCTATGAGGGGTTGTTCCCTGCTTTGTGCCTATAGCCTCCAGACCCTCCGTGACCCTGGTTAGTGGTTTTCAGAAAATGGATGGATGAGTGGATGGGGGGGGGGTCACAATTTGTAAACATTATTACATGTATCTGTGGAGATGTTTTAGCGTCTGAGTGTGATCAATGCTTTTAATAATGTTTGGGATTAGCCCCTCCCCCCACTGCTTTGGCTTTGCCTGAGGTCGGATCGCGTGCCATTTCCCGGGCAGGAATCGGCCTGGTGCTGAAGGAGCTGCAGGAGGCCGGGTTCGAGAACGACACGCTGGTCCTGTACAGCTCCGACAATGGTGTCCCCTTCCCCAACGGCAGGACCAACCTGTACTGGTCGGGCACAGCGGAGCCTATGTTGCTTTCGTCCCCGGAACACAGGCAGCGCTGGGGGGGGACCAGCGAGGCCTACGTCAGTCTGCTGGGTGAGCCCACTCTGCCTACACAAGGCCCCTGGGGGGGGTGCGGGAAGGGGGGGCATGCGTGCGCTGCTTTATAGACCTGTACTGTGAGAGAGGTACATAGGCAGGGGGCAGCCCAGTGACTGGCCAGGATTTGGCACTGCTGTGTGTCCAGGGTTATTGGTATATTACACAGTATATTAGTGACCAAGTGTCTGCAAGCCTCAGAGAAGCATCATTTTATTTTTGTATTCTAAACAGTAGTTGGTGAGTTTCTTTTTTTGTGTGTTGCAACTTTGTAATGGCATAGCGCGTACTGATCGCTAGATGGTGCTAGATACCATAACATAGTTTTAACACCGGTAACTGGGAGATCACTGCAAAAACTATTACATTATTTTTTTAAAAAGCTAATTTAGGTTTAACTAACTGAAATGTATCTTGCATTCTGTATCTTTTACTACTTTTATTATAATTACTCCAATGGCCTTATATTTGAAAAATGAATTTCAAATCAGGTCTGTTTTTTTACACTTTATTAATATGGTTATTTAATGATCATGGGAGAATTGAGGCTCTGGACCCACGTGTAATGAGGATTCACTGTCCAATGGGAATTGGAAGAGCTGAGCATGTGACTGGCAGTGCAGGGAGGCCCCTCCCACTGTGGATTTCAGCAGCCTCATAGCATGAGTGAGACTCAAAGTCTGTCATTTAACAGAGCCCCCCCCACCCCAAATATGAACAGGCAGCCCCCTGAAACATTGTGTGTGTCCCCTGTCCCTCCCCAGACATCACACCCACCATCCTGGACTGGTTCTCCGTGCCCTATCCGGCCTACAGCCTGTTCCAGAAGCAGCCGGTGCAGCTGAGTGGGAAATCCCTGCTTCCGGCACTGAGCTCGGAGCCGCCCTGGGACACGGTCTTTGCCAGCCAGAGCCTGCATGAGGTCACCATGTCGTACCCCATGCGCACCATTCTGCGCGGCCCCTACCGCCTGGTGCACAACCTCAACTACAAGATGCCCTTCCCGATAGACCAGGACTTCTACGTGTCGCCCACCTTCCAGGACCTGCTGAAGCGCACGCGGGCGGGGCAGCCCACAAACTGGTTCAAGACGCTGAGGAGATATTACTACCGAGAGCGCTGGGAGCTCTACGACGTCCGGGCCGACCCGCATGAGACCCGGAACCTGGCCCCGGACCACGACCACGCCGACACCCTGCGCAGCCTGCGGGAACAGCTGCTCAAGTGGCAGTGGGACACCTCAGACCCCTGGGTGTGTGCCCCAGATGGGGTGTTAGAGACCAAACTGAGCCCTCAGTGCCAGCCGCTCTTCAACGACCTGTGACCAGTTGAATTCCACTTTGTAGAGCGCATTTTCACGACATTACATCGTCTCAAAGTGCTTTACATTATCCCCACCCAAAGCCCCCAGTGAGCAAGGCAGAGGTGACAGTGGGAAGGAAAAACTCCCCAGTAGGAAGAAACCTTGTAAGGAACCAGACCCAAAGGGGGAGCCCGTCCTCCAGGGGTCAGCCGAGGAAGTCCGAAGTGTTTTTTTCTTCTTTTTTTTTAACACCAGAACAGTTTCTTGCCTGAACCTTGTGCCTTTTACAGCAGCTTTACTCTTTTCTTCTGAAGTCAAGGGGGGCAGCTGTATTTAAAAACCACGCTATAGTGTAGCAGTATTTCTCAAATAATAACGCTTCAAATGGAGATGACTTTACATCTAATTAGCCCCTGAAATTACAGGAGCTATTAAGTTGCTTAAGTGATTCATCTGATTTAAATACTGTCTATATTCTATAATTTGCGCAAGGCAAACATGATAAGGCATTAAATTGTTTATTTTCACAAACATCCTCTTCTAATATCCGTTTTGTCACGATTAAAAACCGTTAAAGGTTAATTATCTGATTTTTTTTTTCCCTTTGCCATCGTCAAAAGGTTAAGTATCTAGATCCTTATTTTTAATCACCCTCCTCAAGTGTCCTTAATTAAGTTTGTTGGAGCGGAATTAGACGTAGACGTGGGTGCCAGACGCCAATTAAGTGACTGACCTCGCCTTCCTTAGACAACGCGGGACGCCGGGATCGCGGGCTTTTCTTTGGGTATTTATGATTAAATGATGTTGTTTTGAAGGTTGCTGTTGGACGAGAGGGACGGGACACAAATGTATTCAGTCCTATGTAGGATCAATGTTTACTCTAAGTGTGTGAAAGCGTCTTTTTTCCATTTAAGATATCGCATTAAGGACTTCCAAAGCCTTTCTAAAGCAGTTTCCCTAGAGGCTGACTGATGGGCGTTTTGCTCTGCATACCCCCAACTGCTTACGGTTTGGGTGCCCAACTTGATTCTCTTAAATATGATTTTCAATACGCACGTCACACTCAAATTCTAGTTTAAAAAAAATGTATATTTTATATTCAGCTTCTAGGAGTACTATATTTGGCACCTTTGGTTCCTGAATAACGCTATAAAAATCTGTTGTGTTATTTGTACTGTATAATGTTTTCTGCGTTTTTGTCCGAATGCAAATGCTCCTTACCGTGTAATTTCTGATTTTTTTTCGTTACCTATCGATGTTCATTATTCTAATGAGTTAGCGTGGCGCTTCGTTTATTTTTTTGTTTTTATTGACAGGTTTATAGCGTCAGTAAACCTAAAAAAGAAAAAGGAAAAAAAAAAGTCGTTTGGCTTGGATTGCAATTTACGGTTTGCTTTCACCTGTTCCCTTCAAGTTGCATTTGAAATAAAACGTATAAAACAGAAATATAAACGCGTATAGCTAGAGTAGACATTTAGTGCGGGTAGGTCATTACAAATGTATATTTTCTAAGTCCTACAGTACAAAGGCATGGGTTTCTTGTTTTTAAGTGTACCTGGATGAATCAGAGGTGTAACAAATGTGCGGTTTTAAATAACGGAATGGTTCATTTCCTGCATCCCTCAAACTCATTTGGAAACATTACTTCGTAGGTATATCTTGGCAGGTGTTTTGTTTGGTATTTTGGGGGGTACGGATGAAATAGCGGCGGCGTCATTGGAATTTGCTCCGAGACAATGCTGACGCCCGGTCGTGACCATAATGTCAGGTTTGTGCGAAAATATTCCATCATCAAAGAAAAGGGAGGAAGTATTTGTGACATTGCCCCCCCCCCCATCGATAAATTTCAGGTCGCAATTCGGTAAGGCGGAAACGTAAATCACCCAGTCCCGTGAAGTTTGACGAGTGTGATCACGACTGCGATTCGCCTATATAAGCACTGGCGTTTGGGGACAGCCGTCAAAAGACGCTGAGAAGAAAAGCACAGGAAAAGAGAAAGAGAGGACGATCAGCGCAATGCTAGAAATGGAGAGGTCCGTCAAGTTCGCCTTGGTGGTGGTAGCAATCTCCCTGCTCATTTCCTGCCATCCTACAGAGGCGTGGTACAAACAGGCGACCGGTCCGAGTTATTATTCCGTAGGCAGAGCTTCTGGTCTGCTGTCCGGCATTCGGAGGTCGCCTTACATCAGAAGATCCGAGCCCGAACCGGACAGCGGAGAGACGGCGGCTAACAGCGGGATTGCGGACTTCGGTAGCCGGCAGAACGCCGTTCTGAAAAATTTGGTGAGTACCATAATATGCAATAGCACCGACATTAAGACGTCTACTTAACGATTGTATGTGGACCAAAACAAATGTTTTGATTTGTCATTTGTTACTCCAAATCCCAAAAAATTTAAGTCAGACAGAGTGCATCTGCGAGGAGAATCTGCTTCCCTTCAGCCGGATCTAGGCTAACGCAACTTTCCCAAAAACCAATGACTTTACGGTACAATAGACTGTCTGATGTGTATTAAACATATGAATGTTTCCTTGAAATTTCAATTTGAGGTCAGTAAAAACACAAACTATCTATAAATGATCTCTAAAAGTTTCGGAAACATTTGAACACATAAAAATGGTCCTGTCGCTACCAATGGATACCAAATTCCTAATTCAGGCAAAGATATTGTTAAAATTATCGGTAAACAGTGGATTTAAGGTGATTTGTGTCCTTAACTGATTTCTTGCTTTATCCAAATATCTGACCGGCAAGTTGTCCCTTTACAGGCGGTGTGCGTGAGGGACATCTCCCCGAATCTGCAGAGTTGTCAGCTTGTCCAGGACGGAACCAGTACTTTTCAGTGCAAAGCGGACGTGATCCTGTCGCTGGACTCCAGGGACTGCAGCGGCGCCTGAGACCCCCGACCCCCGGAGTACTGTCGCGATGGACCGATCACGTTGAATGTTTCATTTTACGCGACAAATGTGATGGTTAGCAACCTTTAAAAATAATCCAAAGTACGGTATGTTGCGAAATGTCTGTCTGAATCCCCATCCATCGCCCACGCCCCAATTTCCCCCTGTTCCAAATGTAAACTATTAAATGATCATACGTTGTTTACTGCTGCGCAGCACGCTCAAAGATTGTTTCTTTATTTTTATTAAAATTTACATACCATTAAATATTTTGTACATTGAATTTGTGCTTAAATTATATGAAAATCTTTTTCCCCACTTCGGCATTCGCCTTGTCACGTTTTGTGTAAAAGTAAAATTTATAGACCAACAAGTCAAATCATCTCGCACCAAAATATTTTATAACCAAATATCCAAACAATTACAATAATACTTTAATATTAGTGCATTCAACTTCGTCACAAAACAAGATAACTCTGAACAGATCGGTAGACGTACACAAAATATTTCACAGTAAATTTACATTACTCATATTACGCTATTTGTCGTCCGTGAAGTTTCAGGTGATATTAAATAATTCACACACATCCAAGGAAGTGGACCGTGTAATGCAATTAAGTAATTCAGTGTCCCTGTCTCACGTGTGCACAATGACCGTGGCCTTATATATATATACACACATTTTTGTAATGAAATACATTAAAAAAAAAAAAAAAAAAAAAAAAAAACCAGTGTAAACCTAAAAAAGCTTTCGACTGGAAGATGGGCTCCGAGGGAAACAAAGGTCCCTCTTGACTGGAGGGCAGGCATCAGCCTTGCAAGCCCCTCAACTTGCCATCGGTCAAAATCGTAAACTCTCAAACGCAAACATCTCAAAAGAACGCCAAAATCATTTCTGCAATGCTTTTTTAAAAAATAAAAAATAAGGGTGAAGATTTTAATCCCCAAAGATCGCGAATGACAGCAGCAGTGATGTAAAAACCAAATACCCAGGGAGATTAGTCCAAATACCACGTTTCTCACACTCAAATCTCCTTTCCGTAACGACAACCGTCAAACGCCTGCCACACATGGCGGAAAAGTGCTGTGAACTAAAAGGAAACCTCAACAAAATTAAAAATTAAGAGTACGGTATACTTGGAGGAAAGGTGGCGCCAAGCTGCATCTACCTAACGCATCATGAGCTTGACGTAAGGCTCCTAAATACTCCGTTTTTCATAAGCCTCATCCGTCAGTGGCCACAAGCTGTTTACACGCGGCGAGGGTTTATCCCGCAGAATTATGACATTAAGTGGCAGGGTGAAATTATGCAAGTGTCATGCGGGTGACTTAAACGGCAATTCATTCACACTCCGTTGCTCTGGGGGAGATAATTCTATATATCTGCTGCTTCACCCAAAGGCAGCAAAAGAAATTTATCTGCGGCTAACTGCACGATTCTGATGCCAAACTACCGTGTCCTGAACTTCAACCCTAATCCATTTCCCCAAACCCAAGGCAGTGATTTCATAGGGAAATTGATGTGTGCACAGCTCGAGATGGAAACTTATGCGCGTTTTGGGCTGCGACAAATCTCAACCTCTGCTCCACTACTCACGGTGACCACAAGGTCAAGAAACATACATGCCATCTGGGCTGAAGTCCTACATGCCGTCGCATCGCGGTGCTTCATATGGTCAGAAACAGGCTTAACCCTGGGGCCGCCGCGCGATCACGCCTCGAATCACGTGGTTACTCGTGGACTACGCCCCCCGACCGCGGCAGCCGCGCTCGGACACACTGGGGGCGGACACCTAATCTCAGGAACGGGGAGAGCAAGCGAGACGGAAAATGGGCTGTGAATAAGAGGGGACAAAACATCGCCGTCTTATAATTTGCCTTGCTGTCTTAATGTTTTCCCCCAGAGCGGCCGCCGTGACCGACAATCGCGCCGCGTGGACTAAAAGCGTCAGCTTAAAGACCGGAAACTGAAGACTACGCACAGAGCTGTCAAAAGCCGAACGATCCGGCACAGCGTGCAGCACCCAAGCCTTTCATCCAAGTAAAGGCTATTGATGAAATACTTTTTCTGGTTAAAGTTTTTTTTTCCCCTCCATATTCTTGTTATAGCCTAAGAGTTTGTTCTGGTACAAACAGATTCTGTTGATAAAGTTTTTGAATATGAATCAAAGTAAGCGTGTGGATCCTACATCTTCAGAGCAGAGAGACCGCCTCCAGATTCTCCTTCATGATGGTGTCCATGACGACCTGGAAGACGACTTGTACGTTGGAGGTGTCGGTGGCTGTGGTGAAGTGGTGATAGATCAGCTTATCGGGCACGGTGTTGACCGCCCCAAACATGCCAGCGATGAATCGGGCCGCGGCATCCACATCACAGTCAGCACCTGACATTTGGGGGCCGGGTGGGGGGGAGGGGGGGGCACAAAGTCAACAGCAGCCCCTCTGCACCTGGGTGCCAATTCCCAGCCCACCCTTATGTGACACCATGTCCATCTCATTGTGATATGCAGAGAATATATGAACAAAAAAGCTGAAATAGGTGAGTCATAAGTACGTAATGTATATCGTATATATATATATATATATATATATGGTTTAATCATTTTCTTTTTATTTAGCCAGAAGGGCGACGGATGCCTCGATAAGATTGAAATTCATTCATTCCCAATGAAAACAGTATCGCTGCCATGAATTATTTATGAAGCCAGAGAAAGATTGAGGATGTGTGATTACATCGCTCACTCTTGGAAGACCAAAACGGGAGCGTGTGCATAAGCAAGGTGAAGAGGTTGGCCGCCAGCGAGCCCTGTGTCAGAGAATCCAATCTGCGTTCCCCGCGCCGCTTAGATGGAAATTAGCATGACGGCGGTATTTTCGCGGAGGCGGCGCAGGGAGACACAACGGCGTAGAGGCAGGAACACAGGTGTGTCTGCAGACTCGAGGCAGCGTGAACGAGCTCAGGGTTAAACCAGACAGGAGAGGGGTTCATAACCCTCTGACACGGGGCAGAATGATTTCACCCCCCCCCCCCTCCCCGTCTCCCCCTCCCTCAGACTAATATCTCCAAAGGGCCAAAAAAGTGTTGATTTGGTTTGCTATCAAAAGTACTAAATACAGGCCATGTGCTAACATACGTAACGTGTTGGCGTTTTTGCTCATAAAGTGTAAATCTGGACAGTGTCCCCACCCGACCTGCTGGCCTGATCTGGAATCAGTCAAACACAGAAAAACCAGTGAGCACCTTGACTGACAAGTAAGTTGTAAAATGAGAGATGATTGTGATACCTTTGGCCCCGGGGAGACACGGGCTGACAGGGGCGGAAAGCACGGTGTGGCTGATCGCACACACAGACGGGCAGGACACTCCTGTTTATTCCCCGCGAATGACAGACAAAAGCTTCAGGGCACCCCGCAAATCAACAGCTGACACAGGCACGTAATTAAGTGCACAGCTGGAGGAATAACGGTTTTGGTTTGCTGAGCGGCTGGACCGGCCAAAACAAAGGCACCCTAACCCAACTGAACATCGGTGGGATGAACAGGAATGCTGGCAGCGATCAGTCTTGAGCACCCTGCATCGCTAGCCTGTCTCCCTAAAGCTCCAGTGTAAAGATCATGCAAATCCGACCAACAATATTACATCTACTGCAAATCCTTCCCAGAAGAGCGGAGCGTGACCAACAGCAAATGGGAACCAGCTTCATATTAATACTCTTGGTGTCAGAGTGAGATATTGGACAGGCCGGTATGCAGATACATTTTTATGGTTCCCAATGACTTATTTCAATAATAGTGACTTCAGTTTGAGGTTCATTCAGGACAAAAAAAAAAAAAAAAAAAAAAAAAAGACAAATCGGTTCCTCTCCAGCCAACATGCAACACTTTTTTGGGTGGGTGATCTTGGTAACAAAAGGTCATCTGAAAAAGCATTTACATTTTTGCATAGTTTTATGGGTAAAAACCAGATTATATAATTACCCAAATAACTCTTTGCAAAATGCTATCAACCACTTCCGGAACAGCTATTAATCCATTCATTGTTTTGTGAATTTGAACTAGCAGTTACAAATAACTAAATGTAAATCATTTTCTGACAGAATAATCTGCAGGCAATGATGCAACAGCTAAGGGACCCTTCAGTCCAAGCCCTCTTGAGAGGAGAAAAAATAAACCAGGACTTTGAGATACTCTCTTCGTTTTTTTTTTGTGATCAACGTCAGAGTTTTTTTTTTTTCTCTTTTCTTTTTTACGCCAGAGCTGATCGTACAATAGGAGGCAGCCAGAAGATTTCATTCCCTAACCGAAGACCTTGGGGGAATGAGAACGGCATCTCATCAAACCCATCTTGGAACAACAATGCCATCCTTATTGATTGCCGCGCCAAAGTCATGGATACAAGCGATCTAATGAAACTGTGGTTACTGAAGGCGGTGCCCAAGAAATTGTGGGGGGGGGGGGGAGCACAGCCTCTTAATCAAGCTGCCTGAACCGATGACTGGAGAAGCTGCTCTCTCTGACAACAGACTGAAGCAGCTTAGACCACCTCAGGCAGGGAGGGGGGTGGACAGATGTACAATAAAAGTCCAATAAATGACGGGAAGATGGATTACTTTAGTGATGGAGGAGCCTGGTGCTCACCAGCGTTGTTTATCATTTACGGCCTAGTGTGCCGATGCCAAACTGAGCATGTGCTATTCCCAACAAAGCGGCATGTGTGTCCTGCCAGTGTATCTGCCCAAGGGTTCGTCCCCAGGGAGACTTCATTACTCAGAACTCAGAAACATAAACGAGGATGGGACCTTTAAAGAAAAGCATTTGGAAAACACTGGAAAAACTTAAATCCCCAAAGCTCAAAGAAACACCACTAACAAACAAACATAATCGTCCATCACCGGAGCAGCCAACCTGCAGTCCTACATTCGATCCTGCCCCAAACACCCAGCTGACCCTAAACTAACGACAAAAACCCAAAGAAAGCTATTAATAGAAGCAGAGGCCGCATGATTTCATGTGTGGGTCACCTTCGGGAACGAGGAAAGCGACCAACTGCCATATAAACACCAAAAATCACCCACACGACTCTCGGCTCTTGGAAGTAAACAACTTCCCTTTAAATCAAAAGGAAGAACCAAACTATTCTCTAGATCCTAATAATCCCTTAGATATTAAGGTCAATGGTTACTCTGGGAATCGATAAATTCCAGACAAGCTGCATCTGTCACTAGTACAGGGGTTCTCAAACTTTTTGATCGAAAGTCCACATCAGATTTTTGTATGAGGCTCGAAACAATTATTAATAACAAAATAGCATTTCATGAATTTTAATGAATTAATAACCTTCTACATCAATACATAACTAAAATGGGACCCTTTTGGGGGCGACACCATGGTGCTGTGGTTCGCACGGTTGTCACCCACCGTGCAGACCTGGGCTCCAGTCTCCACTGGGGTTCCGCGTGTGTGGGGTTTGCAGGTTCTCCCCGTGTCATTGTGGGGTTTCCTCCGGGTGCTCTGGTTTTACCCAGCACTCTAAAAACATGCTGAGGCTACACACAGTTACCAGATTACCCATATGAATGGTGTGTGAGAGTCTGCCCCGCAATGGGTCGGCGGGTTAATCTGAGGTTCCGTCTGTATCCAGACCATGGTCCAGACTTTGAGAACCCCTGTACTAGGGTATATGTGGACAGAGGACACCTAAGAAATGTCTGTCTGTAACAAGTCATCAGGTGTGTTATACAAAGTGACTTCTGGGGTCTAGATGAACGAAAAAGAAGGCTCGTTATTCAAGGGTCAAAATATGACAAACGCCAGGCAGAGAGCCACAAATCCACTGCAGAAAAGACATTTAAGACAAAAACCCATATTCTTGTCCTCCTCTTCAAAAGACGTGTGGCACCCCAGCCCAGAGACGGGCATTTCACAGTGACCAGGAAATTCACAAGCCTTCCCCACATTGTGTCCCAGTGAAAAAGATCTTTTTGCATACGATGCCAAAACTTTGGGCAAAAATAAGGCTGACAGATGATGCTGTAAGCCAGTTCGGTGCAAGACGCCAATGAGCGGAACTCACGGTGACTAATCAAGGTTCAGAAAAGTCAATATTGTTCTTGATTTAAAAATACATGCCTTGGAGGCGATATTACCAGGGAGCCATGCAGATTTGTCGCTCTTCGTATTTGCAAACTTTTTTTGTCTCTCTCAAAGCCAAGGGCATTGTTCGAAGAAGAAAGTTATGAGAAAAGGTGTTCAGTCCACACACACACACACACACACACACACACACACAGTAACAACTTAACTGCCCACCTCACCAAAATGCAAATGAGAAAGAAATTATAGAAAAAGGGAAGTACAGGCAGAGAGGAGATATGAAATGAAGACTCCATTGAACACCTTCATCAAAAGAGAGGCTTGGAATCGTTATGGGGAAAAGTAGTCATTTAATCACACCATCCTCAACCTCAAAGCCCCAGGAGAAAATCCGGCCATCCGTGGTGAGCAGCTGGGTGGCAGGAGAGTCCTGCTTGCATGTACATTTCATGCCGACAAACGCCAAACATCTCTCCCTTTTCTAGTTGGCTGACATGCAGGTAGATGCGCTATCATGCATTTCTGTTGGGTGCGTCGGTGATGCGGCGTGAGCCTGCGAGCTCAGCGGGGAAGAGGGCACCGGGTAAGGTACAGCTTTAATCCGCCGGGCTGCGCCGATCAGCCGTGGCTCGCGTCCCCTCCCCGGGGGAGCGCGGCAGAACAGGACACATCAATATTTATAAAGTGTTTCTTTATAAATGTCATAACAATGCCTCTGCCGACGAAGGGAGCCGGCAAGAACTCTGAGGATGATCTGCATATGTAAAGCAGGAATTAAAACTGCTCTCGCCAAACGCTACGTGGAGCGTGTCCGACCCCAACTTCCCGCAAGGTCAAAAGCCTCCCCCAGTTCCGATTTTTGTGATCTGCACAAAAATCATTCTAACAGCTGACAACGAGGACCATTTTTAACGTGGCCACGAAGCATCGCCGTGAATTAATGCCTTCCTGGGCTCCTCTCTAACTATAGATGTGACCTCGCTTTAAACATGAATTATTAGGGACTTGCAACATGACATTTTACTAGAGTCTTATGAGGAATGAAGATGTGCCTCTATCCCCCACCCCAGCTGTGCTTGGAGACCCGGATCCTTGACATACAGGAAGTTGAGTCAGTAACACTTTGGTACAGGAACACAGTTTGGAGCGAAAGTTTCCGGACTTGGTTGCACAGGTGTCTATGGACGAGCATCGGCAGCCGTCTCTCCCTGTCTGACAGTGGATCATATGAGGAAACATTTTGTTCCAGCAAGCAGATCCTGCTGGAACCCCCACTGGACTGCATCCCATAACCACCGGCACCTAGATACCAGCCTTCCTCCGCCATGGCGAGGAATCTGTCTGTCGCTGTGGTTCCCAAGACGACGGAGTCAGCCTGGCGAGCTCATGGCAGCGTGGCACCAATAAGGAAGGGGGGGGCATCCAGTTGGGTTTGCTGGTCTCGGAGAGCAGCTCATTACATGCTCCCACAGCTGGGGGGCTGTCGGGGTCCGAGCGTCCACAGATCGCAGTGGGCGCGTGACAGACAGGAGCACCTTCCCTAGTATCGAGCCGCTGGCTCTTCAAAGGAAGGGATGACGGACCATGTGATGGCAGCGTCCAATCACGATGACCGGCAGGTGTCACGCTCCAGCGGCGGACCGCTACAAGCCTGCGGTACCCATGCCTGCACCAGGATCATGGTTACCCCCGGCAACACAGGGCCTCTCCCCAGGGGGCGTGGCTGTCAACGGCAAGATGCTCATTACCATTCCTGCAGAAAGGTGAGCTTTTCGCACAGTGATAGGAGGAGGTCAGGCTGCATTCTTCAGGAGCTGGCTGGACACTGGGATCTGGTCCTGAACCCAAGCCTGGTATCCAGATTAACCATTATCACTTACCTAAATCGGACTCCCTGCGTCAGCATAAATACCCAGGCGGATGGACATAAGCCCAGCGCACTCTACCGGCTAAGAGTCGGTAAATAACGAAATGAAGATTCATCACAATTTACCTGTTTGTTTCTCCTGGGGGGAAAACGCCCCACCCCCCAGTCCCACCACCCCACATATCAGCAAAGCAATGGCACAATTGAAAGCTGCTTTCACAGAGTGTGATGTATTAATGGATACGCTTGTTTGGAGAAAAAAAAAATTTAAAAAATCACAGCGAGGTTCCCGGAGCCTATCCATCGTGGAAGTGGCTCCGCCGGAGAGAGAGACCCTCCAGATGCACTCTGTCATCAAAATGAAAGGTTAGGGTTCGTCAAATCACGTTTAATTGGCGTGGCGGGGAGCGGCCCGGCTGACAGAACGAGGCCGGGAAAGGGCGGGCGTGGCGGTTACCTGAGTAAATCTCTCTGCTCTTCAATTTCACCAGCAAGCTCTTCACACCTGGAACAACAGGGAGAGGTGATCAAACGCCGGAGGCACTGCACTCAGCACGTAGAGCACAAGGCGCCATGGCGGTGGGGCACTGAGGCCAGACTCTGCTACAGCGATTCTGAGAGCTCGGAAGACGAGCCCCCACTTTCAATGGGGCACGTACACCCCGAAATTTGTTTGCCACCAACTAGACACACAGCCGGTAATACAAATTATGAGTCTGAGACAAAATCTACCAAGGGGATATATTTCTGGTACGGGTCTACATTCACAACCCCCCCCCAAATGAACTAGAACGATAAGGGACAACAGGCAAAAAAAACTTCAATGTCAGGAGGAAAAAACAACTCAACCACAATATATCATTGAAATACATTGTGCATTTAATTCATTAGAATGCACTAATCTGTCGAATTATCACATTCTTCTGTTCATACTCTCTGGGGCAGTGATTCCCAATCCGGTCCTCGTTTTTGCTGCCTCCTCACTCCCTGTCACACAGTCCACATAATTTAGAGCCAAGACAGAGCAAAAACATGGACTGTCTGTGGGTCCCCAGGGATTGGATTGGGAAACGCTGCTTTAAGAACTGAGAGAGCGGCTGGACGGCAGGGGCCCGAGTGCATTAAGTTACCTTTGTTCCTGTCAGGTAAGATACAGCAATGTTTCTGCAGTATGGCTGGCAACACCTGCAAGGGAGGGGGAAACAGTGTTACTGTAATCAGAGTGTGTTGGGGGGGGGGGGGCTCAGGCTCCCTACAAAAAAGAATCATTAAGTCATTAAGTATGAAAATGACATCATGATCATTGGCTTTGGTGGTCATTTTGATAGATATTCTGGGTCTGTGTAGGGTTGAGTGTGTCACTCTCAGAGCATGTTGTTCCCTGAGGCAGAGACACCCAGAGCATGGCAACCGAACCAATGCACTCACCGCAAACTTCACAAACAGTGTCTAAATGCGAGCCGTCATGCATTCCTGTCACGCCGCCCCCTGCAGTGACAGCACCCCCCCCCGCTGTTTGAACACATAGGCAGTCACATGACCCAATTACATCACAGCATGCTGTCGACTTACTAGACCGGAGCCTTCTAGGCAAAGCGGCACATGAAACGTACTGGTCAGGTGGGTACAACCCCCCCCCCCCCCGTTTTACCGCCTGCAACTCACTTCAGAGACATTTTTGCTCTCTACCAGGAATCAGTGAAGCTGTTTAGGACAAACTCAGGAAAAGAGCAAGTATGGAGCCCATCCTGGTAAGTGCAGACAGCACGGCAGCCCATTCAGAGACGCTAATGCATTTTTAGTCTGTTGGGGGGCAGCTGGGATACATAAAGAGAACACTCAACGTCCTCACACGCAGCCATTGCGGGACTCAAACTCAAATGCTATTGGTGCGGGACCAAGGCACAGTACAGAGCCACGCTGCAACGGCGGTTAAAACCACCAGGTATGATTCCACGAGCAAATGAGCAAGTAGTCGGAGTATGGAATAGTCTTCCTGATAATGTAGTGCAAGCTGAATCCTTAGGTTCCTTTAAATCAGAGCTAGA
>JAABNX020000106.1:3427269-3441171 GCA_015163995.2 Mormyrus lacerda | reverse complement strand
CCCCTCCCTTGGCTGAGAAGCAGCCCCACACATGAACGGTCTCAGGCTGCTTTACTGTTGGCATGACACAGGACTGACGGTAGCGCTCACCTTTTCTTCTCTGGACAATCTTTTTCCCCAGATACCCAAAACAATCGGAAAGGGGATATTTTCAGAGAAAATGACTTTACCCCAGTCCTCAGCAGTCCAATCCCTGTACCTTTTGCAGAATATCAGTCTGTCCCTGAAGCTTCTCTTGGAGAGAAGTGGCTTCTTTGCTGCCCTTCTTGACACCAGGCCATCCTCAAAAGTCTTCGCCTCACTGAGTGTGCAGATGCACTCACACCTGCCTGCTGCCATTCCTGAGCAAGCTCTGCACTGGTGGAGCTCCGATCCCGCAGCGCCTGCTGGACTTTCTTGGGAGCCCTGAAGCCTTCTTCACAACAATTGAACCTCTCCCCTTGAAGTTCTTGACGATCTGATAAATGGTTGATTTAGCTGCCATCTTACTAGCAGCAATATCCTTGCCCGTGAAGCCCTTTTTGTGCAAAGCAATGATGCCAGCAGGTGTTTCCTTGCAGGTAACCATGGTGAACAGAGGAAGACCAATGATTTCAAGCACCACCCTCCATTTAAAGCATCCAGTCTGCTATTCTAACTCAATCAGCATGATCTCCAACCTCGTTCTCATAAACACTCTCACTTGTGTTAATGAGAGAATCACTGAAATGATGTCAGCAGGTCCTTTTGTGGCAGGGCTGAAATGCAGTGGAAATGTGTTTTTTCGGCTTAAGCTCATTTTTATGGCAAAGAGGGACTTTGCAATTAGTTGCAATTCCTCTGATCACTCTTCATAACATGCTGCATTATATGCAAATTGGCATCATAAAAACTGACATACGGCAAAAAACTTTGTGAAAATTAATATTTGCCTCATTCTCAAAACTTCCGGCCGTGGCCGTACTGCTCATTCTAATCCCAGATCAGAGACTTTATTTATTGTTTACTTATGCTGGTGAATCTTAAAATAAAATCAAAATGGACAAAACTGTATGTACACAAGGATATGTTGCATTATGTGTAAGATGATTCACTCTGCTTAACGGGTCTTCATGTGGTTTGATTCTGACCAATCCCAGTTTGGAGATCACCGTCATTAACCCATTCAGAACAGGATATTCAAGGCATTTACTGGTATGTTTTTTTCCTGTTGTACTTAGAAATGTATGATGGAGCAGGTTGGCTGTCCCTGCCTCACTAATATGTTTACTTCCTTGATTTAATTATATATCCCTGCAGGTAATGAAAATAAATGTAGGTTCCTGGTTGTCAAGGTAACAGGAATACAGCAAGCTTGGCATGACTGATCAGTGTTTACTTAGTCCTATTGTCACAATGTTGTTGCGGGAAATTAAGCGATTTACACGGCAGCTTCATGTCATGCCACGAGTCTGTCAGGCATCGCCGGAGACGACTCAACCGCCACGAGTCTGTCAGGCACGGACAGAGACATCCGAAATGCCACAGGGAGTCCACCAGCAGCAAACAGGATTAAGGGGATCCATCGAAGGAAACCCTGATGGCATCAGCTCTGTGGTGGACTGCCTCTCTCACAGACCAGTATGGAGACACTGCACTAACTCCCAAGTTGCCCCCCACCCCCCAGCACCAGCCCAGTAGCTCTGCCCGCTGTGAGGATCTAAAGGTCGATGAAGTGGGTGTGAACTTCAGGGCTACAGTCGCAAGAGGGAGAAACCTAGAAACAGATATCTGTTATCGAAGATGACATAAAAAAAAAGCAGCGAGACCATTAGGGGTATAACCAGTCTTATTGTTTTTGACAAAAGGTGCAGTGCAAATCCAGTGAAAGTATCCATTTTGTACAGTGGAGAAAATCATCTTAAAATATCACCAGTTAAAAAAACCCACATCAGAAGCAGCTGGTACATCTCACACCGGCAATGGTGATAACTGCACTCTCACTCGCCAATGAGGAATCGACGTGCGTAAATGAGATGGCGTGTCCACAAACACATGCAGGAACACGCTCAGTAGTGAAACCACACACGCACACACAGACAGGGGTGCATGTGCACAACAATGGCAGTGAGTCCAGTCTGCCAAGCGCCGCGTCACAAGTACCCCTGCGTGCGGCCAACCGATTCTGAAGCTAGAAGCTAGTTGTGGGGGGGTGGGGGGGGGGGGGGCGAAATCTACAGCAAGCGAGAAGGGACACACAACACATCACCCATCATAATTTAGACGTGTTCATAACAACACTATACAAGCAAATCTCTTTTAAAACAGAAATAAAAACTGTCCAAGCATTAACACGACGTACACAGCCATTACGTCTCAAAGCCATCTGCAGGCGGCCATTTAAAAAACACCACGCTGCAAACAATCCTCCGGTCCTTCCTAAACGGGGCTCCCTGACCGAGTCCTCTGGAGGCTAGCGGAAAGTTAAAAAGCATTTCGCAGAACTAAAATGACAATGTTCAAAAACGCTCAAAAGAAGTTTCCATCTCTGGATGGTGTCTGCGACAACCACGCAACATAAATACAGTCAAACACCACATACAGTACAGTCACTCAGCAGCACAATAAAACCGGCATCTGCAGTTCTCGGGTGTGGAGCCCATCTCTGTCTTGTTAACGAAGAGAATGACACTCAGGACGGGGGTAGGGGGTTAGATTAAGGCAGACAGACTGAGAACTGTAATCTTTAACCTCTCTCGTGCAAACTGCGGGGTTATATTTCAGCTGTTAGCTAGCAGAACTTCTGTTGGACTTCATCACACGATTGTTGCTGATCTTCAGGATTCTTCATGACTGAGACTGACCATGGTCCAGGTCCCCGTCGGCATTTCCACAGCAGGGGGGCATTCACCCTCATGTTATATTACAGACCCCCTGTTCTGTACCACAAAGCCCCTGCAGTTTGCAGGAAATAGACAGTGCAGACAGGTAGTGGAGCGTGGACATTGGAAGGGGTGGGGGGGGGGGGGTCAATCAGGGAGGGGCGTCAGATGGAAAGGTGTGTCCACTCCGGGCATCATCTGACTGTTCCCGATCAGTCTCAATTTGCTGCCCCCCCCTGGCCTGGAGCCCCCCCTACACCGCCACCTGCTCCGCGTCCGCCGGGCTCCCCTCATCCCGCTGCTTTATCGCCTGGATCACCGCCAGCTCCTTGGCCTCCTTCTTCTGGTTCCTGGCCTCAAACTGCAGCCTGTGGTATGTACGGGGGGCAGGGGTGAGTGCACTGCTGCGTCCCCCTCCTACATCAGTCAGGGGACAGACCCCACACCCCCCCCACAGTCCCCACACCCCCCCCACAGACCCCACACTGCATGCACAGACAGCTGGAAGTAACTCACCTGTTTTGAATTATCCTCTCTACAATGTGGTCGGTGGTTAGGTCATTCCCGCTGTCCACAACTCTGAAAATGCCCCTCTTCTTAGGTTCCTGTTCAGGGGGGGGTGGGGGTGACCCAATCATCAAAAAACAAAACACTGGTAGCATATGTAATGCTACAGTCTATACTGCACCGCACCCTAAACCCTACGGTATATACTGCACTGCACCCTAAACCCTACAGTGTGTAACGCGCCATAAACCCCAACTAGAAGAGGATAGATAGGACATCATAAAGGGAACTCAAAAAGGCATTTTCCTGTACTGCTTCTCTTTTGGGGTGGGGGGGCTGTTCTGGAACTCACGGCGTAGGGGTCGGTGCCGTCCTTGTCGAGGAGCACCGTCGTCTTCCCATGGCACACCAAGTCCACCTGCATGCGCGGATTTGAATAAAATGGAGGTTATCCACACGGGGAGTGAAAAAAATGTCCCCAGAAGAAAAAAAAAAAAAGTTACTGGTTTTGAAAACCTGGTCCCCACAATATAATGATCTAATGCACACATATACAGGTTTGTAATGATATCTTTGTGGGGACTTTCCATTCACTTCTATGGGGAAAACTCTAATCCCAACATGACGACCTTAACCCCTAACCAGGCCTAACCTTAACCATAAGTAACCAAACAAAATACAAGACTTTGGCATGTTTCTTTTCTTTTATTGCATTCACAGGAAAATGGTCCCCCACAACGTCAAAATAACAGGGACTGACTGACAGACAGACAGACAGACAGAGAGACAGAGCCTCCACAGTGAGGCAGTATCACAGACAGTACAGGGGAGGCGGAGGCCAGGCAAAACCCCCCCCAGACAGCCACAAACAGCAGTGCCATAATAGAACGCCCCCCCATACCTTGAAGTGGTCCAGCAGGTCTGCCCCAACAGCATAGGGAGCCCCGATAACCACCTCGGACACGAACTGCCGGAGGAGGAAAGGGGAGAGCTAAGAGGGCGATCTGGGCTGACTCGCGGCTGGGTGACTCCACACGCACAGAGTCTCAGAGTTACTTTGCTTCATTTGATATTTCAGATGCACATCAAAACAGGGGGCGGGGGGGTTGACAATGTGTGACTCATGATCCATGTAGTGGCATTTTATTGGGGATGTTATGGGCGGGAGGGGTGTTCAGCTAAAATGACACTGCATAGCTCACTGCAGCCAGGCAGTTACACTGCATAGCTCACTGCAGCCAGGCAAAGGAGAATGGACAAAGTCAGGGGAGGTGCATTCTGGGAAATGAGAAGTCAGCATTTTTGTGTGTGTGTGTGTATGTGTGTGAGTGAGTGAGAGAGAGGAGGGAGGGGAAACAGTGCAGCAGGAGTGACTGTAGCTAATCGGCAGAATGTGTCAGTGTGTAAATGGCTTCACGGTGCCCAAGTCCCCACGACACGGTCAGCTCACCCTGCAGGCCAGCACACTCAGTGTCCTCTCGTGGATGTTCATGATGGGGTAATTCTTCTCTTTGTAGCGGTTCACTTCCTGCAACACAGAGGAGGACACAGCTCAGGCTTCCTGCACAGCTGCACAGTCCTTGTCCTGTGATCATCAGCTAACCAAAGGCTGTAGGTACAGCACAACCCATGAGGAGCAGCCATGCCACCTGCAGGTCAGACTAGGTAATCCATCTGAAGCTAAGCAGGTTTGGGCCAGAGACCAGCTAGGAAAGCTGGGCTGCTGCTGGGAGAGGTGTTGGTGTGGCCAGCAGGTTAGTCCATCCAGTGGTCTGTGTGGATCCCAATGCCCCAGTGCAGTGACAGGGGAGCCCATCCTGAGGTCTGTGTGGATCCTAGAGCAGTGACTGGGTCATTAACTGTGCTGTTAAAATAGTGCCGTCCTTGGGATAACATGTAAAACCGAGGTAACAGCACCATGAGATAAATTGGCCTCCTAATTAACCCCCATATCTAACAGGTGAATTCCCTCCTTACCACCTTAGCTACTCTATGGTGAGCGTTCTAGCGCAGAATGGCTGCCATCGCATCATCCAGGCGGGTGCTATGTAGTGGTGGTGGTTAATTCTGTAAAGTGCTGCAGAAATGTGACATCCATTCATGTCCGTGGGACAAAAAAAACCAAAGACTTTGAGGTTATCCGCCAGGTTCCTTAATTACTAAAACCCTGGAGCCAAAGTTCACAGAACAACTGTGATGCAATTACTGCAAAACCAGACAGTGTATGTCAGCTTAGTGTGAATCCACAAGAAGCAGTAAAAGTAGAGAATGTGTTAGATACGTCTTGACAGCTTTGTCGCCGATAGCAACCATATGCAGTGCCATGTGTATTTCTTTGGGTACGGATGCAGTGCACCGGCAAAGTACAGTGAGCTGTTTCTTCTCAGAGTCAATGTGCCGTTTGTTTGAGCCCGTCAGCGGAATTCCAGCCTTCGGCCAAAGTTAATTCCTGATCAGTCAATTCCCAGAAGTCACCATAGTAACCCAGAGTCAAAGAGTGTAGCTGTTGATCCGGCCAGAAGTTAACGGGGGGAGTTAACTTACCTGATCGAAGTGCAGTCCCACGATGACATAGGGCTTCTCTGCCTGCTTGTAGACCATCTCCAGGAAGTCCACATGGCCGATGTCTGAGGAGATCCGGTTAAGGTCACTTTACCCAGGACCGAGATATGAGCCAGCGAACCCCCAGCCATAGTGGGCGCTGTGGGAAAAGCCAGCCATGCCCAGCAGGAACGCGAGAGCAGTCCCGTCCGGTCAGGCTCCTTTCGCATACCACAGATCAGAGAGATCACTGCTGCTGGAAAGCAGCTACCTGCACGACGCTGAGTGGCCAGCAGAGGGGGCTAGTGCTACAGTCACAGAGGATCTTAGCTTCCTTACCTACATACGTCATAGTTAATCATATAACCACTGTCCATCAGTCACTAACTCAATGTACCACAGCAATCCCCCCTCCCAAAGCCAAAGGCAGCTCCTTCAGCCCCCCACAGCGCCTGCCAAAGGTTACGGAAGAGGTCAAAGGCCCCGGCCACGTAGATGATGGTGTCGTCTGGCTGGGGCTCCTTCCCCGAGGCGAACTGGATGATCTTCTGGGACGTCTGGAGGAACTGGGACACCCCCGTCCAAGGACTGTGGCCTTTGGGCCCCTGCAACGACGCCACAGATCAGACACGGTTACGCGTTTGAATTCCCGCCATTTCCTGTGGTTCAGTATGTGGTCCCCCCCCCCCACACATCTTCTCCACGGCGCTGGTTCACGAAGCCCAAACGAACCCGTCCTTCCACTGCAGCACCTGGCTGGTTTGCGATGCTGGCAGCTGACCTGCTGCTGGCTGCCTTAATGCTGGGTAGCAGCGAGTGCTAATCCTGCAGCTGTTTACTCGACACCCAAAGACTTTCTCTCCCGCTTTGTGCCAGGTGACAGAGAGATTTAACAACTCTTCTTACGCCACCATGTGGTCAGTCAATGCAATTACTTTTTTCAAACCAAGTATCAATTCCCAGCAAATCATTTCAATCTCGCATTAAACAGCCGATCCTGACACGCCAAACCACCCTCATTAAGAGAGGCTTCCTTTCTAATAATCATCCTAATTTCTTTATCCTCCTGAGGTCCAGCACTTCATCTCTGTCCCCTGTAGAGGACATTGTGTTCTTGCTCATATCTCTCATATTCCACATGCCACTGTGTATATTCCAGTTGTTTCTTGAAGAGGACAGTGAGAGCTTTAAGATGACGTCACATGTCTGCAGATGTGACCTTGCCAACCTCCTCTTCCTGCCAAATCAAAATTTATGAATCAATATGATTTTTTTCCTCCACTGGATCCCAAGAGATTAGTCTTTCTAATCTGAAAAACCATTTATGCTAATTACACCTATATCTGTGCACCAGCTTTTAGATGTTTAGGACAGGGCCAGCCTGTGTACATGGCCTGTTCAAAGACCCACCATCTGCCCTGCTGTTTTTACCGTTCCCCTGTTCCCCCACCACTCCCCACTTGTGTCTCAAATTTGGACAGTGTGACTCGGCACTTAGCCATCTCTCCAGTTTGACTCTCCCTGTCGCCCCCTAGAGGACGAGTCTGAGGTTTCTTCCTTCTAGGTTTTTCCTTCCCACTGTCGCCTATGACTTACTCACTGGGGGCTTTGGGTGGGGATGCTGTAAAGCGCTTCGAGACGATGTAATGTTGTGATTAACACACTAAACGAAAAAAAAAAATTATTGTGTGTTTGTTATGGTCCTCCCCCCCCCCTCCAAACTCCATCTGGAATGTTCTACAGCGGAATCCTGTCATCAGTAACTCCACCTGTGATTGTTGTTCCGTTTCACACTCGGACACAAAGGCAGTTTTAACACGCCCTCCATGGCTGCCTACAGCGCCGCCCTACAGGACTGCGCTCCACAGAGATTCCTTTGTGCTTGGGCTCTGGCAGGAGCAGCCTGCCCCCCTGCCAGCCTCTGCCCCGCCCCCAGGTGGTAATACAACACGTTACCAAACGCCAATGTGGGCAGCGAAGCTTCCCGTCACTGTCAACACCTTTTAAACAAGGAAATAAAATTCGCAGGCTCAGCCAGAGAGGCTGATAGCAGGTCACCATAGACCCCAGAGCCAAACAAGCCGGCCCTCCCCCCACAGCTGGGGCATAGGAGAATGGGGGGGGGGGGGGGGGGACTCAAAATGGGGCTCATTCTGTCTGTGTTCCTGAAAATACTCTAGTTTAGCTCACCTTTCCAAAGTTGTCTGTGTGCTGCTGGTAGTCTGAATTGTCCTTTAAAAAGAAATAAAAATAAGTCAACAAAATGAGAATCAGAAAACTCTTATTATCCAGAAGAAAACTCACACAAATATACTTTACACATTTTTAAACCAAACTCAGCATTACAGATGAGCAGCAATGCGAAGGGCAGACAGAGCAGGCAGAAATAATCGAACACAGAGAAATGTATGTCACGCACAATGTTGCTATGGTGGGCTTTGGTCAACAGCAGCATCCGTCCCACCAGGTCAGTGGTGGACACGCCCTGCGTTCGCCGGCACTCCCTGAAAGACACAGGAGGCCCTGTGACACGAGCTGCCACACAATGCTCTCCAAGTACTCATCAACAGGCCACGAACCACACGCAGGGGGCCAGTTAGCACATCAAAACAAACTCTGCCGTTTCCCACTTGAGCAAGAGCATGGCTGAAACTTTAAAATGCAGTATTTAAGTGTGAAATTCGAGTGACTTCCAGTGAAGATCCATCCCCGCCCTCATACCTATATCTTCCTGACTGTTTCACTTCCTCGTATGTGTCCTTTCCGTCCACTGTAAGTGTGATGTCATCTGCAAGCAACCAATCACAGGTAAGAGCAGTCAGACCACGTGTGCGTTTCCCAAAGCTCCCATAATGACATAATATTCCCATAACACAGCACCATGCCATAAATATCACTCTTTACATTTTATCTATTCAGAAATGTCCTTGTCTTCCATGAAAACATAAACAAAATGCGATTCAATAGGAAATATAGCTAAATAAATAGGAAATAGTCATTGATAAAATTAGAAATAATCATTTTTGAAATTAAAATAAAAAACACAATTATTAAGCTCTACGTTTGTGAGAGTCCTCCATTTGCAGCAATTACTGCTTTGTAGACCATGAACATTCTAGATGTCAGTTTGCTGAGGTATAATAGGGTACAATAGAGTTGAGATCCAGTGACTGTGCTGGACACTCCAGTATACACAGAATACCAGCTGACTGCTTCTTCCCCAACTAGTTCTTGACTGTGTTTGGGTCATTGTCTTGTTGTAGGATGAAACTGGCTCCAATTAAGCACCGTCCACAAGGGTGTGGCACGGCCTTGCAGAATGGAGTGACAACCTCCCGTCTTCAAGATCCCTTTTATCCTGTACAAACCTCCCACTTTACCATCATCAAAGCCACCCCAGACCGTGACAAAGCCTCCGCCAGGCTTGATAGACGTCATCCTGCAACTTTTCATTTGATCTGCGTCTCACAGACATTCCTCTCTGTGACCCGAACACCTCAGAGGCTCATCTATACACAGCACTTTTTTTCCCCAATCTTCCACTGTCCAGTGTCTGTGTTCATTTGCCAGTCTTTTTTTTATTGGTCATTCTGAGATACAGCTTTGCTTTGCAATTCTGCCTCAACGGCCAGCATGCCGGAGTCGCCTCTCCACTGTTGACATTCTGACTGCTCTTTTCAAGGTACTATTTAATGAAGCTGCCAGTTGAGGACCAATGAGGCGTCTGTTTCTCAAACTGCACACTCTAATATATTTATCCTCTCGCTCGTGCACCGGGGCCTCCCTCTCCTCTTTCTGCTGTGGTTACAGCCAGTTTACGCTGCTCTGTGAAGGAAGCAGTGCACAGCACTGTATGAGATCTTCGGTTTCCTGGCAGTTTCTCACTTGGAATCACCTTCATTTCTCAGAACAAGAATAGACTGACGAGGTTCAGAAGAAAGTTCTTTGTTTCTGACTATTTTGAGCTTGTAATCAAACCCACAAATGCTGATGTTCCCAATACTCAGCTGGTCCAAAGGTCAGTTTTACTGCTTCTTTAATCAGCACAACAGTTTTCATCTTTCTTCATAATTGCAAAAGGGTTTCTAATTATCCTTTTAAAATGACAAACTTGCATCAGCAAAACACAACATTCCACTGGAACACAGGACTAATTGTTGCTGACAAGGGGCCTCTGTACACCTATGCAGATAGTCCAGTAACAGCAGCCATTTTCAGTTATGATAGTCATTTACAACATTACCAATGTCTACACAGGATTTCTGATCAAAATTATGTTATTTTAATGGAGAGAAAAAACTTTTTTTCCCCAAAAGCAAGGGAATTTCTAAGTGACCTCAAACTTGTGAATGGTAGTGCACCTATTTGAAAATGCAGGGTCAGCCAGTGTCTGAAGCCATTTGGGCTTAAGGGCCTTGCTCAGGGGCCCAACAGTGACATCACTCTGTCGACCCCGGGATTTAAAATGGTGACTTTCCCATCACGGATATTGTGTCCGAAACTACTGAGCCACAGACCGACCCTTTTAAGTGCTACTTGCTTACTGAGCACAGATTTACTGACCCCACCCCCAGACCATGTGACCGCTACCCACAGCCCCTCCCTCACCTCCATGGACACAGAAGTCGCAGTTGTACTTGTCGAGTGTCTCCAGCGTGGTGACGTATGGTGCGCCCTCCACGATCTCGTCCACCCACTTGATGGCGCGCACCAACCTGTAGCGCTCCTCCTGCGTGAACACGGGGGGGCCCTTGTGCTTCGAAATCTCTTCTGTGGGGGGTGGGTGAGCAGGCAGGTGAGATGGAAGGGAAGATGTGTGTGTCTGTGTGTGGGTGCATACCCTTTCTTGTAGGCCAAAATACATGCTTATGTGTATGTTTTTAGGATTAGCTTAGCCCAGGGCGCAGTTAGACAGGGCTTGCTAAGCCCAGAGCACAGTAAGACCGGGCTAGCCTAGCCTAGGGCACAGTGAGACAGGGCTAACCTAGCCCAGAGCGCAGTGAGACAGGGCTAACCAAGCCCAGAGCGCAGTGACACAGGGCTAACCAAGCCCAGAGCGCAGTGACACAGGGCTAGCCTATCCCAGAGCACAGTGACATTGGGTCAGCCTATCCCAGGGTGCAGTGACACTGGATTAACCTATCCCATGGTGCAGTGAGACAGGGCTAGCCAAGCCCAGAGCACAGTGACACAGGGCTAGCCTATCCCAGGGTGCAGTGAGACAGGGCTAACCTAGCCCAGAGCACAGAGAGATAGCGCTAGCCTATCCCAGGATGCAGTGAGACAGGGCTAACTGAGCCCAGTGTGCAGTGCTAGCCTATCCCAGGGTGCAGTGAGACAGGGATATGGTAGTTAGTTGTCAGCCCTCCATACAGAACAATTCGTAGCAGGGACTGACCCACCCGGGATGCTCACCATCAGTGTGAACTCCAACAACAAGGTAGTCGCCCATGGCCTTGGCCTGCCGCATCTGGTTGGAGTGTCCATAGTGCACCATGTCGTAGCTGAAAAACACAAGCAGCACCACGGTGGTGGGTGAAACAGAAAAGAATGAGGGGGCACAGAGGCAGCAAACAGGCCCCCCAAAAAAGCAACGCGTGGAAAACAGGGCCCCCAGAAAAGCTACATGTGGCAAACAGGCCCCCCAGAAAAGCTACATGTGGCAAACAGGCCCCCCAGAAAAGTTGTACATGCCGTCTTTACACATCTATTATTAACATGACACCGTTCACTATGACGAAGACAAGCCAACGCATTTAGCACAGGAACCTCACAGATTAGCAACAGCCCTGCTGCTTAGCACAAGTAAGATTAGCTAGCGGGGAGGGGGGAGGGGTGAAAGTAAGAGAGAATCTGGCCTGGGATCATAAAGGGAGACAAAGAGGGAGACATAGAGGCGGACAGCGAGGCAGGCGGACAGCGAGGCAGCACATCGACTTCCTGAACATGGGGCTACATCAGCAGCAACAAAAAAAATATATGGGTTAAGGCATGTTTTTAAAAAGATGTCCCCGGGCGGTAGCGGTGGGCAGTGGTGGCTTAATGGTTAGGGAAGCGCACTCGTAATTGAAAGATTGCAGGTTTAAATCCCCGACCAGCAAGGCACCTCTGAGGTACCCTGTGCAAGGTACCGCCCCCAGGCACTGCTCCCCGGGGCTGAATTAGCTGCCTCCTGCTGTCACATTGACACATATGGGTTAAATGCAGAGTTTCGGTTGTTGTGCACTGTGTGCTATGGTGTGTCAACAATGACAATTAATCACTAAAATTCAAAAAAATAAATATTCTAATAAGGATAGGAAACCCTTTCACAGGACTGACCCCTCTGTGTGCACACTTGTACGTGGAGACAATAACAAACTCTTGAGTCCTGGGTCTTATACAGTGGGGCCATTAGCTGGTGCACCGTGGGATTTGGGCACGCAGTTCCCAAACACCCACCTCTCCAGCAGCGAGTTGGCCTACCGGCTCAGGTGTGCCCCCCAGATCCCCCCCAAGCGTACCCGGATACGAGCCAGGCCAAAATCCATCATCCTGCCCTCATTGCGACCATAGACCACTAAGGACACAGCCTCCGGCCCGTTAAACATCCACGTTTTAGAACGGTTAGCCATTTGCAAAACTCTGACCGATTTTGAACACAATGATATCATTAACACATGGGTCACATGACTGGCAGACACCCTATCAGAGAGCAGTGCAGATTATACTGTTACAGATGTCCTACTACAGCCTCCGTCAAAGGGATCCAGAAACTGTGTTTGGTTTTCCCAAAACTGACAACTTAAGCGTCTCAGTCACCTCTGTTAGATCTACTGAGAAGAACTTAAAAAAAAAACTTGTCTGAAAATGTTGTATATTTAAAAATCCAGTTCATAAATGAAAACCTGAAATACCAGGCTGATCATGGCATCGCTGGCCGTCCTGCGGAGGGCCATGGTAACCGTCGCTGAAAGGCTGCAGGCAGCAGCAAATCTGTGTGCCAGCCCAAAAGCTCAGCCCGTCAGGTTCCCTGAACAGACACACCTCTGGCCTGCACTCCCCCAGGGGCAGACCTGCCATGACGCAGGAGGTGTGCAGGAAACCTCCCACATCACAACAGCACATCGTCACAAGCGAAACTAATAAAACTAGGGGCTGACTTTCTGTTTTTTCTTTTGTTATGGATTCATTATTGCTGTCCGGCTTCCTCTGGGTTAAAGCTCAAGTCTTAGGGGTATAAAAGTACACAGTGGGCTGCTGAGTAAAGGTTCCTGACAGTTCTGTGGGTGAAAGAGCCGCTGCCATAGCAGTCAAATCCAGTGTGATCTGTCCACCCATAATCAAAACCTCCAGTCCAATCGGGAGCAGCCTGTCCCAGAATGACCGTTGTCAGCACCTCTCCCTTTACCCGGACACACGCATCACACTGGGCCTCAGCTCACTGCAGAGCCCACCCTGCCGTCCCCAACAGCTGTACGGGATCGACATCTGCAGCTGGAAGGCAGGCAGCGAGGATGTGCCACACTCAAACCGTTTCTCCTTAATTTAACCCAGCACGACTCTTGATTTCCAGGCAACAAGAAAAAAAAAAATGTTTTACGAAGGGTGCGCATTGCCTGCTTGCCGGCATGCAAAAGCATCGATGAGATAAAACTTTGTCATTGCGCCTACAGCAAAAGTTTATGTAGCAATGAATCCGCAGACAGAAAAACAGCAGTAGGTACGAAGATAAATGTATATAAATCGAACAAAAAACAAAAGCCTGGGTTCAGATATAGACAGCAGAACAGTGCGAGGATACTAGAGTTTTTTTTAAAACACATAGTGCTTTATTCCTACTGCTGATCTGGGTTCAATGTTACAGGACATTACACTCTATCTAATGTCTAACCAAATGCCAGCAAGAGGGGCAGATTAATGCATAAGCTATAAACGTCCTGGCCCCGCCCAGCCTAAAACCAGCAACACCTGTGTGTCCATGCTGATGTAAGCCTATGGCCCCCACATAAATTAATCCACCCCCGGCCAACGA
>JAABNX020000106.1:3408388-3419821 GCA_015163995.2 Mormyrus lacerda | reverse complement strand
TGCGCGGCGAAATTAAGCTGATTCGGTGTCTGGTCAGGACTGACGTTAAGAAACTTCTTCCAGGGCGTCGTTGTCTGGTCTCTGGTGTCTATTCTTCCTTTTCCTGTATTGTTGGGAAGTGATTAAATTGGGTTCTTTTGTTGTGTTTTGTTATTGTTGCAAGGAGCGCAACACTTTTCACCTGTAGCTATTTAACAGGATTAATTCCGGATGATTTCATACCTCAGTGGTACTATGGAAGGATCCATTTCGTGATTCAAACATGATTCGGTTCATCATGCTAGTTATTTTTCTTTAAATCATTCTTAAATACAACCTGGCTGCGCATGAAACAATGAGGTTGCTGTGGATTTATGGGTAAACAGAAAATAGTAATTGAGTGGAAGTTTTAGTACTTTCACACTCATCAAATACTGTAGATACACTCATGCTGCTTTAGTTCATCTGTGGAATGTGGTCCAAACTGCAGCCTCAGTAAGACACCCACAGCCGTAACCCCGAGCGGCCGGGACACCCACCTGACAGTGATCCTGACCTGAGACCAGCAGAAAGGTCATAACATGAAAATGTTTCCCTGTCAGCTACTCCAGTGAAAAGTTAGCTTCAAGTAAATGTGAATTCTTGATCACTGGGCTTCATTACTATCTACAGAAACAATCTAAAGCACACACACAATTTAAAAACAAGCTTTTATTACAGAACACTTAAATATAAAAAGTAAATACAGAAAATAATTTATGCCTTATATATTAGAAAGATCCCAATTTTTGCAACAAATGTAAAAAAACTATTAAGGAAATACATTAATATACACGCAAACACACATTTTAAAAAGTGCATTTTTTAAAAGTAACAAAAGTTAAAAATAGTAAAATAAATGAAGCCCATATGATTAATAATGTGGGTTCCTGGAGTCACTGCTGTTTGTCACGGTCAGCTGTGGCATGAGAGGTCATGGCGCCCCCTGCTGGGGACACGAGACTAGAATATTAACATGTCCCCGCTGCACGTTCAGCCAGGCGGCTGCAGGTTCACCGTGGCCTGGGGTGCTGAGAGGCCCGTCTCCAACCAGCCTTCACATCAGCCACCCGTGGTCTCTCCACTGCCACTCTGTGTAGCCTGTGGGGAAAGAACGTGAAGTTGGGAAGTTTTTTAACAACTTTACGTATTTATACAGCTGGCCACCCGACTGCAGTCAGGCAGATTAAGTGTCACGCTAAAGGGTACTAGAGCAGGCTGCCCCCGGGAACTGAAATGGAAAATATAGGTTGTGAGTCGATGCCCTTAACTAAAACAGGACCAGCGTGAGCCAGGAGCCCTCAGTCCCAGGCTACGGAGCAGTCAGACGGTGACAAATGTACCGTGCATTATAATGTGTTATTCTCTGCCACGCAGCTGATGATCGATCTCCAGCTGGGACAGCAAAGCACTCCAAATCGTTTCTGCTCACAGAGGAGGACAGCAGAGCACTAAGTTTGCCCCGTAGAGCCATGATTAACGAGGCGGACTGCAGGAAAATGCGCTCACACTGAAAGAGGCAGAGAAATAAAATCCTGCCTGCTGCTGAGTTCACTAAAAGACCGAAGTGCACTCACGCGGAGCTCCTCCTCCTCTCCAGGGACTTCTTGGTAGCTGCAGACAGGGAGGCCCCTTCTTTACGACGCTCTTGTCCGTTTTCCTTAAAGGCCAAAGGGAATGTCACTGATTTATCACAACAGTAGTCACCGAATTAAAGGCACGAACAAAGCAGAAGCTTCTGGAACACTGGGCGTTCCCAGAAAGTCACCAGGAAGCTTGAATCTGTCGGTAAAGTGTCAACAGCACTGTCATTATGGACACAGAGTACTTAAAGTAAATGGACTCTACTTCTAGGGGAACCTGGGTGGGTTTTTTTGGGTTGAAAACCTCTGCTTAGCAACTTTCTAAGTTTCTGGTACCACCTAGTGGTCGAACAGAAAAATGCAGCCATCCAGAAACACATTTATTCATCATTATTCCAGCGCAAAGTTTTCAATTGGAGAGCTGTCAGAGATCCAGGTCGCGAGTGAAACCCACCCCCCTCCCACCCCCGATCCCCAGTGCTTTACCCGACGTCTCAGCTCCCTCTCCCAGACTAGCGCCCGGTCCCAGGAGATGATCTGCATCCGTTCCGCTGCTGAGGAGCTGAAGAAGATGTCGTAGATCTCATAGTGAGCGGAGCGCAGCTGGGGAGGAGGAGGGACAGATTCATTTTGTTATAATAAACTCATTATTACTACATTATTATCTTAGCGCGTCGGTGTAGTACAGCACACCAGCGGACCACAGTACCAGCCCCAGCAGCTACAGCTGACGATCTCATCCATCCCTGAGTGACATCGCTGGAAATCACTGGAATTTACATTTATTTATTTAGCAAATGCTTTTATCCAGAACAGGGTCAGACAGTCGCTGGAGAAAAAGGAGGATAAGGGCCTCGCTCAGGGGCCCAAATGTGAAATAAATGTGCTGATGCTGGGATTTGAACCAGCGACCTTCCGAAGAAAGACACAGCGTCCTCACCCGCTGAGTCACACGCCGGCCTCCAGCACATAACCCCATCCGGCCTGTGGCTCGACAACTGCTGACTCGTACCTCTGCCGTGTCCGTAACCGTGTCAGGTTTGGTGCCGCTTTACCGTGAGTCACACCTTGACCAGGAAACCGAGGGTATTACAGAAAGGGGGGAGGCTCTGGTACCTGCAGTAAGACCCGCTTCTGTAACTCCAGGTCCCGTTCGCTATCAAACTCCTCTGTTTCTGTTGTCCGCGGCTGGAACGCCAACAGGAAGTGCCGAGAGTCCTGTGGTGGATTCGGGAGATTTCAGTGAATGCACAGGAGTGGCCATTACCACTAAAGTGACGAGGTGCCGAGGGCATAAAAAAAAGCCTTTTCCCAAAAGGGCCACGGGAGCTGATGATGACATCGCTGTCAAATGCGAAAGCTAAATTAGGCAGACAAAGATAACTAGGAACCTGGCACGGTTTATCGGTCAATCCAGCAGCCAATCATTACATGAGCTTCATCATCCACGCAGGGAAATTAGTAGCGCAGATTAATAGCGCTGGCGACAGGCAATAAAAATGTAAATTGGGCTGAGTTGCGCTCATATCCCTGGCAGCCGGCACGGCGCCGCTGAGGTCACACAAGGTCACCTTGACGGTGCGCAGCAGCCGGGCGACGTGCTCCGTGCGCAGCAGCCGCCGCGTGAGGTAGCCCTTGACGGCTGCGGCCACAAGGGGGCGCCAAGGAGAGCTGAGGCGGCAGGTTATCTGCGTGGCAGGAAAAGACGAGTCAGACCGGTCTGGTGCCATATGCACGCCAGGAGTGAGAGACAGCTGGGGAAGCAGCACTGATCGCGAGGCATCAAGCTCCGCCCACTGCCCTTAAACACAGAGTGGTTATGGGAAAAACGAGGCTTAAAAACCTGGGGGCGGGACTGCCAATCACTGCCAGGTTTAAACCAATCATTACCAATAAAATAAGCTGCCAGTAACAGCCACAGCGGGTTTCAAAGCCACGCCTCTCCCACCTTGCAGCTCTGCGGCAGTGGAGAGAAAGTGCCCATGACAAGGTTACTCATCCTCCCCCCGTTAGACACTCGATACGCCCCAATCGATGCACCCCGTGGGTCAGAGGAGCAGGCCGCCTACGAGCTCCCGCTTGTCTCTCCAGTACAGTGGCAGCATTTTTAGGGCAAAAGAGACAGACCTAATTAGAGCTGTTAACCCAGCCAATGGGACAGGGCAGAACACATACATTTATTTAAGAGAAAGAAGAAAAACAGGAAAACAAGTAAAACGACAAGGGACCAAAAATACCTGTGGACCCAAATCATGCACTGCGTGGGACCCGAGGACGGGGTCACCCGGGGGCCCAGAGGTCGGCACACCCCCCGATCGTGAAGACAGGTGCCGGAGGCACTGGAAGCGGGTGGAGATCCTCTGTTTGGTGATGGGGAGGGAAAGCCGAAAGACTTAACACAGAAACGAATTAAACAAATTACACGCTCATTCTCCCAGTCAATTTTGCTGCCTAGTATGGCAACGCCAACTCCAGATTAGGGCCAGGCTCCAGACGCGTCGACGGCAACAAGGGGAGAGAGAGCCTCCGTTTATAAAACAGCTTCTGTTAATTATAGCGTTGTTAGCTGCATATATTAGAGGCTATAATTAATGGCGCAGGAACATTACCACAAGTACAACTCAAGGAGTAACATACACCAATAGGGTGCCCTTGGGAGAATGAGTCAGTGCAGGTTCACTTAGTCTATAGTGTTGTATTTTAACACCATGGCTTCTTCAAGACTCATCAAACAAACAACATCAAAGCACTACAGCTAATTAAACCAATCATGCGAGGTTCATCCTGCTTCGCTGACTGCCGAGTCCAAGGAGGTCAGCAGTCAATGTGATGCTACGCGGCCGGATTCCCCCTTTTACATCACAGCTCCCTTTAATCTCCGCCTGGGCACGGCTGCAAGCCCTACGGGAGCGAAGCAGGGAGCTCCGCTCTCGTTTTGTAGACACGACCCCTGGCCCAGGTGCCGTCCCGCCCCTGTCTCTCACCTGCAGCTGCTCCCGCTCCTGCTCCTTAACTGGGGCCTCCACATGCAGCTGGGTCTCCTTTGGCAGGAGCCGTGCCGAAGTACCGGTCTGCACTGCGAAGATGCCCAAGCACACAGGGTGAACTTCCCCGGAGAAGAACAGGCCCCGCGCGCGCACACACCCACCCACCCACACACACACACACAAGGCTCTTTATCCAGCTGGAAAAATCTTTGCCTGCTTGCAAGACAAGTCTGCTCATCGGGGGGTGACACAATATGGAGGTATTTGCGTGTAACTTCCAAAACAGGATGAGTACAGTGTTCTAAGGCAGCCTCCTACGCATGTCCTGCAGGCCAGAGTTGGGTGCACACCGTGGGCTTGTTACCTTTGGGGGTGCTGGAACGCGGCCTTCCCCAAGCTGCGCTGTGTGACGCCGGCGGCGTCCTGGGGGACTTCGTTTCCGCGGTGCTCATGAGGAGTCTGCGTTTCGCTCGCGTCCCCGAACCTTGGCCCGCAGGAGAGCCCTGGTTCTGTGTCCGCGCCCCTGCATCCTCACCCCACTGCCACAGGCTGGATGGCGTTTCCACGTCGTATGACCGATCGCTTGGGAAGCAGGAGTCACCCAGCAGTGGCCGGTTGCTAGTGTCAGCCAGGACGGGACTCCTATGTGGCACCACCGGAGCGTCCCGGAACATCTCCGGCACGCGCATCTTCTGGGAGATGGACGTGATCTGACGTTTGGGCTGCCGATGCTCAGAGAGGCCCAGCGGGTCTCTGGGCTGTACCGCTTGCTCACCCCTAAGGTGGCTCCCTTTAGCCCATGTTTGACGAGCGGAACCTTCATCCAGGGTGGACTCCAAGTCAGAGATGAGGGCCTGCAGGCGGGACAGATTCAGCTCCAGCTGGCTGACCTGCACAACCCGGTTAACACCATCTTTCGTGTGACCAGGCAGCCCAGTGTTGTCACTGACACTCGGGGTGGTGTTCACCAAGAGCTTCCCGATGGGACCTCGGCCCTTTCCACAATGTACAGGACTCAAGCACAGCTGGGGAGTTGGAAATGTTGTAAACTTCTTACTGGCTGGCACTTGATTTGGCACGGTGCCATCAATCTTTGGCCCCTCACTGAGACCACAGAGCTCTGCGGAGGAGGATGCAGTGGTGAGGGGCTTTGACAGATCACTTGCTGGATCATCCCTTGCCGTTGGCCGCGTCAGATTATCTCCAACTAAGTCATCAGGTTCAGGTGACTCCAAAGACAGAGCAGAAACTGCAGAAACCAGGGTGTCCACTCCCACATTCTTGGGGGCATTCAGTTGTCCACAATCAAAAACCTTTTCACTGCTTTCCAGGTTTGTCCCAACAGAGGACTGGACCTCTGGGGTTTCTGACAGAGTCTGGACCGGCGGCTGTTCCTCCACACTTACAGAAGATGGGTCAAACTGTGAAAATCGAACTTTGGCACGATTGACTCTTCTTTCTTTACCTTTCCTGAGCTCATTTTTCTCCACTAGGGGGACCTCGTTGTTCTCTTTGTCAGAAAGGTTCTGGGCCTCCTCCGTCTCCCGGGACCGATTCTTTGCCATCCTCAGCTGCCGTTGCCGCTGCCGGTACTCTTGGGACTGCTTCAAAAGGGTCTGAAGGCTCATACGATACGGCACCTCGCACACACCGTGGTCTTCTGGTCCAGAACGAGCAGTGTCCAGATTGACCTCAGATGCCAGTGCAAACTCTTTCACCGTCCCTGTGCCCTCTGCCAAGCAGTCAAGCGGGATGAAACTCTCCTGGCTCCCCGCCTGATGTCCCTCCTTGCTTATTTGGACAGCCTCCATTGTAGCAGCCGTATGGCTGGCGGCTTCCGTATTGTCGGAAGTGATGTAACCAGATGACAGAGAGTGCTGGCCGGCTTGGTACCGAGTCTCTGCACTCTGATGTACGTCAGAACCGTGCACAAGCGCACAGCAGGTGTCAGGGACCAGAGACAACCTGTCGGTAAGGTCTGGACTGTCGGTAGCATCCAGAGTCACGGAAGAAATGGATGTCAGATGATGAAATGAGAACTCATCCCGTTTCCCATCATGCATCGGTTTAGCCGTGGAACACAAAGGTGGAGGAAAATCCCAAGTGGCACTTCCTGTCCCAACAACGTTGGGCTCATTTTGAATGAACTCCTGAAGTGTTGGTGCCTTCCTCAGCTGATGGAAGAAACACCATAAACGTATCACACCCAAAGCACGACGTTAAGACAAGCACTCGGCGATCCATCAAGCTCACAGGCGAGGTAAGCCGTCTACCTGCACACTGTCGAGGAGGGTCTGCACCTGTGACACCCTCGAATCCGGCTGCGCTTTACCCCTCTGTCTCAGCAGCCTCTCGGCTTCCTCTTTGTACCCCTGCATTAGCTCCCTCTGCTGCTCGGTGAGCTAAAGAAACAGTACAGGGGCAAACACACCATACAATGACCCACCCATGGATGATGACAGCATGGAGCTGCTGAACACATTTGGGGGTGTGAGGTTAAAGAGAATGGCAAACAAAATCTTTATGGGAATAAACAAGGTTAATGTTAATGACTAAGGAAACTAAGAAAAAAGAAACGATCTGGAAATCAGTCGGCAACTGAAAAAATTAGTCTTGAAATTGAAACTTGACGGCGGTTTTATGGCTGTAATTTCGGTTTGGTGGCTGTGGTGTCCAGCTTTGGTCAGCTGGCTGGCGTGAGAGTTTAGGTTCGAGATATAGCTGCACACATACATATACATGCGCTTACATGCATGTATTACCTTATCAATAGTCTGAATCATATGGATACGCCGTAAGATGTCTTGCGTAAGCGCTGAGTGCCGCCAGATGCTCGCGAGCTGGCAACCCCGCCGTAATACGTACCAGAGGCGGAAGGATGGCGACGCCGTGAAACCTGATGCAAGAGGAGCCGCCGCCCGGGCGGCCGGCGGAGCGCGCGCTGCCCCACGCGCCTGCCGCCTCCCCGAGCTGCGCCAAGCGGCGCCTCGCGAACGTCTCGTACTCCTCCATTCCACGACACGCGCTTAGCTTAGCTAACACAGTTAGCCTGCTAGCTGCCCGCTCGGCCCTTCCTGATATTGCCTTTACGTGTCCACCATACGTTTTCAGTATCTCCTTTAAAATAAAACATCATCCACATAAAAATATCAATAAATATAGATATTTAGCTATTCGGCTAACTAACTTGGCACCACATGGCTAAATAGTTATATGCTTTCTCAGTCTGTCATGTCTGATAAGTGGTTCGATAGTCAAGCGTAATTCAGCGTAAACATAACAAAAGCACACCGATCTGTCTGTGAGGCGCTCCGCTAGCCGTAAAGCTAACTAACAGCAGGAGGCTAGCTAAAAATAACCAGCGGCCAACGCTTTGCCTACGGCCAGTCTATGGCTGATAATATAGGAACAGTTAATTAACTTTTTTGCGCTAATAAAAGTGCGATGTCTAACAAAAGGAAAGCAAATACCCAATTCCTAACTACAGAAACCATGCAGTTGGCTTATTGTTTACGTTTTACCCGCTTCCTCCGGAGTCTGACAGTTTGAACGCCGACGGGGCTGCGCTGTTTCCCGGACTGGATTTCTAAGGGCGGAGCTGGATTCGCTGGAATGCAACATCTAAAGGCAACGTTAACATCTTAAGGGAAAAATAAGGTTTGGTTAAGAAGTTTTGGTTTCATTAACATTACTGCATAACATATGTCTGTAATTATCAGGTGGTTGAAGTGATGTTGGCTAATTTGGTTATAGTCCACCGCGATCTTTACCACATACTGAAAGGAGAAAAAAAACGACCTACAAATGCTGGTTAAAAATGAAAGTACCGCCATCTATAGACATAAATCACCAGTAGTTTTCCTTTTCAACGACCTGTTGTCATCTGTATTACACGGTAGGCAACTGTAACTGAATTATGGTCGGACAAACCCACAGATGTGGGAGAAAATATAGTGCCGTCATCTGTGTATAAATGATCCTTACCTCTGTTGTTCCCAAGAGTTTGCATTTCAGGAATGAAATAGTTTTGTATGTCCTGGTCTCATTCGTACATTAACCCAGTACACAAAAAAACCAACACAGAAATGTATAGTGTATTGTATTATAGATAATTCGTTCCCTGAATGATGATCTCAAACCCACATTGCCCACATTATTAGAATAGCAACTTGGAAAAAAAGACATGAAAGTAGGTAACCCTGTCTAGCAGGATAAACGTCTTAGCTTATATGGAAACATAAGACATTGTATGTTTACGACGTCTTCACAGGCAGCTAGTTAAAATGGCCATTTTATGAAAGCCTTTAAAAAGGTGGTTCTGAAAAACCTCAAACTCCATGTGGTGTAGGACAGCAGTGGCCACTCTTATCCGCAAAAGGCCAGTGTGTATGCCGGTTTTTGGGATAACCATCTGGTCAGCTGTTCAAACCCAAGTGTGAGGACTCTTCAGCCAATCAGTCCTCTAATTAGTAATCTAATTAGGGAGTTGCAGCGAAAACCCACATACACAGCGGACCTTTCTAGGTAAAATTGGCCATCCCTAGTGTAGTAGAAGGTCCTGCACCTACTCCATGGAGGATAGTTAAATCTGAACAAGCAAGGCAACATTGGGAGAGTCTTTCTTGATTTGCTCAGTGTGTTTAATGTCATCCAGACCCATGTCGCTGGATGATGGCTTGATAGCCTGGATGACAATCTCACATGCAGACCTCAGATTGTCTGCCTCATAACCGCACATTTGATGTGGCACTATACTGCACAGGAGCACCTCAAGGTACGGTTTCTGCTCACCCTCTGCACCACAGACCTCCAATGCAACTTGGGTCATGCCACCTCCATAAGTTCTCCAGTTGGGGGATGCATCAGTGAAGCAAGGGAAGAGGAGTACAGAAGTCTGGTGGAGAGCTTCATGGGAAGAAGAAACACCTACAAGCTTAATGTCAGTAAGATCAAGAAGCTGATCGTGCACTTCAGGCAAATCGGGGAACCACTGACAGCTCTCATCATCTAGGGTGAGAATGTGGAGATGGTGCCATAAGTACTTTAGAGTTCACACATCAGCAACAGACCGGACTTTAGCAACAGCGCGGATGGACTCTACGGGAAAGGGTAGAGTAAACTGTTCTTCCTGGGGAGACTCAAGTACTTTGGTGTGCGCGGCAAACTGCTGCACATGTTCTTCCAATCCGTTCTTTGCTGCTGTTTGCTGGGAATCTGGACAAGTTGATTTAGAAAGCCAGCTCTGTCACAGGGCTGAGGGTGGACACACCCAGAAGGGTGGTATAACCAAACTACTCTCACTGCAATGAGAGGCCCGATCAGCCTTAAGCTCAGCTCCCCGGGGTGCAAAAGCATACACTTCACATGCTGCTCTTCTTCCAGCAGTTCAGACACCAGCCAGTTAGAAGGAATTTCACAAACCCTCTATCTCTACTCTATTACTAGCTGTATCTGCACCCCACCCTGGATATTTGGCTTCTCTTTACATCATTGCTGCCTGTTGGCATCATATTACCAGTGTACAATACAGTGTTACATACGGCGCTCATAGAAAGTGTTGGGACTCTTAATGCTTAATTCTGTAACAATGTTGCAACTTTACTGGTTTCATAACAAGTCCATTGACAACCGATGTTTAACATCTGCACTTCTTTCACAGACATTTTCTCTTAAGTGTTTTAAGTTGTTTTAAGTGACCCATTCAATTCTTTTCTTGCCAATTTTATTATTATTTGCAATTGCACTGGCTCCCAAATGGACACTAAACACTAATGTCTGGTATTTTATGTTATTGCAATGGTGTTACTAGTTAAAGCACCCAATGAGACTGCGAGAACTGTAATGTGGGTTTCAATTTATTACTACTTGAAATTAATGTTTTACTTAAAACTACTGATTGTTTGTAATGTAATATATTTTTTGTATACAAAAGAATAATGATTTTGTTTTAAAATCAATAAATTTGCAATATTTGTACCGAAATAAGCTAGCGTCCTAAGACTTTCTGTGAGCTCTGTACAGCATTTTCACATTTTTTGCCAGTTGACTTGTATTGTCTTTTTGTACCATTTCTTTTTATTTGTTATATACCTTTTTTTGTATTTCTCTTGGTTATATACTGTAAACACAGTGTATACTGTAGGTTCTTTATGCAATGTATACATTCTAGATCTTATTTATTCTGTTTTATCATTTTTTAATCTATATATCCTCTTCGCTGGACGGAGGAGATTTCCCGCCAGGGGATCAGGAAGTGTCTATCACCATAATCTCTTTTTTTTGACTGCATAACAAAACAGTGCATTTTAACTTAGACCCAAATAGGTCTACTAATATGTGTATTAAATGTTTAAACATGAGAAAAGGTCATTTACATATAATATTTTATAATATATTAGATATCAGATAAGATTCTAAATACAAATAAATAATAGCCCATAAACAATATTAATAATATTTAATAAAGGCAAACAAAGGGAATTTTTAGAAGGCTGCATAATTAAATGGCAAAGGTGCTAAACTTGGCGACGGAGTGGAGTAGATAAATTTTGTTGTTGTGTGGGGGCTGAAAGAACTGGGCCAGATACCTGCTTCAGGAGCTAGTAAAATGACAAATGTTACAATAAGTTGGCTTGTCCCAGATTACCCACTAACTCAGGCCAACAGGACTAACCATGCTTATCACATCTTTTAGGTCAAAGACAGTGTCACGGTATTGGCTGGGAATAAGACAGAATAGGCGTACAGACTCCCCCCCCCCCCCCCGTGATCTGTGGCTTTGTGTTGTTTGGTAGAAAATGGTACGTATGAATGGGGGGGGGGGGGGGGGGGGCCCACCATTATAA
>JAABNX020000106.1:3397228-3407855 GCA_015163995.2 Mormyrus lacerda | reverse complement strand
AGCACACAGCTGCATTACTACGTTGTGTGTCAAACTGGAAATTAGCATTTTTTTGTGACCATAACAATTTATCCCCTGGATGATGTATCCAGCTTGGAGAGCCAGAATAATGTCAGTAAGTCACATTAAGGTGATCTTATGTAGCTGATCTGAAGTCACAGAACTTAGGTATTGAACCCTATGTGAAGTTAATTAGACTTTTCAATTATCTGGACATTTTGCTTATATAGCGAACACTATTATCCAAAGAGGGTCAACCAGTTCCTGGAGCAATTGGGAGTTAAGGAGCCTGTTCAGGGTGACATCACTCTGCCAACTGCAGGATTTGAACCAGCAACCTTTGACTGACAGGTCCTGCATCCTAGCCCACTGAGGCACACACCGGCCACCAAGTTGCTAGTTAAGGTTTAAAAGGTGCCTCGAAGTGGTTCTGTGTCATAAGATTTTGTGTATGTGGTGTGGAACTTTTTTGGGATCCCATTTCTCTTCTTCATTTTCTCCACCACAAAAAAATGCGGCAGACCTCCAGTCCACCACAGTATTTATACATACGCATTAAAGACTCTGTACTAAGTCTCCTCTACGTAAAGTCATGTCAGGGAATCTTGCCTCATAACATCCTATTCAGTTTTATTTGCCGCTGTATATTCATAGAAGGTTCTGGTACTAGGTATGGCGTCTTGCTTACTCTATAACCTACTGCATGTACATGATGGGACAAAAAACCTGCCTAGGAAATATTGTTTACAAATACGTACACAGTAAGCACAGTACACGGACTCTATCCCAGCCACTCCCCCCACCTTTACTCAGACTAACACACAGAAATCTCTGTCCTCATTAAGGACAGACACACCTAGACATCCCTCTCGCCACTGTCATGCTTTACTAATATCAGGCCAAAAATATGTCCACCGAGGTTTTGCCTGAATTGGGTCATTGACTGGCTTTTTTTGGCTCCCGCGGAAAGAAATCAAGACCTCCAAATAAGGTTGCAGTCTCCTCAAACCACAGATAATGCCCCCCCCCCCCACTCTATTTTTACACCTTTCAAAGTGGGTCAGCAGAAAGAGACAAAACCCCGTTCGATGACGTCTGGGTGACTGAAGGGACTAACAGGTGCTCTTTTTTAAAATGTGTTTATTGGTCATATACAAAATAAAGTAAGCTGTATATCAACATACAGTATATACATCAATAAATTAAAGACGCTTCGGACTGATAGTGAAACAGTTAATTTCATGGTTGTTATATACGAATACATCATATTACTTATCTACAGATTGCAAAAAGTACAATAATTTAGTTAATAAATACTTACAATTAAATCAACTTTACCTCTGTGTTCCCCCCATACAAAGCACTGTGATATCATAATTTAACACCCCATACAGAAAAATAACAAAAACCAGTTTTATCATCGTTATTTACCATATTCATAAAGTTACTACTTTTTATAGCTTTAAAATTTCTCACTTGATACTTTGGAGACACAAATACCCAACTGCAGAGCTAGATAGTCATATGCAGTCATATGCTTACCAACTGACACAGACATGTGGTTTGATTAAAAAAAAAAAACACATAAATAAATAAAGAACACATTAAATGCAGTCTGAAGCCTGGATTGCTATCGCCCAAGTCCCAATGAGCTATTTCTTCAGTAAAAGACAAACATTACATCTCACTTGTAATCAAAATTATGTAACATAGTCAAAAGAACTGGACAGAAAACAAAAACGCCATTCAGATAAATATCAGATATCCACAATAAAAGGGCTTCCATTATCCCACCCCCCTGTCCCAAATGTTTTGTTTCATGACTTTTGGTGTATGTCAGCCCCTCAGAGCACAAAAATTCCACAGCACAAAGTAAAGACTGTTCTAGCAGCAAGATAGGATGTTAATGTGCAGCTACAACAAGCACAGTGCAGTACTGTGAATCCAGGAAGTAAACCTGTTACCTCAGTCGCCCCAATGAAGAAAAAAAAATATTCAAGTGGGAACCCAAATTAACACGAGAAAATGAATAACGCGCCTGTGAGCCTGAGCTCTTTCCCTTCCATATTCAAAAAACAAAAGTATAATTCTGTTCATTTAAAATATGGATTTCAGCTGCCACTGCTAATTAAATGGCCTTAAATGTGGTACGGAGCTGCTTGCCTGTTACACAAGCTCCTTTAAACACTGACATCAAGATCAAAGACTTGAAGGGTAGGATAGCGTTCGGATTTAACTTCTGCTGTCGCATCTTCTCACAGTGGATGCAGATTTCTGTAGAAGCGCACGCCAGATAAATTAGTAAAAATACAGAGAAAATTAATCCATGGTATCCATGCCTCTTGACAGTGTACCACACACTGACGCTGTACACTTAGGAAAAAAAAAAAATATTGTTCAATCATGCAAAACAATATTCTGAGGCCAAACAGCTTTCACCTAGTCACATGATTGCAGAACCCTGCACTGACTAGCCTGGACTGATATCTACTCACTGACCTGCTAGCAAATTTAAAATGTGAAGATCTGTGCTTCGCGTTCGGAATCACGGTTGTTGCTGAGAAAAGGTTTGACCATGCCAGAAAATTATTTATAGTTATAAGCTAATACACAAATAGTTGTGGGGGGGGTTTAACTTTTTCTTCCTCAAACAAAGATCTGTTCAGACTGGTATCCATCTGTTGCAGAACAGCTTCTGCCAGAGTAATCTGAGCAACACTGCATTCGAAGGAAGGAGAAGGGATATCAGATAATCGTAGTGAAAGCAAAGGGATAACAGGATCTGACAAGAGTCACAGATACATAAGCGCTCCTTATAAAACTAGTGACTTCTGTGACGTTTATGACGACACTTATCCAAACATCCAAGCTTATAGTTCCAGTCTCATCCCTGAAGCCCACTGAATTGCATAATTTAAAATGAAAAAAAAAAAAAAAAAAAGAGGAAAAAAGAAAAGGTAAATTCACTTGTCCACAACATTCACGACGTACACCAACCCGTCTTCGAAGGCACGGGCGACGGCGATTCATGTTACACGAGCACTTTGTTTGCTTTTTTGTTTTGTTTAAAACCTTTACAAGTTGTTCACACAGGGTTCACGCAACAGGACTGCCACGGCAAAAAACAGAACGGCAACACTGACACGAAAGCAATGCCAAGATAGAACATGGGTGAAACTCCATACGAACAATTTCACAGATCACCAGTCAAATGAGAAGTTCATTAAAAACCCAAAGTTGAAGGGAAAAAAAAATACTAACCATATATATATATATATAGATAAACAGGTATAAATCCAAATGTCTCAGGTATGTTTTCCAGTGTTCAAATGCTTAACTAGGGGGCAAAAAAAGCTTGTAATTTTTGATCATAAAAAACCTTTTGCACTTTTAAATTCATTAATACAAAAATAAACTCAAAAATGCAGTGTAAGTTACGACCAACAGCAAGGCTGCTTAAACCTCACAGGCAATCTGAGGATGCACTCGGACGCCCAAGTTTGCCACACGCACAGTTAAGGCCAAGCGTCTCGACTTGAGAACGGGATTTGAGGGCCCACTTTCTGGGTCGCCAGGTGGAGCAGCTGACAGGCACACTTGCCATGTCTCAGACTAAACATTTCAAAACCCCCTTTCATCCACCAGTGGGGCTTATGGAGGGACCAGCCTCCCCCAGCATCCTAAGGCTCAGGGGAGTCAAAGGGACCCCCCCCCCAAGGCTGTAGCTTATCCTCAAGGGGAAGGTTCCTTAACACAGTAGCGTGGGTATACAGATGTGTATACAGACACACACACACACACACACACACACACACAAGCAGTATTTTGACCTAAATTTTAAATTTCCTAAACAGCCATAAGGATACCGCTCTTCGACAGCAAAAGAGGGACGCCACCTGGAGGACAGTCTTAGATACATAGGGCTCACTAAGCCCCCCCCACCCCCACCCCACGCACGGCCTCCTTCACACTCCGCATTGCCATTCCTGCCACTTGGGACTCAAATTACGCAGCGAATAGCAAGTGAATTGCATCCACTTGTTTCCATACATTTCAATTTCCTAACTCACTTTGGTAAATTAAACCAAAAGCCTGATAGAAGAAGGGAATGTGACGGGGGTGGGCTGGGGGGGGCGGGGGGGTGGACAAAACGTTTATAGTAGCTGAGAGTGCTGAAGATGCAGGTGTCAGTATGGACTGTCCTTAGGTTCTGTGGGGCTGCAGACAGCAGTCACTGACACTGCACAGCAGTAACTCTCAGAATCCCTACCTCTAAATTAAATGGACCGTTCCAGATTTAAAAAAAAAAAAAAAAAAATGCCCCTCTACATGGACAGAGTACAGAAATTACATCGAGTCCGTTGTTTCATTTTACAGTGCAGCAGTGCCAGAAACTCACACAACCGGCATTTCTGAAACAAAACCAAAAACAAAAATAGATCTTTTTTTGCATTGAATATATTGAAGAGATTTACACAAAAATAATTCACACGTCACAAAAATAAGTTAAGAGGTGATGTAACTCTGCCCATGGCTTGTCCAGAGCGTGTAGCTTCTGTTCTTCTGGTTTTCCTTGTTTGTTTCTTCTTTTGATTGAGGCTTTAATGGTGGCGTTACAATCAGAAGGTTATACAGACTCCTCCTGCCAGACTACAACTGAAAAAGGTTATTAGTGGTTGTGGACCTTAACACAGAAACCAGCATTAATGGGTCAGGGGTCGCGCAGACACACCGCAGAGGAGCCCCCAGGGGTGTCCATCGCACTAAACACCGGCGTGACAACCTCGGGCCCTCCACTGCTCTAAGGCTTCCAGATCCCAGGGCCTCGCGATACACGCCGGCGAGCCGAGCGGGTGGGTGCTCGCTCACACGCGACACACAGCCAGTGAAAGCAAGCCGGCTGGCAGGGAAGCAGTGAGGTACGGCAGATTCGAAGGAGCAGCTTAGGCGAGACGTTGGCTAAAGCATAGCAGGCCAGGGTCGGGTCAGGGAGCGAGATTCTATTCCTTGGCTGAAGGAACAAGCCGTTAGTACAGCGTAATGTCCAGGTGTAGCATTCGGCGCTCGGAATTAGCAAGTAGACACATCAGCCTGTGGGTGCCCCCCCAGGCTGGGCACAAGTTGGAACAAAATTGACTGCGGTCAGGAGAACAGGGAGGGGATAGGGGGTGGCCATGGGACCCTGTTTACATCACCTGTAGTTTCTCTAAATTAAAGAACAGCATCACATCCATATAGTGAACAATACTGTCACCTTGTCACTTACACGTCACGCCACGCGCTAGTCCACAGTACGCGCCTAGTCACTAGAAAAAGCTATCGACTTCAATAGTAAGCCACTTTTGGTACAATTGCAAAAAGATATCAAACAATTTTTTTTTCCTTTTTTTTTTTTTAAAGATTTTATAAATAATGTAAGATACTCTATGTATTTATAAAAATCAAAACTTGAACATGGACAAAGATCCTCAGAATACAGACACCAATAACTTTATAGTAAAGCTTGAGAATATGTCTATTGGTCAGCCTGTCCCCATTTTTATGACAAAAAAAATGCTATTTTTAAACCTAGCACAAATTAAATAATTGTGACCTCCATCTTTGATGGTACACAGTTGAACAATCTTCAAATTTCTGAAAGGCGTGAAATAGTACCTAACCCTTTTTTGAGCTTGTGAAGAACATTCCGGAAAATCATAGGGAACGTCGCTGTTCTCTGCCAGTGAAGGACCAAATACCTCGTAGTTACAGAAACCAGCAGCAACAAGCATTTTTCTCCAATCAGAAAACATTTAACCAAACAAATCCTTTTAGCAACACCCATCATCAGCATCATTATTAATTATTATTATTATTATTATTACCACCTGCACATCAATACATTACTGCCCCCCCTACTGCTGAATCCTACATAACACCATTCCAGTCTTTCAAATAGTGGTGCACCCTGTTATTTTCTTGTTTCTGAAGAGAAAACCCCAATCATGCAAACAGTTCTTCTAACCAAAACTTACTATCCTATCCTACAGCTGCTGTTCAAAGTCAAAATCCCATCAGCTTTTAACCTTTAGCTCTCCTGAGAACAGCTGGTCAGTGCAAATCACTGCGCACAGGTATTTTGTACGTGATGAATACACACAGTGATTTTAGCTGAAGCAGTTCTGGTGTTTAGCGTGTGCCCTCCACAAAGCCAAAAAGAGAGCTACATCTGCAGCGCTGTGTGAAAGCGTAAGAAAAGTCTCGCAGAAAGTGTCGTTTCACCCCACGAAAGGTCCGCGTGATCCACAAGGAGCCAAGACGAGGCCGTACTGGGATACTGGTGTGTGACAGTGTTAAAACTTGATTGGACAATGTGGACCGAGGACACATAGAAGCACGGCGTCGTGGACGAGCTATGAGGCGGCTTAGGAACATCACAATCAGGATACACTTGGACCCATATGAACACCACAAGAAAAATAAAAACCGTACAAATGCAAAAAGACGTTTTGCGACATGATTTGGCCTGGGGTCACTGGGGTCACTGGGGTCACTGGGGTCAGCCAGTCTGAGCTGGGCTCTAGTCCTCCACTGTTGTGTGGCAGTTCATCGCTTTCGGTGACAGACCCAGGTGGGTCGCCGTGCTGCCCTGGTCTTTTGTCTATAGGTCCCAGCCTCTCTATCTCGGCAGATGTGCAGGTAGCCTGCCAGGTTGGTGGTGGGTCCACCTCAAACAGCTTGTCCCCCCACCCCACCCCCATCTGCTGGCTTGCTGGGAGACTGCTTGGGATAGGCTGGGCTTGACGTCAAAGGTAAACCAATTAGATTCCTCCTGTGCTCAGTGATGAAGCACTGACCATGTTCTGCCTGATTAGCTCCTCCCTTCTCTCGCCCTCCCCCCCTCCCCCTCAACCCCTTCTCGGGCTCGGCCCAGATACTAAGACCGGGCGTCCGTTTTTGACTTGACTATCGTAATGACGCTGGTGGTGGCCACCTTGCCTGGAACAAGAGGCCCGATGACGGAGGCGATGGGGCCTCTGGCAGGGGCCACGGGGCCGCGGGCCACTGTCCTGGCGAAACTCTGCAGGGCCTCGTACTTGGAGCGCAGCGCGTCCAGCTCCACCTTCATGCTGGCGTTCTCGGAGGCCAGCTTCTCCACCTCGCGCTGCAGCTCGGCCTTCTGCTTCTCCAGCTCCTCCTTCTGCGTGACGCGCTTCACACGGCAGCTGGCTGCGTAGCCGCGGTTCTTCAGTGTGCGTCGCCGCTGCTTCAGCTGTAGGATCTCCTCCTTGGAGAGGCCGCGGAGGTGCTGGTTCAGCTCCCGCACCGACATGGTCACCAGCTCGTCGTCCGTTAGGCTGGTCCCATTCTCCCCTGGCTCCCTTTTAACCTGCGGGGCGGCGGCAGTAGTGAGTCAGGAACACGGGAGGGTAAATCCAAGGTCAACAGCTGGAAACAACTTAAGATAGTGTTTTAATACCATCTTAATCCTTAGTCCTCACTTGCAAGGAGATATTTTCACCTGGTATGTTTAATGCCACCACATAACCACATTAACTGAAAATTATTACTAGTTTAATACTGTCTGTCTCGTAAAGATGGGTGTTCCTGTTCAATCTGAATAGGATGAACACTAACTGGCACAGGTGTGTATCCGATCTGTCTCCTAAAGGTAAGAAGGTGATCCGATGAGGAGACAAGAAACTGCTAAGGCTAAAACTGCTGGTCATAAGCGTAAAAATGAAGCTTACCTTCAAGGCCTTGCTACCCTTGCTGGTGGTCGTCATGCCACGAGAGCTGCTGCCCACTGTTCAGATCTGGAAAGAAAAAAAAAAGGAAAACGGTGGAGAAAGTCAAATGAGGGATGAGTCAGAGTGGGGAAAAGGCTCCATGACACAGAGGAACCAGCACAGAATTCCATGGACCAGGAAAGGTAGAAGGTTGAGATTGTGATTGTGTGGTAAGGCAGTGCGGCCAGGCCTGATGAGGTTTCACTACATCCCATCGAAATGTCACAGAGGAAACACACAACCAGAAACAGGCCAAAGAACATGACTTGTAACTGCTGTGAAACACTCACAGACCTGACATACAACTGAGCAGCACAGAACCACTATGGTGGCTCATTGGCAGAACACCCGGGCCACACACACACACGCACACACCAGACAAGTCTCTGGTATCACAAACAACCAGAAGGAAAACAAAGACAGAGAAACCCCCTGGCTTCCTGTTGGCCTTATGGTGGCAGTGCAGTTCACAGCCAATCCTGTGAAAATAAAACATCTACCACCGTGTCACTCTATAGGGCAATTAAGGCCAGCACAAAATAAACGGTGCAAAAAACAGCAGTGGCAAAGGAGGTGTGGAATATCCGGGGTTCTCCGGAGTTCCAAAACAAGTGGTCCATCATATGAGAAGAGCCCTCTAAGGTGGATTCTATGGCACCGTTTAGAATCAACTTCGGGAAAGTCAGAATTGGCCACCTCAGTATGTTGTATTATGATGGCGTGAACAATGGATGAAATGTGGATCAAAATTATATGATTTCTTTTGTATAATGAATTTCTGCTGCTCTATGGCTTTGTTCCTTTTTGGTAAGGCGATGACCGGCCATAACTGCCAACACAAAGGTCAGAGCCCCACCAAAGCACCAGGAACACGCAGAGAACCCAGCACGGGGCCAAGCCAAGTGAGCCGCACGAGCGTGAAGGCAGCCAATACGCTACGACGCCTTATCTCACACAGATCTGTAAGCTGCCGTCTCCTGTTAAGGTTCCCTACAATGAGATGAGCATCCTGGAGAGTTAACAGTTCCTAATATGCCCCTTTTCCCTCTGATATGGGAGCTCTTAGCTGCATTAAATGGATTGATACAGAGCTTCGGGTGGGCAGACCTGAATCCTGAATACCGAGAGAGCAAGCAGGCGAGGGAGAGTGAGAGGGAAGACGCCACCAGGCTCTGCAGAATCGCTCGTCACTAACTCGCTGAAGTGAGAGGAAGAAGCCCATGTAGAGATAAACGGGAAGCCAACCGTTGTAACCGACACCAAAGTGGGGTCTAGTCACCATGATTCAGCAGATTCCCAGTCCGACACGCTACAGGACATATGACACATACAGTAGAAAGCAAAGGCTCGCGACGGCACCCACAAATGCACGGAGACGTTACTTCACCGAATGCCCACTGCAGGTTGGGACAAGAGGAGCACAAGTGAAACAAGCATTCCCAAGATGCAAAACGTGAGCCAGATGCCCCCTGGCCAAGCGGGGGCGTTTTGAGGTGGAACAGAGCAACCTGAATGTATCCTGCCGTATCTGACATGGTGGTACTGGAGGAGCACCTGGTACTGCTGCCAGTTGAGGAGCCTAACACACACCTCAAACTCCGGGTGACCTCTGTTTGGAAGTCTTTACTCCAACTTCCACCCTAGACTCCTTAATTAACTCAATAGTTTTAATAATTTCCTAAAAAATGAATCATATTTGCCTACTGCAGTTATTTCATCATCTGAAAATGCCCCATTTAAATTCTTGAATTTTATGGAAAAACATTAGCGATAAGGAGTGCAGATAACTAATAACTGGCCTGATTAAGCCAGGAGAAATGAACACAAGCTTATGCATGGCCCACAAATTCATTCATTCTTTCACAGTGGGTGCAGATAAATTTCATAACCAATGGTGAAACACCACTGGGTGTCCCCTAGAGTCCTTAAGCTGGGTACACACCAAGCAGATTGCAAAAAAAAATAAAAATAGCGCCAACTAAGGCCAATGAATGATCGGCCCTTATGGCCTCCTGTCGATTGTGAAAATTTGCACTGGACCAACACCTGCATGACTTGAGGTGACAGATGACATGCAGCCCAATCAGAGAGCTCAATTTCACCAACTAGCTTTGATGCAGATTCAAAATCCCAAAAATCAGTCAAAACAGGACCAACGGGACCAAGCATGTCCAACCATGCCGGTGCAACAGCCAAAAATCAACTTGGTACGTTCCTGCTTTAAAATGCATATTTCAGCCCCATCAGGTGGGTGACTTCCTGTGTCCTAGAATCACGTTGGACCTGAAGTTTTAGGACCCACATGGCACTGGCAGTCCTAGACCCACCAAGACTTTGTAAAAGCACAACCCCAACGATGCTTTCCGGAATCGTAGTGTCTGCTGGTTCAACATTTTTGGCTCCTATCAAGGAGTAACAGCAGATCAAAAGGGTAAACAAGCTGCGGGTCTCTGGTTCCCATCTCCCACTGTATCTACTGCCACGGATCCAGAAACAAAGCTGCAGGGCTAGATTACATCACAATACACCAAACGTAACTCCAAAGTGACGACCCAGCAATCACATTTCTCGCTTGAATACAACTCCAGCCTATTAAACATTTCAGCAGGAAGAGATACGAGATAAACTGAGAAAGACAGGAAGCAAACAGAACGATAAGTATAAAACAGCGACTCCAGCAGGTCTAGACTCGTCTCAGACTGCCCCCTGGCTACACACGTTTGATACTGGTATCAGATGGAGCACAGGTCCGCTTTAGCAGACACACAGACACCTCACCCCCGGTGAAGGCTTTTACCTCGTCTCGTGTGTGGCTAGCAAATTTCTGTAATAAGTTGAAAAAAGACTCCATTGAGTTG
>JAABNX020000106.1:3302619-3319015 GCA_015163995.2 Mormyrus lacerda | reverse complement strand
TATATTCAAGGTGGAAGTATATAAGTAGTAAATAAATAAATTACGGTAAATGCATTGAGTCTCAGGATATTGCACTTTTTCCCTATTGACGCCAAAGATTGTCAAATTGGTCCCTTCATGTTCAGCCTCACATTTCATTGTATTACCCGTGATTTCTTTGAGACTGAATTAGTAGAGTGCAACTGACATTCACCCCACAATTCATCCCCAGTTTGTTTGTTTTTCATGCCGCTCTCAGTAAGGACAACTAGCAGAAGTGACCAATGGCTACCCTCAGCTGAGTTCATTTACACCATCTGGCTTTTATGGAAGATGTTCATCTGAATTGTAGATCTCAGGGGTACAGGTGAGCAAATCCCACTATTATAGAGTGCAGGTTCTGAAGTCATATGTATAAAACATACTATTGCCTGAGTGTGTTGACCTTCCAGTCGCATGGGCAAATCCCCCTTTTCTAGAGGATCTGCAGTCACAGTGTTGAGAGACCTAGACCCTGATGCCCACCTGTGTGTGATTTAAAGGCTGTGCTTTTGGGAATTAATTGTGATCAATAAAGCCAGTATAAGTCAAATAGTCTTGGTAGAATCAGTGACAGACACGTTCCCTCAGGGGCCACCACATGTTTGAATGTGTAAAGGCATCTGTTTGAAGTTCCTCAATGGATACCAGCGGTCCTGAGGGTTTCACTTCATATCAGAGTCACCTTGATAGTGACACATCACCCCATCGCATCAGTGTGGACCAGGAATTCCGTCTCCTGGAGAACTCAAACAAGCTTCACTGAAGTCCGGCCTAGGATCAACAAGGCCAACCTTTCTAGAGATGTTGTAAAGATCTTTTAAAATATACCTGTTCCTTGAAAAACAACGTCTGTAATACAGTGTGATTCCTTTGGTGGATCATGTGATGGTCTCTTCATTGGCCATGCAGATCGCTGCATAAAAGTAATTCGATGTTATGGAAGTTCACATGCACATTAAATGTAATATGACACCCAAACACATGTAAAAAAATACAGATATAAATTAGGCTAGTTACCACAATTAATGTGTACAGATCTAAGCAGTAAGTATAAAATGATTATAGCAGCAGTACTAAAAAATAAATGTAGGCCTATATGAAAATTAACAATTAAATGTATCTCTTTGTGACATGTACACCACGATGTGTACTATAATACCATGTCATGGCTTGTCTAATGTAGGTCTAAAAGGCAAGAACTTCGACAGAAATGTCTGATGCACAAACTTTACGAGCTCCTGTTTTGTTAATAGTTACGACAATGAAACAACTGTTCACAATTACGACTATTAGAAAACCTTTAAAAGCTTCAGTTGATCCAAGTACAGTAACCTACAATACTTTCAAGAACCAAGCAACAATATTTAAGTATAATGAGAGAATCAGTCAGTGCTGAGTGACTATGACAATACATCTATATTGCTAACAGACGGCAAATTACATATTTACCGGTGAAGTTTCGTATGAATTACACAGACTTGTGTTTTAAATGACCGCCGATACCCGCAACATGTGACCATAAGCGCAGTATTTAACTTGCTACCCAGAGATTGGATTGATGGAATGGTCTGATGGCCAAGGGTCCTCTGGAGGTCAACGCGGAGGCTTTCCTCTTGTGCTCTGGTTTTGCATTTGAACAAAAGAGCTCTCGTGGCCGTGCCCAAACGGTCCCTGAGTTAGGAAAGTGAGGCGTCCCATTAGCGTTATCCACAGACAGCTTTCATCTCGCCGCTTGTCTGCTGAGAAACCCCCGTACGGGCATCCAACGAAGTCCATAAACCACTAATGTATTTATACTTTTATTGCGCGGAACGACTAATTAAGGCATCGCAGTCTTCCACCGGGGTGAACATAACAAACTAGTAGCAATTATCACTAATGGAAGAAGCAGTCTTCGGCTGAAGCAACGTAAACGCCTTTCTGTGGGTTATTTCAACATGAACATCCAGACAACATTTTTTTCCATGTTTTGCCATATGGGGAAAGGTCTTTATCAAATGCTGGCGTCTGTAAAATAGTTTGAGGGAGCGTACTTATATCGGCATTCGGAATATGTTGGTTTCATTGACGAAAGTAACCAAACATCTTTACGGTGTTTTCAACCTGGCCTTTCTCTGCCATATCTAACCACATAGAAGTTAACTTTACGAGGTTTATTAGCAGTGTCTTAATATTTTCAGATATTAAATTATTGAAAAAATTGGAACAAACATAACTATAAAAAACCTTTCCGAAAACAGTTATTTAGTGTATTCCCAGTACACAATGCTGAGAAGTTTAAGAGGTTAGTGATGGATATTTCTAAGGCAAAACAAAACCAAATGATTAAAAGAAAGTTAATTACACCTTACTCATTTTGGATGTTTTACTTCAATGTTTTAAGCGACCATGAAACATTTGCATTTCACTCACGCCCTGAAGCCAAAGCAGCGGACGTGATTTATTCTGAGTTCCCGTAGCATAATGGTCATCATTAACCGCTAAATGCAGTACAATCGAGAGCAATCACGTCTGCACGGTAATGTCAAGCTGGCAAGTTTAAGTGCTGGTGGCGCGAACAGTAGCCCGTTGATTCTGTGTTGTCAAAGTAACGGATGTACCTTTACCATATGCCACACTTGCATTAAAATTCAAAGAGAGCAGGCAGATTCTTGCATGCACCTCTTAAACCTTCCCCCAAATATCCATACAACTAGACGCGCCTTGGAAGAAAATGCGATGCTTGATTTATTATCAAAATGAAAGGTATCAGTTCAATCTTCAGCTTTTAAACGTCCAATGGACTCAAAGCAACGAACTTCACTTTAAAATTGCCCTGATCCACATTTAAGCAATGTGCTGTCACAGTTCCACAAAAAGAAAGATGTTTCTTCGAAAAAGGAATACAGTGTATAGCAATGAAGCTGGGGGCGGAGGGTTTTGGAAAGAAAGGGAGGGCGAGAAAGAGTGATGGTTCCTTTGATCATTTGGGGGCCCCCATGTAGATAAAAAGTCTCGATTCTCCTTCTCACAGCTTGCTGGGACAACCTGCTCCTGAGCGTCACACAAGGGGTCAGAGTAAAATTTGAAATTGCAGCGGAAAACTAGCAGATACTTCAAGACAAGGTAAAATCACTCCACTGCATTGGCCGCACTGTTTCAAATACTGGATTTAAATGAGAACCCGTCATACTGTTCGGATCACTTAATATTTAGAGAATATTTGTTGATATTGGTATCATGCATATAGATGTACATTTGTCGTGCACTGCAAGCATACGTACTAAGTTACCCCGTCTCGATAGTTTCCATGTATAGCAAACGGTTAGTCTATCGTTCTGTAACCTACCACACGTACACTTTCACTCAAAAAGGACAACACACTAGAGAAATATAATAGATTTTACAGCAACTGCCAGAACACCTAAACGAATTGTTAGCCATGCATTTGACTGTCTTTTATTCGATTGCGTATAAAAGGACAGCCACCCCAGACGGTAGTAGGTTAAAGCAGGCAAGGCAGCGCTATTCGCCTTCTTCTTGCTGATCAATTTTGTCGCCATTAAATAATTGAGCGATCTTAAAACCATGGCGGCATAGCAACCCCCCCCCCCCCCCCCCCGATATGTTTAAATGAGCGGCCGCGCAGCGGGAAGCCGGGGGGGGGCTGCCACTCGATTCAAGGCGAAAGCAGAGGCGGTAGGTAACCCCGCGTTTAGCACTATTTGCGTGTCAATCACCATGAGATGCCGACTGGCTGAAGACCTTAAGCGCAACTTTCTGCGATTCCTCGCTTCCGCTCACCAATACCTATTCATAGCCGGTACCCTGGAGCTTGTATGAAGGTGAATGGCATTTTAGAGGGATAATTGCCGCTGTCCAAATAAACAAAAAGCTTCCTTATCCGCCTTGGCTATCAGCCGGAAAATAAAACTTCAAACGGCAGTCGTAAGCTCTTTTCAGGCGCTGTTTGTTTAACCCTGATTGAACCGCACTAGGGAAATATCTGGGCAGTTTGCTTAAATAATTGATAAATTTCTGCAAGAATTGCGTTATCTTAGGAAAGGTTTCGGTCGGGTTTCTAGATAATAATATATCAATTATGTAGGCTAATATATTTGTAATTTTGTATTTATTTTGACTTTGCTTAAAAAAAAAACACACACAGAATATCGTGTGATATGCCTTGTAGCACATAACTGCAGTCCTGTTTGTTTTTTTATCCAGCCGTTGTGGCGAGTCGTTTTACCCAGAACTGAATCCACCTAAATTCATTTGTTCTGGATTACGATCGTTTTCAAGGGAAAATATGACATGTAATAAAATATCAGAGATCAAAAGAGTCAGCGCCCGGGCATCTCCTTAATAAATGCTGGGGGGAGCAAACGCCCTGAGTCCTGCCCACCGTGCCGATTGGCTCGGGAAGGAGAGAAGGGCAAAACGGCTTGAATAAAAATCCCAAACGTTTGCTGGGGAGAAATATTAATTCTGAACATAACATCAGGCTAACAACTCAAGACCTAAATTACGAAGAAGCAGAGAACTAGCTGCCGTGAATCAGTCACAACCTCCGTCTGTTTGTACAAACGTGCAAGTTGATGTATGCGCGTTTTAAACTTTGGATTCAGGAGAAGGGATAGGCCTGTTTGGATAAGCGAGAGTTTAGAAATATGATCCTAAATAAAAGCCATTCTCTGTTTTATGTATTCTTAATGAGGAGGACATACAGCAGCGTGTAAAACCTCAGAGCGCCAATGAAAAGTAATTTTAAGACATCCACTTCTTAACGACTGGTTTTATTTATTGTAGTATTTATTTAATTTATGCAATTAATTGCTTTTTTTTATAGCTATCTCAGATCGTTGAAGAACCAAAAAAAAAACTGCCTGAGAATTTTAAAATGAACCCCAGCGTGTGTTTTGAGAGGAGGAAGCGGACCTTGAAGCTGCTCTGCTTGGTGGCGCTGCTCGTGCTGTCGCTGTCCGAGGACGCGGACGGGAGGAAGGTGCGCGGCAGCCGCGCGCAGCCGCGACGCGCACAGCCGCCTGCCCAGTTCAGGGAGAGGAGCGAAGCAACCGAGAGCTTTCCGCTGGATTTCACGGCGGTGGAAGGCAACATGGACAACTTCATGACCCAAGTGAAGAACCTGGCGCAGTCCCTGTACCCTTGCTCGGCGCAGAAGCTCAACTATGATATGAAGCTGCATTTTTTGGAGAATGCGACAGTCACGTGCAACGACGGGACCTCGGCTGGGTAAGTGTCCCATTACGGGCGGGATGAACCGCTGTTCCCCACAGGGCATCCGAAACACGCTGATTCCCGGTTTGTGGTAACTAAACAAATGACAGGCGACAAGACATTTCGTCATTAAGCGCCTGCCGGAGATTGCACGGAGCGCAATGAACTACCACATAACCACTGTCCTTCCCTCAAGTTCCCGAAAGAAACTATCGTCATATATCATGTGGTTTCCAGATTCTCAAGATGTATCCATCCCTTCTCACAGAAGTGGTTACTCTTTTATAGTAAACACTGCGCATTTTCCCCCCGCTGTTGTTTTTGTCGGCGCTGTTGCGAAATGAGCAGAGCGCAGTTTCATTCCCTTCTTGGCTGATATCTTGAGCAGGAACCGCATCCCAAGGCTGCGGTAAAGACCTGCGAGTTCGCTGCATTTAATTACCCCGAATAATTATACCAAATAAGTCAATTATCCCAACATCTGTTTAACCCGCGTGTTTGGATTTAACCCATAAATATTCATCCGTAAAACAGAAGGATTGCGCTTGTCGTTCAGTCACATAAAACGTTGTATTGATTGGAACCAGTTGGTGATGCGCGAATACACTGAAGTTACATACGAAACAGAGATTTTTTTAGTAAAACGGAGCAAAGGGGAAAACTGAAATTTGACGGCAAATTAGCGTTAAAAGTGGTATTGGAGTTTGGGATGCTGGATCCTGGGTTGTTTTTTTCCGCCAAGTTGTGTTTTTATGTCTGAGTCGCGTTATTGAAGCCGGATAGACGTCCGTATTGCTGTTTCTACTGAATGACAGATTACTGGGATTTGTGGCCTGGTTTTACTTTCCAGAGATATTCAAATGGCGTTTCGGATATCTTCCAGCAGCTGTCTATTCAGACGAAGCGGTAAAAGCATTTTAAGGTCTAACTTACCCCTTGCCAGCTGGCAGCCACTTACAAACAGATCACCTATTAAAGCTTTAACTGTCTTTATTTATATTCTGTTTAAAATGAGTTGTTCGTAAGTGACGGCCCATTACGCACCAAGTCAGCATTGCAGCGAAGAGTCGGCCGGCAGCTATAAACTTCTGGCGCTTAGCGGATAATGACAAAACCGATGTGCAATGAAAACAATAACAGGCTTAATGCGGGAGTAAAAGGGTGTGTGCGCGTGCGCATTAATAACAACCCAGTGAGGTATTCACTGTCTGCACATGAAGACTTCAGCTGAGGGTACCGGTCTCCCTGGTCTGTATCCCTGGTTCTGGTTATGGCTGGATAACAAAAGGATGAGGATCGAATGTCGGATTGCAAATCTGCCTTCAGCTTCACGTATATATGAGTAAAAACTTTGGGGAATGGAGTGTAGGATTGAATTCTGCATTCATGGGTTTGGGCTTGTACTTCAGGTGAATTTCTGTGGCCCTGTCCTCTGCCTTCTGAGGGGTGAGTACCACAACACACACTGCCACTACTGAGGCTTACAAACCCCATCCACCACCAGCCCAAGGGTCACCAATACCATGCACTACCAGCACTCAGGGTCACCAACACCACCCACTGCCAGCACTGTGGGTCACCAACACCACCCACTGTCAGCACTGTGGGTCACCAACGCCACCCACTGCCAGCACTCAGGGTCACCGACGCCACCCACTGCCAGCACTCAGGGTCACCGACGCCACCCACTGCCAGCACTGTGGGTCACCGACATCACCCACTGCCAGCACTGTGGGTCACCGACACCACCCACTGCCAGCACTCAGGGTCACCGACACCACCCACTGCCAGCACTCTGGGTCACCGACACCACCCACTGCCAGCACTCAGGGTCACCGACGCCACCCACTGCCAGCACTCAGGGTCACCAACACCACCCACTTCTAGCACTCAGGGTCACTGACGCCACCCACTGCCAGCACTCAGGGTCACCTTCTTCCACAAGACAATAATAGAAAGCCTACAGAGGCATCTGACGCCTGTAACCACCCCCCCCCCCATCAGCTCTGGAACTAGCAAATCACTCAGTGAAGCTGCAGCACATCAAAGTGCTTCCTGTCCCTGGGGGGTGGTGTATGTGTGTTTGGGAGGGGGATTTGGCCAGCATGCAAAATGGGATAAAGACGCAGACACACATGGAGGCCGGATCCAGATTTGTGGCAGTGGTGGGGGCCACCAGGGGGCAAAGGCATCATTCAGCAGTTATTATGTCTGAAATCTGTGTGTATCCCCAGATAAGTGCCTATGCTGGAAATACTGGCCTCCAGCGCACAAGCACCTGTTCCACATACATTAGCAGTGTGACATCGCGCCTCTGCCCCCACTGCAGCCCTCAGCGCTGATGGAAAAACGCTCCCGTGCGGCAGAATGGAGGAGCGTCCGGAGGACGATTGGGGCTTTGCCGGCGTAGCCCTCGGGACGCTAACCCAGCGCTGTAGTGTCTCGGCAAAACCGTGCCACGTGTCAACTTGATAAGCTGTCATAAGTCAGATGGTGACCTTAGCCGGTGGGTGTCTCTCATGTAGAGAGTGTGAAGACTCTGGGATCCTGGATTGGGGCAGCATTGCGTCACCTTAATTCTCATCATGAGCCTGAATTGTCCAGATGGACGGATTGGCCATTTCTTAAGCTCCTCCCACATCTCCCTGGGCTCTGATCGCATGACTCTACATCGCCCCCTTTAGGTGCTGTGCTTGCATTTGCCTTGAAGTGCTTCTCTTCAGCACGTTCCCTGTAAGGCATCCACAAAGGCTCGCTACTGCCTTCCAGTGCCAGCCTGGACTCTCGACTCATGCCCATGGACTGGTGCCACGGCTTTCGCAGTTTCCTTGGCATCGCCGCGCACGCTGACTGTTTAGAACCTTTTATGGCCCATCAGAGGTGCCCAGCATCATGTCGAGGCACAGCTGGTCCTTATTTATTACAGACCTCCGCCTGAGCCGGCAGGTTTTTAATCCCACCTTCGGAGCCACTGGCCCATTGGCCGTCCAGCTAACTCATCTTCGTCAGCTGGTCAATCGATCCGCCACTATTGGTGGCTGGCCTGTCAGTCAGCTGGCCGTCCAGTGAGCTGTCAGCCTGCCGATCAGCTGACCTGTAAGTCTTCTGGAAATGTAGGAGCCTGTTTGTTAATTAGTCAGTTGCCGGAGGGACAACCTGAAAGTGAATTTGGGGGCTTTTGAGCCAGTAGCCTGAACCTGAGCCAGCCTGCGCTCATTGGTTACCTATTTCGATAACATTTTATCTGGGTAAATTACTGTTAGACCGGCAGAGGGGCAGTATGGACTCTCTGTCTCCACAGACAGCTGAGCATCCACTCAAAACCACACTTAATTTGCTGACCAAACCCAGGAAAGTTTCAGCGCCTTTAGGGACAGGCATAGGCCAAGGTGTGTGCAGCAGGAATGAAACGCAGACAAACACGCAGCTTCATCTGGACCGTAAGTCAGTTGCTTGAAGACAGTTACTCAGTTTCAATCCTGACACATATTACACTAATTTTTTAATCGACAATCGTTTTGGGATCTTTGAAATCGGGCCCAAGTCTTGCCTGAAAATACCACTTTAGCCACAAAACGAGAGCCAAATGTTTTCGCTCTGATCAAAGCGTCCAGCACATGCTCTTAGCAGTATAATATAAACCAAGCGGGGGCAGCACACAGCGCCCACACCACGCTGCGCCACTGCAAGGGGGGCGTAAGTCTGCCGGTCCTGACGCTGGGATTGGTGCATGCCGCATTTCCCAATTCCAACGTGCTTCTGTGTGTCGGATGACTGGCTGGGAGTTGGAGACGCACAGACGGAGGCACGTATGGTAACACACGCGCCAACATGCTGCCTCACACACACACACACACACACACACCGGCTTGCGGTCTCGGATACCACCATTTGGCAAAATAGCAACTGGGCACAGCTCAAGCTGCCGCCCACTGCACATGTGGGTGTGTTATGAAAGTCTCCTCCCCCCAAGGAGGTGTGTTATGAAAGTCTCCTCCCCCCAAGGAGGTGTGTTATGAAAGTCTCCTCCCCCAAGGAGGTGTGTTATGAAAGTCTCCTCCCCCAAGGAGGTGTGTTATGAAAGCCTCCTCCCCCTAAGTAGTTGTGTTATGAAAGCCTCCTCCCCCTAAGGAAGTGTGTTATGAAAGTCTCCTCCCGCCAAGGAGGTGTGTTATGAAAGTCTTCTCCCCCCAAGGAGGTGTGTTATGAAAGTCTCCTCCTAAGGAGGTGTGTTATGAAAGTCTCCTCCCCCCAAGAAGGTGTGTTATGAAAGTCTCCTCCTCCTAAGGAAGTGTGTTATGAAAGTCTCCTCCTAAGGAGGTGTGTTATGAAAGTCTCCTCCCCCCAAGAAGGTGTGTTATGAAAGCCTCCTCCCCCAAGGAGGTGTGTTATGAAAGTCTCTTCCCCCCAAAGAGGTGTGGCCCAGGTCAGTTCCAGGGCTGAGAACAAGTGACTTCCTCTGGAGCAGGATTATGTCTGCATTTGAGGGAAGGGCTTTCATACCTGTTGTCACATGACCCCCCCCCACCCCTCCCTGATAGTTGTCACATGGCACGGTGGTCATGTGACACAGATGGCCCTTCTGGCTTCACATTTCGGAAAATGTCGCGAGTGGGGCAAACTTCTCACTGACCAAACCCAGGAAAGTTTCAGCGCCTTTAGGGACAGTACATTTTACTGAGCAGGCTGGAATCGTGGAATTGTTCTGATGATGGGTCTCTGTCCCATGTTTCTGTGGTCCTGTGCTGTGACCTGTACAAAAACCCCCCAGCTACTGGCCTGAGGAGGTGTGGTTCCAAGAGGCTGGACATCCCCCCCCACCAGTACAAACACCCCTCAGCTAAGGCCGGACTGGAGGCGACCCGACCTGCCCCAGGGTCTGTCTGTCCTGAAAGTACATGCTGCTTCAGCCAGAAATGCCTGAGACTTGTTAGCAGCATCCTAGCATATAAAGCGAAGTTTTAAAAAGGCTTTCGGTAAAGCTTACGGGTCGCATGGCAGTGCACTGGTTGACAGTGTTGCCTCACAGCCCATCAGCCTTGGCTCCGTGTGTGGAGTTTGCATGTTCTCCCCATGTCAATGTGGGGTTTCCTGCCGGTACTCTGCCCCCCCCCACAGTCCAAAAACATGCCCTGTGATGGGTTGGTGCCCCGTCCTGGGTTGTTTCCAAAGGTTCCAGACCCTGAATAGTACGAGGGGTTACAGAACATGTATGGATGGACAGAGATAAACATGACTGACACCAAGTACGCATTTGCCTTGTGAAGAGATACTTGGTGCAATTTGTTGTTGTAACAGTGGAAATATGCATAACTTTATGTGCATTTGTGCTGATTCACCTTATAACTAGAATGGTATAATTTTACGGGAATGCATACTTGAATTACCAGGTATGACAGTCCTTAAAAAGCCAGTATTATATGACAATAGACAAAAAAAATGGATGAGAAGTTTAGGCAGAACAACAACAGAAGTGATGCTATTATTATTAATGTTGTTCTTGTTATTGTTAAACTTCTCCGCGGAAAAAACGGAGCCCCCTTGTGGACGCACAGTGCACAGCGCAGCCCCAGTCGCTATAGCCCTGAGCTGGCAGAGCACCGCGTGTCTGCTTCGGCAAACTTGAAAGTCTTTCTACGCTCATCCATCATGTGATTGCGTATACAGCTTCTCTGCTGGTGCTTCGTCCTGGATTAGGACAGAGCGCTGTTTGAAGCAGCGGGGGTCTGGAGCTGTGAACCCTGAAGCTTTTTTCTGTCTGCCTGTCAGTTTACATCTGGCAGGCAGAATCGTGGCTTGGAATTTGCACATGTCATATCAGTGCCATTTAAAATCATTTCGCTGCTGTGCTCACAGTAGCTGCTTAGATGTATTTTCATGCACCTGCTTTAATTGATGGACATCAATCACGGTGTGTGTTTGATATGCAGGTGGGCAGTTCAGGTCCAGAGAGTAAAAGTCCGGACCAAGATTTGGTTTCAACCAACCAGTTGCGTTCTCTGTGACTCTTTATGCTCAACTTGCTTGTTGAAACAAAATCTTGGTCTGGATTTTTATTTTCTGAACCTGAACTTTCCACCTCCGCTGATACGTCTCTCACTAGAGAGACCCTCTTCAGGGCACGTCCTGGGGAAGCGAAGTACACAGCCATTCTTTTTTAGTTTATGTTCTATTGCTGTTCCCTGGTCAGTCTCCACAGTAATGGGTCAAAGTGCTGTTTGGTCAGACAGCGGAGCGTAGAGACAGATGGACATAGAAACTCGCGCTGCAGACCACGTTTATGAAACCTGTGTAACTGATGATTATACTAGAGGCATTCAAGCATGTTCACATAGACAAGATGGGTTTGAGACCCCCCCCCCCCCCCGGGTGGGATTAGGGGAAGCATTCCAAGGTCCTCGGGAACGAGCGAGCATTCCTCAGCATGTGCCGGAACAATGGGGTTGCTATGACGACCGGAAGGGGGGGGAGGCAACAAGGGTGGTGTGTGCATGTTTCCATGGAAATAACCCTGCATGTTTGATCACTGTTTTGCATTCCTGCATCTCTGAGGGCCTTGGAGGTGTTACCCCCCCCCCCCACACATCCATGGCCAGAAGTCAGATTCATGGAGTCAATCTGTCCCCTTTTCCAAGGCACACAGCCAAATTTACTATGTAGATGTAGATCCAGTCGAGACTGTTCTGTACAGATGGACGCTGTGGTCACTGTCAACACATCATCATTGTGGTCTGGGTCCGACTTCCTTCCTGGGCATCTGTGGATTTTCCCATGATGCATTGTAATTGGCCGACCTTGGACCCATGCTCCTGAGTGGCTGTGAGGGATCACTCAGGAGGCCAATGAGAGTTAAAAAAGGAGGGAGAATATGTTGTCACCTATATACCCACAGCGAGATGACCGTAACCCAACCATAGCACTGCTGGCTTCAGCGTAAAGAGACGGCAACTAGACCACAGTGCCTGAACAGTTCCATGTTTGGGGCTGTTAACTCTTGTCATTTCACTACATCTGTTGTGACTATTCCCCCTCCCCCCCCACTTACTGCGGTCTCATGGTCATGCTGGCATGCGGTTTTGTCTCCTGCCAACTGAGGGTGGCATAGACCGGGACCATCAGTGGTCTGGAGCACTGCTAAATGCATTCAGCACACATCAAGCAGATGCAAGGGATGCTCATGTCTGGCCGTGTCGCGGTCGACCGTGCTCTCGGAATCCGAGCGCGACCGCTGAGTTCCTGCGCTCCTGTTCCACTGCAGGTACTACATGCGGGAATCCAAGGGCAGCAAGAGGTGGCTCGTCTTCCTGGAAGGTGAGTGTGCCGCACTGACTGCTGCCATCAGCCCTTCAGTCGCATGTAAACACAATTCTGTCGCGAAGATGCCAAAATACTGCAGTTTATTATAATCCCGTCCAGGCCCTGTTCCCTGGTTAGCGCAACCAAATAAAAGCAGACAGGCTATTGTATCAGGTGCCAGTCACTCGTAGTCAGCGCTTTTAGTTATTAGTTATTGCTGTCATTTTTCCTGCTGTATGACTACGTGACAGATGCAGAGGTGGGTAATTCAGGTGCACAACCAGTTGAGTACTCTGTGACTTTGACTGGTTGGTTGCAATAAAATCTTGGTCTGGATTTGTACTTTCTGGGCCTGAACCTCCCACCTCTGGACAGATGTCAAGATGTCATTGCATAAAAGTGTATCACTGTCTGAATTTCTTCATGAAAACTAAATAAGGGTAAAAAAATAAGGGTGTAGGGGTTACATTCATATTCACGTCCTCTAGCAGACACTAACATATTACTAACATACGGCAGTGGAGAAGCTGAGGAGGCATAAGCGCAGCCAGGCTGAGATGGCAGTGAGCGCGCAGGTGCGGGTGCAGGCAGCGTAGGAGTATCTTCATGCTTCTTTCCCGGCTTGGGGCACCGGCTGCGATTTTGTGCCGCGTTTGCATGTACGGTGCTGCCCCTCATCCGGCGATGCCCCCTCTGGCAGGAGGCTGGTACTGCTTCGACAAGGAGAACTGCGGCAGCCGCTACGAGACCATGAGGAGGCTCATGAGCTCCACCAAGTGGCCGCAGAGCAAGACGGGTAAGAAGGGAGCCGCCGGCAGCAGAGCGAGGATGCTGCGGTGTCCGCGGTGAGGTGGTTTCCCGACAGCTGGAAGTCCAACCTCCTGCAGGAACCTCAGAACCTTCCGGAACTAGAGTGACATAGAAATATTTTATTTGTTTATTGGCTTCATTCACGAGGCCAAAGTACAGGTGAGCCTAACTGTTATAAGATAGGATATAAGATCCAGTATTTCATACAGTTTTGATGAGTCAAACTGGAGCTGCTTCACCCAGGCTGAAGGTTCCCCAGGAAGCAGGAAAACACCCAAGTGCTCAAAATAGGCGGTGCGGTGATTCCTGCTCTGGCTGTCATGGGGGCTGGCGTGTCTGTGTATGTGCACACTAGGGGCAGAATATGCCAGTGACACCTCATTGTGTGCCCCCCCAGGCACAGGCATCCTGTCGCCACAACCAGAGGAAAACCCCCACTGGTGGAACGCCAACATGGTGTAAGTACTGTCCGCCCATCTGTTAATCAACTGATCAACCATTCAGACCCGACACACAAGGCGGGCTTTTGGCCTGCATTTCTTAATGAGCTGAAATGATATTTAGGTATAGATTAAGAAGTATTTTCAAGAAAAACCATTTTTACTTTAGTTAACGATCATGATTTGTACATTATGAATCATCTTAATTTCCTCTTTGAAATGCTACCGGAACATTCTTATGGTTTGTTTTGTAAAAATGGTTCCATGGTTTTGACATTGTTCTGACATAGACAGTCATGAGGTTTGGATGCTGTGAGACGGGATGCTGGTGAGCACTCAGGATGCAGGTTTCTGAAGCTGAGTGCCGCTCCCCCCCCCCACTGTTACTGGGGGCGACACAGGACATTGGTGGCATAGACACCCGCGTGCGGGCTGGGCTGACGTTTTTACGTTCTGCTGTCTAATTAGCACATTCCTCGCAGTTAGTCTGGTTTTCTGGCCACGGGGATTATAGGAGTGATAGTTAGAGATGATGACTTAATTACCGTGACGAGACTATGAATGAGCAAGCGGCTGTCTGCGTGTTTTCATGCATGTAGGAGTGCATTTGTGTGTGTGTGTGTGTGTGTGCACGGGCACTGCATGCAGTCACCACAAAGACAAAATGGTCTCCCTGAAGACGCAGTTGGGCCGAGGCCTTTCCCTCCAGTGCTGCTGTGTACAGGGGTGTACAAGGGGCTGCTGTAGTACCCTAAGGCGTCACACCCCATACCTGATGTCGTACCCTAGGGCATCACACCCCATAACTGCTGATGTACCCTAGGACATTACTTATACCTGCCCTGTACCTGAGTCTGTGTGGCTGGCTGAAGGCTGCGTAAACCCCTCGGTGTAGAAGTACGTCTGGGACAGCATGTTAAACTGGACTCGCTGGTGGAAGTGACTTTTTCTTAGAGGAGGGGGAGCAGGTGGCATTGAGTGGAAACTATAGACAGTGGCCATGTAAGAGAAATTAAAGATCGAGGTTGGACCTGAGGATTCTGGGTAATTGTTCTATAAAAGTGCTGGGCAGAGGGAGTTCCTTGATGGCAAGCCTGGTGTGATGTGTGTGCTGCCCATCTCAGCTGATGTCGTGAGAAGGCCCCTTGAGTTCTGCTGCTTTCAGGCTCCTCCCCGCCTTGCCGCCCTTTACAGGCGTCCGTGTTTCTGCCTGGAAATGAGGTCTGTGCCTGTTGTGTCCTTTTCAGGTTTATTCCCTACTGCTCCAGTGATGTGTGGAGCGGCGCCTCACCCAAGACAGACCAAAGTAAGCAAGTGCTGATCATCCCTCTCCCCCCACGCAACCACATTACACTCAGGCCAGAGCAGCGATCCAGAGTCACAGTCTTTATGATCAATACCAGTCTCTCACCAGGTCGGCAATTTAGAGCAGATTTGTAGATCTGGTTTGTAGAAATTGGAAGTTGCAGGAGGTTCTCCACATGCTGCATGTCACAATGGCCACTGTGATGTGTTCTATGTGTCTGCCCCCCACCCTGCTCCCCCGCTGCCTGCAGATGACTACGCCTTCATGGGGGCTCTGATCATTAAGGAGGTGGTGAAGGAACTTCTCACCAAGGGCCTGGAGGGAGCCAAGCTTCTGCTATTGGCTGGGAGCAGGTGTGTGTGTGTGTGTGTGTGTGTGTGTGTGTGAGATTGTGTGCAAGTGTGTCAGTGTGTCCCTTCTATGTATGTGTCTGTGTGTGAATTACATTTATATTACATTGTGCGAGAGTGCGTGTACGCGTGTGCGAGCCTTTCTGACCCATGCGTGTCCTCTGCAGTGCTGGTGGCACTGGCGTCCTGCTCAACGTGGACCGGGTGGCGGAGCAGCTGGAGGACCTGGGCCACACTGCCATCCAGGTCAGGGGCCTGTCCGACTCAGGCTGGTTCCTGGACAACAAGCAGTACCGCTGCACCGACTGCTCGGACCCCATCAGCTGCCCCCCCACCGAGGCCATCCGGCGCGGCATCAAGTGAGCCCCCCCCATCTCCTACCATGCACTCGACCTCAGAGTGTTACCCGCAAAGCCTCATGGGATGTGTTCACCCACAGGTACTGGAACGGCATGGTCCCAGAGCGATGCCGGCAAGAGCACGAGGGGGAGGAGTGGAACTGCTTCTTCGGGTACAAGGTGTACCCCACCCTAAAAAGTGAGAGAGCCCCTCCCCGCCCAACCCCCCCACTGTTTGCATTCTGCTGCTATGTATGTCATTTATGTGCGTGTGCGTGCGTGTGTGTGTGTGGTGACCCTACCCCCTCCTCCTCAGGCCCTGTGTTCGTAGTGCAGTGGCTGTTTGATGAGGCCCAGCTGACCGTGGACAACATCCATCTGACTGGGCAGCCAGTCCAGGAAGGCCAGTGGCGCTACATCGAGAACCTGGGCAACGAGCTGCGGAACACACTGAAGGATGTCCCGTAAGGAGCACACAAACACAGTCACTGAGCACAGTAACAGAACCCACATTTACCGAGCACAGAAACAGAAACTAAGTCACTGAGCACAGTAACAGAACATGCAGTCACTGAGCACATTGTCAGGACACATGGATACTGGGCACAGTGACAGGAT
>JAABNX020000106.1:3286837-3298676 GCA_015163995.2 Mormyrus lacerda | reverse complement strand
TGATTCCTGGTCTTAGAGGAATGTCTTATGAGGAGAGGTTAGCTGAGCTGAATCTGTTTAGCCTCGAGCAAAGGAGAGTAAGGGGGGGACATGATCCAGGTATATAAACTTCTAACAGGTGGATATAGAACTCGTGGACATATGTGGAAATTAGCTGGAGAACATTTTAAACTGGATTTGAGAAAGCACTTCTTTACACAGCGTGTAGTTAAGAGTAGGGAATAGTCTTCCTGATAACATAGCGCAAGCTAAAACCCTGGGTTCCTTTAAATCAGAGCTAGATAAGATTTTAACAACTATCTATCTATTTGTTGAGTTCTCCCCAAATGAGCTTGATGGACCAAATGGCCTCCTCATTTGGAAATTTCTTATGAATATTATTTAAAAAAAATATTAACTTCAGGTTCAACATACTGTTCAGCAAAGACTGTGGTCCCAGGTTCCAAACCCCAGTGAGACCCATCCTGCCTCAAAAAGAAAACCTGAAGCAGCCAACGGGAAGGAGGAATGAAAGGGTGCCATCAACGCCCATGGCAACCTGCACACAGACAGCGCTCTGGGGTAACTCACCTATTTAACCATGCATAGATACTCTAACACCCCCCCCCACCCCCTCTGATACACAGATAGGTGAGAGTAGGCCGGAGGGGGAGGGTTCACAGCACAGTGTCAGCAAATGATCAGAACCTTAACGGCCCTGCTCAGGTGCCCAGACATGTGACTCTATGCCAAGGCTGGGACTCCGGTGACCTTCCGATCGCAAGCATAGAAGCCTCCCCCGCTGTGCCACACAGCACCCCCACCATATGCATTAATAATCATGGGAAAGCAGACTGGCAGACTTTTCCTTCAAAAAGCAAGTCAGCCAGTAAGAAGCCCTGTAACAGCAGCGGCCTGCTGCACAGCCAGCGCATTCAGTCACAGCTCATCCTTTAAATTTTTCCTCTCATGAAATAAACACATTCATTTATTTTTACAGAATGAAAAACACTATTTATATACAATTCACAGTATTCTAAAAAACATACAACATAAAGTACTGAAACAACTCAATGTTCAGTAGTCACATTTACAAAATATCCATTAAGGTATATAAAATGTAACTCACTGTCCCCCTCTAGTGGAAATTGTACAAAATGTATTTACACAAACTTTGGTACTACTTTGCAGCCAGTGTAACTGAATTTAATACCACGTTGCTACTTTTGTTCTAAAGAATAAAGGAGAGGTAATATGGGGACTGATTTTAGTCCTAGAAAACACAGTTGCCCAAAAAGTCCGTTTTTAGAAAAATACATTTCAGTCTCTGATGAGATATTGCTGGCCTGTTGGGGGCAGTGCCCCCCAGCCCTCCTCACAAGGGGGGGGAGGTCACATTTAGTAACAGTGATCACAAACAGGCAGACTTCAGTACGTGGGGCAGGGAGTCACTCGTCCACGTCAGAGCCCTACGTCAGGACAAAGAAGGAGAGAGACACGGTTACCAAGGAAACCTGGCTAGCTGCTGAAAGCCAACGAGCATCTGAGGAGGCGGGGCTTTCAGCCGGGAAACCCAATCATGCAGAAGAGCTTCACACGGCTTTGGAGTCGCTTGTTAGATGATACTTCTACACACAATTCAAACATTTTAAGCTGTTTACTATAATTCATAACAATGGGATGGAACAGGAAGATTTTAAACAGGAATACAGATGGCCTTACTCACGCTACTGGCCAGAGGTTCAGCGCAGGGGTAGGACTTTGCATGCCATGAGCTTGACATTTTGGCAGATTCCCGTTTCCCCAATGCATGTCCATCCCTGGGCCCTCGCATCTACTGACCTCACTTCCTGTCGCCTTCGGTCTCTGCAGTGGACGTTTCTGCTCGTGGATAGCCTGCAGCCTGGTGATGAGAAACTTCTTATCGAACCCCTCCTGCGGATGGAAGCAGAGCCACCTTCGTAAGCGGGACCGAGGCGGTCCAGCCCGGGGACCTTCCAGACAGTCACCCAGCCACATGGTCCAAACATATTTGCTGCTAAGTGTCCAACTTAATTACACCAAAAAATACACGTGAAGCAGAGTCAGTGCGTCACCCTCCTCAGCCCGAATGGAAACCTCTAGGTAGTTGTTTTCAGGGACGAGCCGCTCTGTAAAACCATACAACGTCATCCCCAAGCTTCACGGGCTGGTTCTGCCCCACTCACGTTCTCAATTTGCTCCTGTAGGAGGGTGATGATCTTCCGCTGACCGTCGACCACTTGGGTGTGGAAATAAATGACAACCCTGAAACAGGCACAGTTGTGCTACAGTCATTCGCCCAGCAGATGGCAGCACTCCTTTCAACAGAAGGATCAGTGACCCGTGAGGCCGCCGAACCGCGTTCAGGATATCAAACAGCAAGCATGAGGAGTTCATAGACAGATGCGGAGCGCTGTGCTGCCCTCAGGCCAGACTTACAGGAAGATTCCAGCAGACACAAAGAGGAAGAGTGGGTTCTCCACCAGGTAGGTGTGCACCCAGGCCAGCCAGGCCAGCCTGGGGTTCTGCTTCTCCAACTGCTGTACCCACAACTTTCCCGACTGGAACATGGTGGTCAGGTTCTGGAAAGGTCCGCACTGCTCCGAGGGCTTTATCCTGGGGGCAAAGGAGCCCGTGATCAGCCCCATGGGGTGGGGAAGGCATCTGAATAAGGACATAATCTTAAATAGGTAGAGAGGAATATTCACTAGAAACCCCCACCACCACACTAGAGAAGATAGCAGGCACAGAGGGAGGGTTATCGTGTAGAGGGGTGGGGTCATCGCAGCGGGCGGCGCTCAGGCGTCACTCACGTCCACATGGTATAGGTGACAGACACAGCCGCCCCCACAAAGGACGGGAAGGACAGGAGGCTGATGAAGAAGGTGGTCATCTGGCTGGCTCTCCAGGGCTTACGGGGGGCCTGGCAGTTCATCATCAGGCTGGTCTTGGGGGGGAGGGGCGGGGCGGGGGCAGGACAGACATGGAGGGGTGAGACAGGGCCGATATGGAAAGAGGTGGGGTGAGGGGGGGCGAGATGAACCCTGACGTACCTCCCCCCTACCCTCCGACAGCCAAGGCGAATGACGCACAGAGCGTAAACCTGCTGGGGGCCGGGGTGGTGTAGGTTCAGAGCCCACAGGTACGGAGAGGCGTGTGGAACACCACTGACACTCTGCAGATGGGGAGTGTGTGGGAGGAGGGGTGTAGGGGCCTCACACATTGGTACGGAGGGCACACACACACACACACAGACAGCTAGTCTAGTTACCTTCTTCATGTAGAACAGCAGCAGAAGCTTGATGAGTTGAACAGCAGGAAGCAGAGGGGCATACAGCACTCCCAGCCTGAGGGGGGAAAGAGAGCCCCATTCACAATCACCCAACCAGCAGCAGAGCAGTCCAGTACACTCTACGCAAAGCTCTCAGCACCGAGACAGAGAGAGAAACCGCAGCCAAATCGGCAGTAATCCACCCTTCCTGTCTGTGAAAGGGCCCTTTTCCTGTTTACTATCTGCACTCAGTGATGAGATTAAAGGAGAGGTGGTCACTGGCGGAATAGGCTTCCCTAATGATGTCACATCCCCTTCCCGGGGAAGGCGGGCCATAGTGGAGTGGCGGTCTTTACCAGGCGAGGGTCTGTCCATAGATCAGCTCCAGAACATTCCGAGCGATGTCAAACACGGGCTTCCTCTTCCTCTTCAGGGCCTTCTGGGAGAAAATTCTACAAGAGTGCAGGAGACGGAGATGGGGGCATGATCTCAAGCAGCAGAAACCGGTGCGGATGAGGCAGGGGGAGGAGCTTGAGATGAGCCACACCATACTCACTTCCAGAGGAATTCTCCGAAGAAGGTGTCCAGCATGGTGAAGATGAAGTCCATGATGAGAAAGCGATACATCTCCTGGCCCACAAAGCTCTCCCAGCACTGGGGGGGATACAGAGCTGAAAGTGGGCATTCCACACCGGCCCGAAACGTGCCCATGTGATCCAGCGGCATACCTTGAGTTTTAGCTCTTTGGGACCTGGGGCGATTCGGCCCAGCCAATGGTAGCACAGCACCACTAGGAGGCAGACTTTCAGCATGAGGTTCCTGTTGGGAAAGAGGGACGGGACAGGTGAAGAGACAGGGCAGCAGATGTGCCAGTCACCCTGGGCGGAAGGTGGTTACCATGACTGAGTCACACTGGGTGATGACATCACTTCCTGTATAGTGGGCAACTCGCAACTCACACCACAACCCCTAGACTTCTCAGAGCTCGCTGACGTCTCTGAGCAAAAGTACTTGGGTAAAACGTCCAGCTCTAGGAACAGTGACTAATGTCTTTTGGATAAAGGTAAATTGATACAAATGTACCTTTAAATTTATCTTACAGCAGTAAATTGCACGAGGTCCAACTCTGACGTAGGGGTGGCTGGCGCACAGCCTGTCATGGTCATTACCGCTGTGATTGTGTGCCTGCGATAAGTCAGCCGAGTTATACAATAGCCTACTTACAAAAAAAAGCATTTTATTTTCTTCAAAGCTTCTGTTGTAATCGGAATACTTGTCCTTATATAGTCTATACAAGCGGTTTATCTGCATTGTGATTTTTCTATCACACCCTCTGATAGGGTGTTGTGATACCAAATTAAATTCAAAATAAAACAGATTTTGTTTAATTATACTCATTAAACAAAATTACCTGGCTACATATATGTAGTAATAAAATTAAAAAGTGAAACACATTAACTAAAAATCAGCATATACACACGCCGCTGCCTTCATGCAAGATGCGTGTAAAAGGCGCAACTGGCCAGGTAATACCTGAACCAGCCGTTTCCCGCGCAAACGAACATCAATAATGTTCCTAATAGAGTGGCTGCTCCGTCCTGAAACTGCAGTTTACAAATGCAGTATTTAATAACATGTTGGATAAATAAACATAGTTTATTTGTGACTTCATGTTTGTCGAAGTTTACATCATTTAACAACTGTATAAAGTTTATACAAATGAACTCAGGAGGGGGGGAAAAAACATGAAAAACGCTTTCGGGGTTTGCCAACTGTCACGTGTCTGCTGTGACACTCACACTCACGCAAGAAATCTTACGGCAAACCTATATTATTCCACTATAAAAATAACATTAGTGACATCAAGATCGTGGGGGCAGTTTGCAAACCCTAAAAACTATTTACAAAGTAGTACAACTGTTACATACACGTAAATGCCTATGCACGCGTGTGCAGACTCGCCTTGAATTGAAAACCTCCTCCAGGCAGCTGACCAAAGCTGGCAGCCCTGTGTTTTATCTGAAATGAGCTGTTCAGCTCAGGTGACTCATCATCCCCTTTGCATTGTTACTCCGAGAAAAATAAATAAAATATGAGGAGAAAAAAAAAAAAAGCATCTCCCGTCACTTTTTGTATACTTTTCTAAATAAAACCACCCATACCTAACTGTAATAGCAAATAAAGTGTACTTAACATATAAAATATTTCTTTTCATTTATATAAAGGGACAGGACATGCTGCTACTCCTCCAAAAGCTTGGAAAAACGTAACATGAAGAAATAATACTGTTAATCAGTGTAATACAGCGTGATGATAACGTTTGGTCGTATTGTCCACCCCGGTGAGGAGAGGCGAACGTACGGGATCTGCGGCTAAACACTAGTTTGTAGGCGCAGGATCCAAACCAGCTTTATGCACTAATGACACTTAAGGGTCAGGGAGGTTGTTTCAAGTACATTCAATACGTGGAGCAAAGTACTTGCGACACGCGCTGAATGCAAGGTGGGGAATTAGAGGGCAGTGCTGAAGAGAGAGAGAGAGGGAGCAGAGGGCCATGGGCAGGATGTACCTCATGATGGAGATGTAGGTGAACACGCTGGGCGAGTCATACTGCTCCATCCAGGCCACGGTGTTGAAGAAGCCGGGCAGCAGAAGGTTGAAGCTGGACACGACCACAGGCAGCGCCAGCAAGCTGACCTCCTCCAGCGGGTTGCGGGAGTCCAGCTCCTGGGGGCCATGTTCTGCTACCCACTTCTGCAGGTCCCAGGGGGAGGGGGGCAGGGACAGGCAACCAAATCAATGATTCAGGAACTGGATATGCACCCTGACAGATGTCAGCTAAGGTTCTGGCTGTTGGACCCTTGAGGGAGATGTAGCTGTTGAGCAGCTAAAAGCAAGGAAGGCGAACAGCGCTCAAGGAATGGACGCTGTTTGTCAAGTCCGGCCATTATGACGGATGAAAATTTTTGGAAAGTGACCCTAGAAGCGCCCGTTTGTCACAAACTGTGAATTAAATCGCTCTGCAATAGTAGCCAAGGAAAATGGAAGGACGTGTCAGCTGTTAGATCTGCCTAACTGGTAGGGATGGGCTTCCAGAACGTTGTGTCTGATCCCCTATCAGCGTCAAGTCTAAACAAGAGATGAGGCTCTAAAAACCGCAATAGAAGGCATGCGGGTATTTGTGTGCCACATACCCGAGGGCGTGTGAGTAATCGCGTGCCGCATACCCGAGGGCGTGCGAGTAATCGCGTGCCGGGTGCTTCACACAGAGCAGCAAGCCTCATGTCATCTCCATCATCGCTATGGAGACCAGGCCTGGCCCTCAGGGGTACCACCTAGTACCTGAACACAGAACTTTACCGGTGCTCAGCTTTAACGTGGCTAGGATGCTATGCCTGTTACTGGGGAGGTTGCACGTGCAAATGCCAGCAGAGTGATGTCACCCTTGGGCTCTTGTGTGAGACCCTTAACCCCCAATGGCTCTGACCTGCTTTTCTAATAAAACTGTCTTCTCCCATATCAGTCTTTAGATTTTAGAACGCAAAAGCACAACTTGCAATTTAACTCAACTCTCTCTAACATCCAGACAGACATATACACACAAACACAGGCAGCCCCACCTCGTGCAGGTACTCTGAGAAGTAGTAGACGGCCAGGCCGCAGGCCACGGTGCTGCCGATGCACATGAGCCAGGCGAGCAGGTGCACGAGGTGCCGAGCCAGACTCTGTGCCAAGCCCCGACGCTCCCCGCGACAGCTCAGCTCCGACAGCAGCTCCTGCAGGAGGGACCATCAGCCAGGAAGGGTGGGTGAGGCGTGGGCGGCAGGAAAGAGGATGTGGACGGTTTTAGCAACACTTACGACGTAACATCGCGCCCCTTACGCAAACACACAGCGGCAGAGGGAGGCTTGATGGGCAGGAACGGGACGGACACGGGGTACCAGGACAGCTGCAGGGCACCAAAGCTCAGTGGGCTAAGCCTCTGTGCATGTGGCAGATCGCTAGTTTGAGCCCCGGCATTGGCAGAACAGTCACATGTCCATGGGCCCCTGAACGAGGCTCTTAACCCCCGGCTCCAGGGCTGCTGCATGTTAGCTGACCCTGTGCTGTGACCCCCAAGCTACGGAAAGCAAGATGGGGTCGGTGAGAAGTATCATTCCACTGTAGCTGTACTTGTGCAAATGGCAAATAAAGTAAGTTTGTTTTGTTCGTTTAAGGAACAGACAAGTCAGAGATAGGAAGCAGGTTCGAGCCCTTTCAAAAACACACATTAACTCTGCCCCGTCAGACGAGATCCATCAGGATGGATGTGGGGGTAACAGGACAGCAGGCAGGGTACCAAACAGGTGCCTTGGATTCACCTTAAAATGGGAAGAGCTCTGACAACATTCCTTTTCTGTTCAACTAGATAGCTAATCTAGATTATGTCTAGCTGAATCTGTTACATTAACATCCAGAAATGCAGGCACCTATAGATACAACTAAATGTTTGTTTCAGTACTGATTCTCTGTCACGTATTTATCTACTTCTATCTTTCCTTCTGTTGTATTTATCATTCTTCGTTGTATTTCCTCTCTGTGCTACTGAACAAAAATATTCCCCCTTCAGTGATCCATAAAGTTCCACCTTATTTCAACTTCTCATCCCTTATTGAACTCAAGTGGAAAATTCTGGAATCGGAACAGCACAGACATTAAAACAAAACCACGAGATGAAAGCCCACCTACAAAACACTCGTCACCACTTGCTGACGTGTTTTCACACATAACGAACATCTGTTGTTTTTGCTACGGAAGACACACCGGGGGGCACAGGCAGCAGAAAAATCATGAATACTCACTCACTCGTTAGTTAAACAAGCAAACAAAAGTAAGCAAGTAAACAAACAAAAGAGTAAGCGGACGGACGGGGTGATACCTTGAGCTGTGTGCTGATGTTCTCGGCCTGCAGCTTCATGGAGGTCTTCTTGATGACCCTGAAGTCCCAGGAGCAGAAGACCTTGAGGGCCAGGCTGCCCTGTGGTTTGTCCACACGGAAGCTCTGCCCAAACGATTTGGACATAGTGTAAACGAGGATGATGCAGGTGATGAAGAAGGCAATACCGACGGTGAAGAAGTAGGCCAGCGGCATGTTGTAGTCCAGGCCAAAGGTTTCGGGGGAGCACTGAGGCAGATTCAGGGGCCCAGTGCTGTTCTGCTGGCAGTTTCCCATCAGTGCAGAGTTGGTGTAGTAACCGTAATACATCACAGTGTTGGAAAAGAATCCCTAGGATAGCAGAGAGGGGTGGGGGAGGCTGTTACGGTCTTATAGATGCTCATTAAAACCCTACCTTAGTGGTCGAGCGGAGCCTTAACTGATAACCTGATGTATGGTACATCTCACCCTAGGAGTCTGCCAATCAAATCTCGGTGTGTAGCTCTACAAATTAGGACTCTAACCCCATGATCAGAAGGTCGCTGGTTCATATCCCGTGCCTAGCACCACTGGGTCCTTAGGGAGGGCCCTTAACATTTAATGCTACAGGGATTGGCCAACCTAGAAACATCTGCTAGATACTGTAAGTGAAGATCTTCCAAAAGACATTGTAAAACAAACAGTCATGTGTACTACAGATTTGAATTATATCTGCAAGCACTAAACTGTCCTGTAGCAAGTGTACTGCAGAGTTTCTCTGTTCTTATAACTACAATCTGCAAGTAAACAATACACTTACAGCTCCGGTGACGAGCTCCAGCCCTGTGAATTTCACAGGGGCGCTGGTGAGGGGTGGGGGGTGAACCGCCTGTGGGATGACTAGGAAGAAACCATTGATGAAGAGGAGCAGGACATTGAAGAGCAGCAGGGTCCGGAGGAAGACAAAGTAGGACAGCACGCCTGTGCCGAAGCGGCCGCTCACACGCTTCAGTGCCATCTTCCACGGCTGCAGGGAGTGAAGCACGGAGAGCCAGCTGTACCAGCCCTGCCGCAGGGCCTGGGAAGGAGAGGGACGGTCACAGGAGCACTGCACCGGGAGGGAAAGGGATCACTGCACCACTGGACCGGGAGGGAGAGGGACGGTCAAGGGAGCACTGGACCGGGAGGGAGAGGGACGGTCACGGGAGCACTGGACCGGGAGGGAGAGGGACGGTCACGGGAGCACTGGACCGGGAGGGAGAAAGGGGGACTATGACAGTGTAAACTGACCAAGGACAAAAAGCCACCTAGAAGGGGTTGAGGTGGCAACACTGTCGGTGACAATGACAGTCACACAGAAGGTCACACACTATCATGGGAGGGACAGGGAGAAAGTCACCTGGTCATTGTCACATTTATTCACAGCGATGGTCACTGTGCCATATTTATGTATGTAGACAGAAAGTTGGTCACATGCTGGCAGTCACACAAGCATTAAATGGGTCTAAGGTTCAGACTTCACATATTAAGCCATATTTAGATATTGCTGCCCAAAGAACGCAGAAGCGAAACAACCACAGATCCCTCCAGAGGCACCCATACAGATCCCGTAGATGTTAGCGCTTAGCGGCTAACCCAGCGGGGCCACCCAAAAGGACAGCAGCCAGTGAGATCGAGGGGCTGTTTCTCAAGGCAGTGGGAAGGGGGAGAGAGAAGCAGGCTGGGAAACTCACAATGATGATGTAGTACTTGAGGTTGCTGCAGCCGGGAATCTTTCCACTGAGGGATGTCTGTCCCTCCTTGTAACTTAACGCTAGCCTCCTGCGGAGAACCGCACAACACAAACCTGGCATTACCCAGAGCCACCTTATCAAACATCAAACAAAGGCTGAAAGGGCTGGAATCCAGGCCCCCAATCTGGCATCACAGCTAGCACCTTTTGAGCTCCAGTTCTTAATCACCATGACCTCTGCTGATCTAAGAACATAAACACACACAAGAAATTGTGCAGTATGTTCTTTTTACATCAAGATTTTGATCTATCATTTAGTGCATCAAATCTGAAAAGGACTTCCTGGAAAATCCCTCAAAAAACATGTCAAGACACAACTGGCAGATGTCACTGGCTCCCTGGCCCTAAGCATCCACAGCATCAGGGTAGATGGGGAGAGCGGGCAGGGCCAGACGGGTCGAGGCAGGGCCTACCTCAGCTCGCTCTTCTCAGCGAGGCTAATCGGCATGGCCCGCAGCATGCGCACGCGGTCACTGGCCGGCAGGTTCTGCAGGTTGTTCACCAACTGGTCCCTCCTGTTCTCTGCAAGACCAAAGTCAGAGCAGCACCCTGAAGTTGTGACTGATGGAGGAAAATCAAATCCCCAGCAGAAAAGACCCGCCTGAAGTGCAGTGTGATTATCCCGTATTGGCCCCACACTGCATCGTGTCACTGGACTTTACCTTGCCAGTCATTAACAGAGGAGAGGAAAACACTCATTCCCCCCCTTCACATTTTTTCATATTACTCTCATTTTGAGGCTGGAGAGAGATATCAAAAAAAAAAAACAAAAAAAAGCAGTCAACCAAAAACGTGAGCGTCAGACTGCTGTTAATGCCCGGCACTAACCACCATGACAAAAACCCCCCAGCAGGGAACAGAAAAGCCCTTTGGCACCGGAGACTCCGAGACTTTAACCGCAGGCTGGATGCACCAGATCCGGTCGCAGTCGATGACGCAGCAAGCCTCGGGGCCGGCCGTACAGCCTGGGGTTGGCAGGACTCACCATCTCCGGAGTCCGTCTCTATGCGGTAGCCGCAGATGCTGGGCCGTGCTGCGCGGGAGAAATCCTGCAGGGTGGGCCGGGTGGAGCGGCGCCTGCGCAGCTGAAGGGTGCGGTTGTAGTACTGCGATAGGATGGCCCCCCGACTCCGGCCTGCAGAGGGCGCCATAGCAACCAAACAACACAAAGAGGCAGGAAATCTTACAGTACAGTCTGCCACAGCCGGCCCAGCTTCCCGGAAAGACGTTCCCATAGATAATCCCTACCATAGGGTTTCATTGGTCAGTCACGTTATGACCCCTCGCTGTTCACTCACCGATGGTTCGGCTTGGCATGGCCGACAGAACCCTGAGAGTAGCGGCGGACCACGGCTGGTCCAGCAGTGGTACCGACATGCTCGGCAGGTAGCCCACATCATCTGTGGGAGACGTGTTCATGGTCAGCTGAACGACAGTGGCCAGCATCGGCTGCTCTAATGCGAGTCAGTGTGCACGAGATGGAGGACAGCGCCCCCGTGACTCACCCCGGCCTTCCTCCGCCAGCTCCGCCTCCGCCAGCTCCTCTAACTCCAGCCCCTGCGTCTGCTGCTCCTCTAGGTGGCTCTGCTCATTGATCAGCTGGCAGAAGGAAGAGTGCACCTGGTTCTCATCCACCGGGCTCCTGGGGACCCAAGGGTGATGACAATGAGCATTTCCCACATATACCCAGACGAGAAAGGCTGCTCTGTGATGTGTGGGCCAGTGCGCAGTTCTGCAGGTTTGGGGGTCCCTGCCTGTGTGCAAAAGGTTGTGGGTTCAAACCTCATGGTTGGCCGAGAAAATGATACATACAGTATTGTTCAAAATAATAGCAGTGCAATGTGACTAACCAGAATAATTCAGGTTTTTAGTATATTTTTTA
>JAABNX020000106.1:3239320-3253200 GCA_015163995.2 Mormyrus lacerda | reverse complement strand
CACCGGTTGGCCATCCTCGAATCTCACTCGATGGGTACTGACCACTGCATACTGGGAACACCCCACAGGACCTGCCAGGTCTGACTGAATTGTCTAGCCATTACAATTTGGTGAGTTAGGGAGTTGCAGTGAAAACCTGCATATACAACGGCCCTTTCTGGATAAGACTGCCCGCCCCTAATTAGACGCTTCACACAAGCTAGAGGGCGAATGGCACTCAATTAAACTCGCCGTTTTCAGATCTTCCGGGAAAGTGAGCATTGGGCTAATGCTCTGTGGTACCTCCCTCTTTATGCACCATGGGTGTCCCTGGCTTGCCATTAGTGTAAGGGGGGGACCGTGGCACAGTGACGGAGCAGTGCCCATTCACTGCCCTCTGCCGGTGAAGGACAGGTGGGTGACATCCTGAGGATGGTCAGCTTTGCCTTCTTAATCATTTGTCTTTTGTCAGGTCTTTGCCATTGTCGTTTTTGGGAGCATCACGGCTGAGGGCTACATCAACCCCTCGATTCATGTCCAGGAGGTCAAGTGCATGTTCAACCAGAACGACAGCGCGTGCCGTTACGGCGTGGCCGTGGGTGTGTTGGCCTTCCTGGCCTGTATGGCCTTCCTTGTCCTCGACGTTCTCTTTCCTCACATCAGCAACGCCTTACAGAGGAAGTACATTGTCATCGGGGACCTGATTTTCTCAGGTAGGTGGGCACTCTCCCGCCCGGCCCCTCCCCATTCTCATCCCTGCCCTTCCTATTGGCTTCCTTTTGTAGCCCCTCCCCTTGTGTTTGTTGGCCAATCACACAGCATTAGAACTGGAATAAGGAATAAATTTAAATCATCTCTAACCACATCCCCCGCACAGAGAATTTTTACAGAAAAAAATTGCTTCGGCAGTTTGTAGCTCTGCAGGTTCGGACTCTGTGCCTGTGATCATAAGGTCATTGGTTCAAATCCCAAAGCTGGCAGATTGATGCCTCCGTTGGGCCCTTGAGCGAGCGCATGCTGGTTGACCCTGCGCTGTGATCCCCAAGCTTACTGTCACCTGTCTGTAGAGTCTACGGAGTAGAGTACTGTAGAGTCTGTGTAGTGTCTAAAGCGGGAGATGGGGAGGCAAAAAGTGAATTTCCCCAAGGGGATTAATAAAGTGTCACTCTTGTATTTTATCCTCTTGTTTAATCTACACACAAGTACCCTGCATGTGTTACATTTGCACCATTCTTCCTGTGTGCTTTGGATAAATGCAATATGATTATAGCATGTTTTTGCCCTTAACACATTTGACGTATGATATTGCAGTCAGCTGCTCTGACGTTCACTCAGCTTTCGCCATCTGGTTCTCCAGATGACGTTGGCGTGACAGCAAAGCCCTCCATCTGATGGAGGATGAGTGTGATGAAGGTGGAACTCTACTGAGTGTCTGAAAACTGTCCCCCCCCCTTCCCCCCAGGAATATGGAGCTTCCTGTGGTTCGTGTGCTTCTGCCTCCTGGCCAATCAGTGGTCACACACACAGAACGTCGAGCTGATCCCAGGCGACGCAGCAAGAGCCACCATCGCCTTTGCCTTCTTCTCCATCGGCACCTGGGTGCGTACCCTGTGGGCGCCGTGCCCCCCGCCTGAACGCGCCACGGCACACGCTCACCGCGCTCATGTTCTCGTTTCTTAAACAGGGAGGACTGGCCTTTGTCGCCTTTAAGATGTACAGTAAGGGAGTGGAGAACTTTGTGGAGACCCCCGCAGACCCAGCCAACAACCACGCCACCCCCTACCCCCCTGCCTACCCTACGTACCCTAGCGGGGGGGGCGAGAACTATCAACAGCCACCGTTTGCCACCATGCCAACCCCGCAAGATGAGGGTGGCTACCAGCCGCCGGTTTACTGAGGGGGTGTGGTGTCTGGTCACGTGACACAGTGGAGGGAGGGTTTGGTTTTTAAAGCAGCTGTTCTTTCCTGTTTCACTCCATTTTTGCACCCCACTGTTCGTTTGTCCCGAGTCCGTATGCAAGAGCTGCTGAAAACACACCTATCTGTGTTCAAACCCCGTTCGTACTGGTGCGAGTGTATTGGTGAATAGTCAAATCCCGTAATATCCCTGAACGGTGGGGTGTCACTGGGGGGTGGGGAGGCTGAGTTGTAGGAATGTCAGTTAATTCTGTAATTCTCGTTTTGGGCCAGTGCGTTTGGTTGGACAGCCCTGAGCTTGAACGTGGCACGGTACTCGACACACCAGCCCGTGTGAGGTCACCACTAATGTTTTGGGTGGTGTCACAACTCTTCACACACTTCTCGCTCTTGTACACATCAGCCCAGGCCCCGCAGGAATTGCACTAGCATTTTTGCCAATCACACACTACACTAACTGTGCCTTGTTCACTGTATGCTTTTATTGGCATTCAGAATTGCTTTTTTTGTCCTTCCTTAAAGAAACTGATTTTACTGTTTTCTGTTGTATAGGTTCATTTACTGTTGAGGTTCCCGATAAGGTCGTCGTATTTATTTTGTGAGTGTGAATGTGTTTGGGAAAGGGTTCTGCAGAAACGCTTGTTTTGTACAACCCAGAGTTTTTTTGTTTAAAGTAAAACAGTTCAGCAGCTGATAAGGTCTCTTGGAGGTATCTGTGGTGTTACGGAAAATGTATCTATAAAGGACATGAGAGGAGGAGGAACTGGGCCCTCAACCCCCCCCAATGAGAGTGGGGGGGGGGGTTGTCTTGCAGTTAATTTCAGTGCCCTGAGTACCTGAGTGCAGCTATGATGTCATCTCCATAGGCCTTGGGAAAGGCCACGTCTCCAGTGAATAACTTCAGCAGCAGATTACAGCTAGTTAATTATTAATATTTTCAAAATCCACTTTGTTTCTTAAGCAGTTGAATGTTGAAAACCGTTAAAGTTAAAACACCACTGACATGATGGGTGTTATCCCAACTGGCAGGTAGGTAACACAAACTAGGTCAAAACATTAGCTTTTGTTCATTAAGTTATTCTAGCGATTAAATCTTCTTGGTTTCACCTGGCCTGCTGGTACCAGAGAGATGAGCACGCCCGTGGAAATGCTACTCTGCAGGTCAGAACCAGCCCCGTGTGGCGCCTCAGGGCTCGACCTTGGGCTAAAGAAGCAACCTGGCCTCGGAATAGGATTTCAGTTATGCAGTGAAATGGATTCGCCTGTTGTCCGATGTTGGAATCCCAGAAAACGTTTCCTTGTAATGCAGGGAACTGCGATGCAGTGCCTGCCTGTAGACCCACCTCCCGCCTTAAATCCCACTGCACGTTTGGGATGTTCGCCAAAGATTCATGAGATAGGAGGCCATCTGGTCAGAAGCATTTTTCTTACCCTCAGGAAAATTGTCCAAGTCATTTTTATTCAAAAAAAAAAACACCTTTAAAATTGCCCACAATCTTTACAAGTCCCACACATTTACAAGAGACCTAATTGTTACAGACACACTGCTTTGTAGGTGAATAAAGTTGATGTGTCTGAGCCAATATCACCCAGTCTGGTCACAGCTCCAGCCTTGATCTCAACAGCTGTAGGCGGCCTCAGATGCTTCTAGATGCTGTATCTATGCCGGAGTTAGTGATCTTATCTGTATAATACTCACAAAAAATTATACGGCCTATTTATAGGTGGAAAAGGCCCAGAACCTTCTCACCTGTACTTCATAAATCATGACTAAAGGGCTGTTGTTAGGCTGGAATATTCCTCCAGTCCTATAAATAAAAAGCCTTAGATGTACACAACACCACATATATACATACAGCAAACAAAAACATACCAGTCTGGGCCACGTTTCCCAAAAGCTCCCCTTGCCAACTCAAATTGTTGGAACTCTTCATTTACCAGCTGTGCTTTTGGGACATGTAGTCCTGCCAGGTAAACCTGTCTCTCAAATGAGTACCAGTTTGTACCTTTGCTGGTCACTGGGGCTGTACCCTCAAAGGTTTGCCAATTGTACCCTATAGCTGTAGGTATATGTACCTTTTAAGATACAGAAATGGACTCTGGGGAACATCCAAGGTACAAATAACATTAATTAACCTCCAAGTAGTGCAAAAATATATTCCCCAGTGAATTTCTGTGCCTTGAAAGGTACAACTGACAGCCCCTTGAGAGTACAGCCCCAGTGATAAGCAAATGTAGAACTGGTACTCTTTCTCACGGTGCAGGATATATATTCTTTTCAATCTAACATGTAGCCCAGGATATAACTTGGTGAAATCACTCACCCACAGTAACAAAATCACTCCAGGTTTGTGCCCCCTAGTGGTAAGATATAGTTACTAACATACCTAAATGGCCAAGAAAATAAGTGAACATTTTAGCATCTAGGCTCTACTGTGCATCTTATTCATGTCAGAGTTAATACAGATGTGAGGTGCATTAAAATGTTTAACATGCTCCCATTTTGGCATAATTTCATCTCAGTTGTGCAATGGAGCAAAGAGTTTGCGAGGAAAAGCCGCGTCCAGCTTCTTCCCTGGGAGGGCCTGGGGGGGCGTCTCATCCTTCCAGGGGGCGCCGTTCTCCTTCTCAGACATGAGGCCCCCGTAGCAGGCCCGGCACACGGCCTGGTACTTGTCCGCTCCTCCGATCACCTCCACCTAGGGCATGAGGTCACACCACCAACTGTAACAAACTTCTGGTTCCATAACTGGACACAATGTACCGCTAACTGAAATACTGTAACCTAGGGCTCAGCTTGCTTGAAATGCACTTTTTCAGAGTGGACTTCCGACTAACGCTGCACCCGATCCCGATCAAGCCGGTAAAGGCCTGGTCGGTCTGCAGAGGCGCCCCCTTGTGGCCGCAGCCCCTCACCTCCTTCTCGTCCCCCAGCCTCTTGGTGTACGCCGCCTCCTTGAAGCACTGCATGCAGACGGCGTTCAGCTTCACCACGCTCTCCGCCAGTGGCACCAGGCCCAGGATGTTTCCGAAGGGCTGGGGGAAGGGAGCCGGACTCATTTTTACAAAAAGCCCCCCCCCAGACTAACGGCCGGTGCAGTAGGAACCGTGCCTTCATCACACAATCCAACAAAGAATGAGTTCCGACTGTCACCGCCGGTGTCTCCTGGCATTTATTAACTATTGTGAACTGTGGTATGTCGCTTAGTGACACTGACTGAACCATACTGGGTAAGGCGCTATAAAAGTGAACTCTTGAATGTTGCATGTAGATTAATAGCTAGAATATTGATAACACCAACCCCCCCCCCCATTCCAAAAAGAGCACAAGGCATCATCAAAATGTCCATCAGAATTCGTCATTCTGTTGATTGCTGTTTCATATTATAATGCATGTGATGACCAGCACAATTAGAAAGAAAACCTCAGTAGCGAGACAGATTGAGAGTTCTCTGTTTAGCCAATAGGTGGCGTAGAAGAAAAGGAGCACCTCAAACATCAGCCCTGCCAGTTAAGTATCTGGGATGGTCCCTTTTGAACATATATTTAACACAGACTGTTCTAAGTAGATAAGCAGCTGCTTCTGATAGAGATGGTAGCTTGACCACCCGGACCAGAACCAGCAATTACTAGAATAAGCCTGCCATTCTGGAAGTGTGACTCATCCTGCCGTTTAGGACAGAGGCCCCATAAGAATGTCCACCACTACCTTTCTTTGGAACGTCCCATCCAGGGCAGCCACAATAATGGTCTTGCCTTGGTTGGCCATCTCCTCGCAGAACTGGACTGTGTCTGGGAACTGTGGGAAGAACAAAGTATGCTATTGGTTGACTCAACTAGCAATCAAAAGAACCTGGCTACCTGTGCCACTCCCTTAGGCTTGGAAATTCCGAGTTCCTAATTGGAAATTAACTGGAATGCCGAAATTCCCTCGTGAACTTGGAGGAATCTACATACCCTGAGCTCAGAAACAGTTAACACTGTAGTTTTATATGGTTTAATAGCATTCATGTTTTATTTATAGCTCATGAAATCTGTAAATACAGTAATGTCCTACCACTATCTGTGGATGCGTCGCTCAGGTTTTTTTTAATGCACAAAATACCATGTAATGCTTTGTTATCCACTGATATTACTAACCAGGCTACAACTGGTGCCCGTTTCATTAAACAGGATTTCTTGCTTAAGTAGACACCTCATCGGATTTAAGGTAGTCTGGGCTAAATGTATGTGAACGAAGATAAAGGCCATTTAAACTGGGATACCTTAAACCCGGCTAAGCAAGAAATCTTGCTTTTCTGAAGTCCCTAGGAGATGGGTCTAGCTGCAGAAGCCTGTAGAGTGGAGCTCGACCGAAAATACATCACCTCCACAGGAAACACGTGATCTCAACTTTGTGTTACAGTGTATAAACACTAACCTTAACCCTAACCAGAGCTCCACCTTACGCCCTTAAAGATCACGTGTTTCCTGTGGAGGTGATGTATTTTCGGTCGAGCTCCACTCTACAGGCTTCTGCAGCTGGACCCTCTTGGTCCCTAGCGTGGCTAAATGGTTTTCTGACTTGCTGGAGTGCGTTGAACTCATGGTTGACATGGTTCCCAGCTCCGAGTTCCGACCTCTGAGGCAAATGGAATGCAGAATAAAAACTTATTTGGGTGTTTAGAATGATAAGATGAAGACAGGTTACAGCTGGCCTCCCCATATCACTGTCTGGTGTAATTACTTGTTGAACAAGACTCTTTGCCATTATGCATTTCTGAATAATACAATGTCCATACAGGGATGCTGTACAGTTTCAGCAGTTACCAGACACTTCCAGTAAGAAAACCCAAAACTTCTTTGACAATACACTTACAAACTGTCCCTCATCGATGCCGAGGACCTCAGCCCCCAGGGCCAGACCGTAAATCTCCTGCAACCGGCTGGCGGGCACCGCCTCCATGGTACTCCTGTGGGTGTGCACAGGGGCTGTTAGATCCTGACAGGCATGCACAGCAGCTCGGCGTGCGGGGTGCGCTTACATGTCGTGCGTGGCCATGCCCTGCTCGGAGTAGCGCGTGTCCTTGGCGTATTTGATCACCAGGCATTTATAGCGGGCGACCTGGAAGCGGCGCACTCTGCGCATCAGCTCGGTGCTGTAAAGGCAGATGCAAATGAAAGGACGAAGGGTGTCAAAGCATGCATGAATATGCATGTATCTGAGCTGATTTAAAGTAGGGCTGCTCATTTTGTCCAACTCATAATGCGAAGAGACAAAGCACGGCAACGTTTCCCTCTCTCATACCCCGTTTCCGCTCCATGCAGCCCGCCTACAAGGACAAGACAGACCCTGCTTACCTTTTCCCCGAAAACATCGGCCCGAAAATGACCTGCGAAAAGTTTCACACAAATACATAAATTAACTCAAAAAAGAGGGAACAATACGTGGAATGGCGCCAAATAACATCAGCCGAGGTAAAATAAGTTCATTTACCTGGATATGTCCCCGGGCGCGCATGGGGGAGCTCGGCAAGATCCGCGGGACATTGAGGCACTCCATCTTATGCCTTATCTTAAGCCTTTAAGAACTAAAAATTAAAATTCACAAAGGAGAGTAAGAGCGCTTATTGCTGAGACGGGAGACCTCCACCCGGTTCAGTTAGGAAGTTGAAAATCGCGCCAGCGGCTTCGGCAGGCTGTGACGTCCCATTTCGAGGAGATTTCCGCTTTGCGTGGGCGAGTTCTTGTTTTACAGGGTGGTTCGAGAAAACTCATTAATTTTCATGAGAGATCCGCTATCTGATTGGTCGCTGAACGCTCCCAACGACATGTGCTACCAGTTTTTTTCTGTCTGAGTCATTCACTGGCCAAGCAGGTAGCGCTTCCTCATGAATATTAATTAGATATCCTGAACCACCTTGTCAAAACGGAATATTCGCTGGCGGGGGATCCACCTTTGCCTTTAAAGACTAAAAGGGGAGGCAAACCTGTTTACGCACGGATTAATGTCTCCGTAGCAAAATGAATCGATTAAGAAAAAAAAATATTTTAAATACCATGTCCATGGTAAAAAAAAAAAAACTATATGCATTTTGATCATAATGTCCGCCAGATATCCACTTTCTATTGATGCCTTGCTTTAATCTGACTTGTCAGATTAAAATGATACTAAAAAATATCCTGCTACCGGTACAAACTGACCTGTAGCCCGGATATGGGAGGGAAAAAACACAGACGCAGACATAGGTCCGTTAGGTTGACTGAACGACCATTCAGCCAATCACAGCAAAGATATCAGTTCGGGTAAGTCATGAGGGAACGGGAGCTTCTCCGCTTCAAATCAGTAAGTTGGCAATGCACTCTTCTGGTGGATTTGGGAAGGAAAGTTTTTAGGTACAATAAAGTGATATCTGATATTGCATCACGACAAATAAGTAAAGCAACGTCGTAACGTCAGCATTTTCGACTTAATGTATGCTAGACGAGGTTAATTATCCCCATAAGCTCTTGCTAGCCAAATGGCATTATATTTAACGTTATAGCAACTAGCTTAGCTAGGGGGTAACTGTACTGTATACGCTACCTTAGTATTTTTCTTTTTTTCAGCCTGTCTCTTGCAGCATCATACGTTCCTATCATACAGTTGTATGAAGCAATCATTCTATTTGTGTCACGCAATATTAGCATGCACAAAAGGAAAAGGCAGGGGAAGATAGACTTAATTCTTTTTCAGGCAAAATTAAGTACGTGGAGTTGAGGTGACAGCTTGCTACCACAGGCTTGCAATATACTGAGGCAAACTAGGCTATTCTAACTTAAGCGTTGTATGGCATTTATATTTTTGCAGTGTTGTAGATGTATATACACTCATATTTACACAGGGTTATGCATTCGTGTTATGTTAGGGATCATTTGAGCTTGGCAGTTAGTTCCCTGTAGCCCTAACATCGCTTATTGCTATGTGCTTGTTTAGTATCGGCAGTTGCAGCAGACCTCTACTTCAGTGAGACAAGAGGATGTAGTTAATGTTGTACAGGTGAGCAATCAATTAGGTTTGACTACTGGCGAAGAATTCAGAACCAGCATTTATTTTGACTGGTTTTAAAAATTGGAAAAAAGCCCTTGGGTGATTCAGTTCACTTGAAAAATCAGAATGTCACAAGACAATAACAACACGTGTATGAAGACAGGTCAGTTCAATTTCAGCTATCTAATGTGGCTGCTAAACAGCAGGAGGAAGCTACAGGTAGGGCATGTCTTTGGTGGTATGCAGATGTTAGCCAGGCAGGGCTTACCTTTCAGGGGCATGAGTGTGGTGTAGGGAATCTTGATCAGTTACTCAAGTACAAATCAGAGGATGATCCTTGCCTTACCAAGTTGTTGATGGGTAGAAAGGATGTCTATACTTCAACTCCAATTCAGAATGAATTCCCGCAGTTGTTTAGCAACTCCATCATAAGGGGAACAGCAGACGCTATCAAATCTCTTCCACACTTGCAGTTTGCTGTGGTAATGGATGGTACATGAGATGTGCCCAGCAAAGAGCAGGAAATATGTTGATCATGAGGAGTTCATTGGACTTTATGTGGCTTCTCTGACTACAGGAGTAAATCTAGCTGTAGTGGTGATGGATGTGTTACAGAGCCTGAATTTGCCCATCAGTGGATTATATGATCATGCATACGATGGGGTGGCAAATGTGGCAGGCAAATACAACGGAGCACAGGCCGTTATCAGGAAATCTCAACCTCTTGCTCATTATGTCCACTGTGCTGCACACTGTGTTAACCTTATTACACAGCAGGCCTGTACCGCATCGCCATTCCATGCACCTCGGCAATTTCATGGAGCGGGTCAGTGAGTTAGGAATTTTGTTTAGGCAGTCAATGAAACTGAAGGAGATTTTTAAGGGGATAGCCAAGTCTGAGGAGGGTCCCTCTCACACTATAAGTCCTCTTTGTCCAACAAGGTGGACAGTTCACACTAGTGCTATCCGTGCTGTAGTTGACCAGGAGGAGTGCATTATGCATGCTTTGGCTGAGATGGCAGCAAGTGAATCAGATGCAGCTGCTAAGACGTGGGACCTGCACGACACATTTCTGCAGGGACATGTTGTTCTTGGTCTTTTCTGTGCTTTGGAGGCAACAGAGGAACTGGATGCTCTGAATGTGTCCCTCAGTATGCAGTTTAGGGAAAGCTTTCTGCAGGAAGGAATGCAAATGTTCAGAAATCTTGGACAAGTCCTTTTCACTGGAGAGATAAAAGATGTTATGCAACAGTACTCAGAATCCATAGTCTGGGATTTAAGCTTGGGGAGGCCGCATTGTCACCAGGCAAGTTAAAAGTGGCAGTGTTTACAGATGATTGCATGTCTAAACCTATCTGGCAGTTGAGTGTTTGGTTTCAAAGTCCTGTTCCGGCACATGTTCTCTGAGTGCCTGCAACATGGCCGCCTGGAAAGAAATGAAGCAAGACGTGAGTATGCGGCTGGCACATGTGGACACACATGGACACACATGGACACATATGGTGTTTTTGCTTGATGTTTCTGTGTTGTTTTATGCACAAGAATATACGACCGAGGTCTCGGTATACTTTAATGTATACGACTAATGTTATGCAATATACAGCCGCGGCCGGAAGTTTTGAGAATGAGGCAAATATTAATTTTCACAAAGTTTTTTGCCGTATGTCAGTTTTTATGAAGCCAATTTGCATATAATGCAGCATGTTATGAAGAGTGATCAGAGGAATTGCAACTAATTGCAAAGTCCCTCTTTGCCATAAAAATTAGCTTAATCCGAAAAAACACATTTCCACTGCATTTCAGCCCTGCCACAAAAGGACCTGCTGACATCATTTCAGTGATTCTCTCGTTAACAGGTGAGAGTGTTGAGGAGGACAAGGCTGGAGATCACTCTGTCATGCTGATTGAGTTACAATAGCAGACTGGTTGTTATGGTGGTGCTTGAAATTAGGAATCGACCTATTATGGGACTGGCCAATACTGGAATTTGCCGATTATTGATATCTGCTTTTTATTTTACCGATAACCGATATTATTACAAAGTGCGGTACTATGGTAAGCCGTTTTAACATTTAATTGCTAGACTGGATATGTATTGCAGATATCTCTAATTCAATTCTTCCTAGTCAAAAAGAGCATTTCAGATATCCACAATGACATTCTTCCTATCCACAATTGTCATTTCAGATATCCACAATGACATTCTTCCTAGGAGAAATTACGTCTCTTTTGCAATTCATATCTATTGGGCTTTCAATTTCAGATATCCACTATTATATTTTAGATCTCCAGAATGTTCATTCTGGATATCTGCAATTCAGTTCTTACTAGGAAATTTCAGATATCTATAATCCAGTTGTTACTAGTCATAATATTAATTTCAGATATCCGAAAGGATACCACCATTTTAGATATTCATAATCTAATTTTGAATATCTGAAATACATTGTGACTAGCAAAAATGTCTTTACGGATATCCACAATTCATATTATGACTAGTAAAAATGCAATTGCATATATCTACAATTAGAATTACGCCTAGGAACAATGCAATTGCATTATTGAATTGAAGAATGTTATTGTTGAAGAATGTCATTGTGGATATCTGAAATGACAATTGTGGTTAGGAAGAATGTCATTGTGGATATCTGAAATGACAATTGTGGTTAGGAAGAATGTCATTGTGGATATCTGAAATGACAATTGTTGATAGGAAGAATGTCATTGTGGATATATGAAATGCTCCTTTTGACAAGGAAGAATTGAATTACCGATATCTGCGATACACATCCAGTCTAGCGATTAAATGTCAAAATGGCCACTTATACTTTGTAAAGATTTAAAGATATCTTAAATACAATTGTGTCTAGGAGAAATAAAGTTTTAGATATCTTGAAATACATTTTCTACTAGTAAGAATGCAATTGTGGATATCTGTAATTGCCATTCTGACTTGTAGGAATATAATTTTGACTACGAGAAATGATATTGTGTATATCTAAAATGTAATTACGGATAGGAGTGTGACTTGATTAAATGTTAAAACGGCTTGCCATAGACTCCGCTACTGTCTCTTCCTCTGTGCTTGAGGACTCGCGCCGCTTCATTTAAAGTCCCGCCCATAACAATCTCTGATTGGCTAGATGACATACGATTAATAGCCATTCACCACTGAAGCCTCGCTGTCACTCAATACCTCACTCAAGCACAGCGTGAAGCACCAAGGAGAAGAGAGCAGCTGAGCGTGAGACCTTACTGAGGACTGAAGATAAAGCAGCTCATGTTGCCCAAGTGAAAACAATACAATCCTCCACACTGAAAACACCACGTAGCTCTTGTGAGCTGTTTCCATAATGAAAAGCCTTTTCGGTTTCCCGGTTATAGCGCTGAAATGTCGGAAGAACGAACCTTGTTGCAGTGATAATGTGAGCATGCAGTGGGATGTGCATACGTTGTTAGTACCTGTAACAACCAAGTGTTAACAATAGAATTACCAGGGCTTATGAAAATTTTCAAAATGCTTGTCAACCCCTACTTTCACCAACACGCAAAAACATCGCCCTTACTAATCAGCTGCATACACACGAAACATCTTGAAACAGTCACGTTCAAAGATGAAGCGGCCCATAGCTGAATATAAACAAACCTTACGAGTACATAAAGTGTTAATAAATCATATTATGATAAAGCTGGAAGCACCTAAACCTGTGCAGTACGTACCTTACTCCTCCTTATAAGGTGGTGCTAGAATTAATGTCAATATAAATGACTAGACAAATGAAATAATGTCTGCATGTTGCAGAATTTGAAGGACATTTACTCTTTTATGTAGTTAAGCAAAATGAATTAATGGTTATTAAACCTTTTAATTTTAAATCATTTAATTTAATTTGATTTGTCCAGCTCATACTTATAGTTTTTATTAGATGTTTTATTTAAAGCAGCTCTGTTATGAATACTTAAGAATGTAAAAAGTATACACTTTTTGTTTGTATAATGAATAATTTAGGCATTTAACATTTACAAGTCAATTTAATATTGACTTTAAATAGAGCAGCCTTACTGTAATTACTTCTCAATGCAGATGGATGCAAAGAACACACCAAAAGCGCTGTTTTGAACTGTTTTGCTCGTTCCACAACTCCAGGGAAGGCAACCTGCAACACACGCACTGCAAGCATGAGCACGGGAAGAACTGAGGCAAAAACCATAAATGCGTCCAGCCTGTGGTCCCATGCGAGGACTCATCATCCTCATCGTATGGAACCACGCAAAACAAATAATAAAGACAATATTTTATGTTGCAGTTTTGAGAGATTTTTATTTTTACTGCAAATATATATATCGGTTCCAAATATCGGCAATCATTAGCTAGCAATAATCAGTATCGGCATCGGTCCTGAAAAAACAATATCGGTTGATTCCAACTTAAAATCATTGTTCTTCCTCTGTTCACCATGATTACCTGCAGGGAAACACCTGCAGTCATCACTGCTTTGCACAAAAAGGGCTTCACAGGCAAGGATATTGCTGCTAGTAAGATGGCAGCTAAATCAACCATTTATCGCAGGGCTCTCAAACTCCAGTCCTGGGGGGCCGGAACCCTGTACAGTTTTTAGTTCACCCTCATTTAACACACCTGATTCAACTCCTTGTGCTAATTACCACATAGCGCTTGAACTGAATTATTTGTGGTGGAAATGGGAAAGAACTAAGCTACACAGGGCCCTACCCCCCCCCCAGGACTGGAGTTTGACACCCCTGATTTATCAGATCACCTCAGGGAGAGGTTGAATTGTTGTAAGGGTGGCTTCAAGGAGCTCAAGAAAGAACAGCAAGCACCAGGACCATCTCCTAAAGTTGATTCAGCTGTGGGATTGAGGCACCACCAGTGCAGCGCTTGCTCAGGAATGGCAGCAGGCAGGTGTGAGTGCATCTGCACACTCAGTGAGGCGAAGACTTTTGAGGATGGCCT
>JAABNX020000106.1:3197235-3215198 GCA_015163995.2 Mormyrus lacerda | reverse complement strand
TCCCGGTCGCGCTCGCCGTGCTGGAGGAGGGCCAGCCACAGGTAGGTGTCCCAGGAGGGGCTTCAAAAGCACTTCACTCTGGGAAGCCCAGCACTCTGCTTGTGGTTGAGGTTGTGTATGTGTGTGTGTATGTGTGTGTGTGTGTGTGTGTGTCTGTGTCTGTGTACTTGAAAGGTATTCGGAAAAATATATAGATCTGTGTTTTCCAATCTGGTCCTCAGCAGACAGTCCACCTCTGTAGATCCCCAAGAACCAGACTAGGAAACACTAGCATGAAGAGGTGCCAGGTGTCATTACCAGTAACATGGGAAATGCTTAATAACTGTTATGTGACTTAAGCTGCTTCATTACTACTTTTCCTCCTCAGATTTCTTGCCCCCTTTGACCTTGCAGTAGTTGTTTTGAAGATCATTTTTCTTTTTCTTTTTAAACCTCGCAGCCCCAATTATAGACACAGCTACCGCTACAACTCCCGAGAGATGCATCAGGCGCAGGATGTGAACGACCGCAAGCAGAAAGCCATTGTGAGTTAAACTATCATGGCATCCCTGTGGTCTCGTCAAAAATGGCTGCTGTCTGCTGATGTCATACTGCCCCGCAGGGAGCGTCTCGGTCCAATATCTGTCTAGCTCAAAGTACTGATTTGATGAATCAAAGCTTGGTTACTCCAAACGAAGACATACTTGCAGCCTTGGTGAAATGGATGGAGAGGTTCTAGGATGGTAATTTTGGTCCCCCAAAACCTTTTGTCTCCCCCAGGAGGAGCGGCGCGTGGTGTATGTAGGGAGGATCCGCAGTAGTATGACCCGCAAGGAGCTGAAGGAGCGCTTTTCCCTATATGGGGAGATTGAGGACTGCACCCTGCACTTTCGGGAGCATGGGTGAGGATGATTCTATACTGTCAAATAGTGGTCTTAGGGGTCGCACCTTTTGATAACTTTGAGGATCTCTGGTGCCCTCTTGTGGACCGACCCCATACTGACAGGCCATGTAATTACCGGTGCCAATTTGCCCCACTGCTCCATTCCCCCCCCCCACCCCCACATAGGGACAACTATGGCTTTGTCACCTACTACAATACAAAGGACGCATTCAGCGCCATTGAGAACGGAGGCAAGCTGAGGCAGTGCAATGAGCTGCCCTTCGACCTCTGCTTCGGGGGTCGTCGGCAGTTCTGCAAGTCCAGCTACGCGGACCTTGGTACGTTTTGAGTTCTCGTGTCAGGGTGCTGCCACCTTACCTGTTCGGCTAGTTATTGCATCTGGTTGAACTTTTTAGGGCGCTTTTTCACCACACCAATCTATATAAAAAGAATAATTAAAACCACAAAGCTTATGAAGTTTTTTTTTCTTTTCTTTTCTTTTTCCCCTCTCCCTATGACAGAGTGACAGAGTAAAAATGCTTTCGCGAAACTTTAACCCCCCTGTTCTATAATGTCCATGCAGAATTGAAAATAAGTAGTATTTTAATATAGCTGATTTAGCGATTTAAGAATATGTGTATAACATGCATGTTGCGATTTAATATCGCACGTCGTACAGTCCTATAATATACCAGTCATTTTTTAAATTCAGTACAAAATATCCGCCTCATGTTGTGATGTCATTCAGTGCCGGTACCAGTTTTTACACCAGTGGGAAACAAACGGCATAAAGTACCGCATTTTTGGTACCTTCTCGAAGTACCTGGTGTGGCGGAAAAGCGCCCTTAGACTGTCACCCTCATCTGTGGCATTTGGTTGTAGAGGCGCCTGTTAAAGCGTCCCAACGTGTTTCCTTTCAGACTCCAGCCGGGAATACGATCCAGCACCGACAAAGGGCAAACTCGACGCACTAGACTTCGACACTTTACTCAGGCAGGCCAAGAAAGGTCTGAGAAGGTAACGGCAAGAGGGGCCCGGAGGGCGGAGGAGAGGAGACGGCACGTTACCTCAGAGCCGTGCTGGAGCGCACGCCTTCGGACATTGCCCTCCCACTCATCGCGTGTGGCGCTTTCTGTGTGTCTTTTCACTCCCCCACCCCTGTGTCTACAAGCTTACACCTTCTATTGAAGTGAAGATTTCTAAGAAAAATTAAAAGCATAAAAACAGTATAATGGGAAAAAGTGCAAAAAAGAGGCAAATGTTCTTAAGAGAATATTTACATTTTTTTAATGCATTCTAAAATTGCATGGACTCACCATGTGTAAAAATAGGGTGATGGAGAGTAAGGAAACAAATGGAATGTATTCTTTCCTAAATGCTTGGAAGAATGTGGAATGGAAATGTAATGCAGAACATTAAAAAAACAATTTTAAAATTCCTGTCTTTTTGGCTTACATTTTCCCTCATGCCTTTTATTTGAAATGTTATGTTTTACGCTTATTGTAAAACTCCAACTTGTAGTGGTGAGAATTGTGTATCGGCATGGGCTGATATGAAAATGGTTCCACTCCAACTGAGCTGTAATTGTGCAGATGAAAAAACGAATTGTTTCGGTATGCAGACTTTTTTGTCTTAGAAAAACATTTATGGCGACTCACTTCTAGGCTTTCAGGTTTTAAATCGCATGAATTCCATACTGTGGTTTTACGTGGAATACTACACGGCAGTGACACGGTAATGAGTGTTTGGTGATTTATTAGTGATGCGGAAGATATTTGCAGTTGGTTTTTAAAGATGCTATGTAAAATAGTAATGTCAAGGAACGCATACATTTACTGAAAAAAAAATTATTACTATATCGAAGTCTGCTGCGTGGCAAAATGTGTACGGCGCCTTTAAGGGCCTCCCTCCCCAGCGAATTTCTAAATCGGACACCGTAATTATGGGACGACCCATTCAAAACACGGTGAAAATAAAATGCTTTATCTGAAAATATTAATAATCTAAAACGGATGTTTGACTTTTCTTCGACGACCATAATGAAAAATAATATCCTACGTGTTTGGTTTATGCGTTTTTTACTCCCCTTATTTGTTTCTGACGATGTGGGAACCGGTCTGATCCGGTTTGCAGCGCCTGCGCAGTCGGTGTAAACAGGAAGAATCAAGGAGCTGGTAAGGAAGGCAGGACACGGCGGGGGAATAGTTACGATATAACGACAAAAATAAAGTAGTGTAACCTGGAAAAATGTCGTTTGTATAGAGATATACGGGAGCATCTTTACCTATATAAAAACCAAGCTTTATAAGTTGATCCCCTCTGACTAACGGCGTGTTTAACGCGTTAGCTCGGTGGCTCGATTTGTAGCTCCTCTGTTAGCACCACGACCCTGCGTCTCTGCTCGGCTTTACTAATCCTTGCTTTGGCGTAGCTGGTTCAGATACTTAACTAGCTGGTTGACGAGCGGAAGTCTTGTCTCTAGCAGGTGCTGCAGCGCTCAGCGCCGCTTGAGAGGGTATCTGGCTTATAGAGATGGTCCAGGAGGAGAAGACGATGGGCTCCGCTCCGCGCCCCGACGAGCCCGTGGCCCCTAGTCCCGTGGCCGCAGAAGCTCCGATTGAGGAGCCTAGTACCATCGAAGTCGAGAGAACCGGCCATCGGAAATTCATCAGCGGCGTGGTGGAGGGTGAGAAAAGCCGGATGGCATGGGGTGCCCCTGGGATTTATTTTGTCACGTAGTACTTAGGGCTGTTTCTAAAATAGGGTCACTCCGTGGCTGACTTGAGATTTAACCCCCCCGGAAAGCCCGATTCTGCCCGTCTGGCTCGATTGTGCACATTTTGCGCTATTTAGGCTCTTCTTAATATAGCTTGTCAACGGCACCACACTGATGTATCACATTGGTGTGGTTAGCGTGCCCTAATTTTGGTGGCGGATAAGCAGGGCAGCGTGAATGAGGGTACCGTAAACAGGCGGACGCACATGCGTTATGGAAGTGAAAACTACCACGTTCTCCCTAACCAGGAACAAGGGTCACTGTGTGAGTTTTTGGTAATTGGCCTGTTCTGTTTGTGACAGGATTTTACGGACGGCCATGGACTATGGAACAAAGGAAGGAGCTTTTCAGGAGGTAATGATTCCAGCTTGGTCTGATTACTTGGTCCAGAGATCACTGTTCTGTGTTTTATCTATTTAGCAGTTGATTATTTACAGTCCTACTCAAGTTTATAGCAGGTTTACCCTGGGACATAATAAACCAGTAACCTTTACCTCCCAAGGTGCATCTTAGCAGTAGATTCAGTATGACTCAGTAGTTTAAGTCCTGGGCATTTTCTTACTGTTATTTCCTTGATCGATTTGGAGCAGATCTTGTTAAAATGTATCGATTTCTGTAATTAAAATATGCATCTGTTCTGTATATGTATTTTTAAGAATCCTTCCATGTAGGTCTCCATCTGTATTTGAAGGTGTTTTGAGCAATGGGTTGTATTCTGAGAGCATAAAATCTGATTTTGTAGGCAGCAGAAATGGGGCCTGAACACATACCTATATGCTCCAAAGGATGACTACAAGCACAGAATGTTCTGGAGGGAAATGTATTCGGTCGAAGAGGCAGGTGAGACTGATACATCCCATTATGTTGAATGTCCTCCATGCTGCTCGTTTAGGACATTTGGATAGTTACAGATGGCTAATTTCCTTTTATCTGTGTCTCTGGAAGAGCAACTGATGACCCTCATGGCCTCTGCAAAAGAACATGGCATCGAGTTCATCTATGCCATATCCCCTGGGCTCGACATCACATTCTCCAACCAGAAGGAAGTCTCAACCCTCAAGAGGAAGCTGGATCAGGTATCAGGAAAGGGGAGCCCCCATCGCCACGACAGCAAATCCATCCAATAGGGGAAGGTCTTATGTGACCTATGGCTTGTCGTTGCACATCAAAGGTTCTGCTTGAGAAATGTCTGTTTATTGTTACATCCTGATGTTTGTAGCAGATCCAACAGAGATTAAAGTTGCCTTTAATAACTCTCACTTTTGTTTATTAGATAGGCTCCCCTGCATGTTTAGAAGTACACCCTGTGCTTATTTTAATATTAAATGACTGTTCTAAAGGGCAAGACAGGGTCACAGTGCTTGTCTCCACTCCTCCAGGTGTCTCAGTTCGGGTGTAAGTCCTTTGCCTTGCTTTTCGATGACATCGATCCCAATATGTGCCCCGCGGACAAGGAGGTGTTCAGCTCCTTTGCACACGCTCAAGTGTCCATCACCAATGAGATCTACCAGTACTTAGGAGAGCCAGAGATGTTCCTTTTCTGTCCCACAGGTGGGGGGATGAACAGACATGTTTCAGACTGATTACAGTTGTATGGAAACCCCACGTTCTTGTTTGTGCCGTCCTACAACAAGACTGAATGCTTGTTTCCTGTTACATCCTTTTCAAGGCGTTGCTATTTACAGTGGGGCTGGTTGTCTTCGTATTCTATATATGTTATGTTCTTCACAGTAGAGGATGATGTTCCTCACACTTTTTTCTCATTGCTCTAGGAAAATATCTTATTTAACTGCACATGCTGTAATGGAAATGGTCTCTTACACTGTTGTCTCAATGCATTTGATGTCTCGCAGAATACTGTGGAACGTTCTGCTGCCCCAATGTCTCCCAGTCTCCTTACCTGAGGACAGTCGGGGAAAAACTGCTGCCAGGCATCGAGGTGTTGTGGACAGGCAAGTGCTCTGGGTCTCTTCCATGGATTCTTGGTAGCCATGCAGTGCATTCTGTCACAGAGTAGAAAGTCATTTTACCTGTTGTCCCCCTTTTGTATGAGATGGTTTTTTTAAATATCTGGATTAATTTTAAAACATTTTCCCCACAAAAGTGTTAATTTTGAGGACATTTTTCCCTGTCTTTATCCAGGTCCTAAAGTAGTGTCAAAAGACATAACGGTTGAGTCCATCGAGGAGGTGACGAAAATTTTGAAGAGAGCCCCAGTTATCTGGGACAACATCCATGCCAACGATTATGACCAGAAGCGGCTCTTCCTGGGCCCCTATAAGGGACGATCCACTGAGCTCATTCCCCGTCTGAAGGGGGTCCTCACCAACCCCAACTGTGAATTCGAGTCCAACTTTGTGGCAATCCACACACTGGCCACCTGGTACAAGTCCAACATGAATGGTGTGCGCAAGGATGTGGTCATGAGTAAGTCTGTCTGCGTCCTCTGCCTACAGACTCGGGGTCTGGGCTTGTTGGAAGTGAACCGTTTGTTCAAATGAATGTTTTAGGTTATTACTGCTGTTTGTTCCAACATAGTACCCTGTGCCGTAAATCTCTGGGATGCCTATTTGCTAATATTTTTATTGTTGTCGCTATTATTTTTATTATTATTACCGCGATTGTTATTTCTAAAACAGAAATGTAACTGTCTTTTGCTCTCCATACGATGGTAAAATTCAAATACAGCACAACCAGAGGCTGTCTGAATGTGCGTTTCAGTTTTAGACACCCAGACAGTCTGAGAACATCTGACGCTCTCTCAGAAATAACCAGTTCAGGAATCTGTGATGGGGAAAAACCCAAAAAGGAAGCCTGTTTCCCTCCCACTACCCGCCTCCCTGGTCGCTCACACACGCTCTGTTCCCTCCAACACCCCGTGCCCACTTCTCCCCAGCGGACGGTGAGGACACAGCGGTGTCCATCCAGATCCGTCTGGAGAACGAGGGCAGCGATGAGGAGCTGGAGACCGACGTGCTGTACAGTCCCCAGCTGGCTCTCAAACTGGCGCTCACTGAGTGGCTGGCCGAGTTCGGGGAGCCCCACCAGTACAACAGTAAGGGACCGCCCTCACGGTTCCCTGCTCACATCCGAAGTGTGCAGTCCTCCTGCACCCTTCCAAGATGCAGTATTGTTAGGGGCGGCGCCCAGAGTCTCTCCCATGAATAATGCAGTGGTGTGACTCCTCCCACCCATGGGTGGCTCAGACTGCCGCACGAACGTGTTTCCCCGGGTTTCTGCGGATGTTTACAATGGGTTGCTGTCGCTCCCTTGCAAACAGGTCGGCAGGTGCCCCACAGCGGCCCCAAGAGCTCGGTGGTGGACGTGGCCTCCGTCACCTCCCCCAGCCTCAGCTCATCCACCACAGTCACCACCGTCTACCAGCAGCCCATCATGAGCCGGGTGCCGGCCACGGGGGAGGGGCAGCGGGACCCGGCCAAGCGGGAGCCCGACGAGGAGCCCATGGAGACCGCCGCTGAGAAGCCCGATGACCCGGACGGCGCCGCCGCTGCCGACCCCGCCCTCACTGACGGTGCCAAAGCCGCCGAGGATCTCAGGCCCATGGACACGGACCGCGAGGCCGGCGGCGAGCTCACCTCCCCGGAGGCCCCGCCTCCTACCGCACCGGAGGACCCGGGCGGCGATGTCGCGCCCATGCAGACGGACGAGCAGCTGGGCCGTGAGCCCTTCGTGCCGGGCCCCGGGGAGAAGCCGCTGTATGCGGCTGAGGCCCTTACACTGGAGGACCTGAGCCTCCTGGCGGAGCTCTTCTACCTGCCCTATGAGCACGGGCCCAAGGCCGCCCACATGCTCCGCGAGTTCAACTGGCTGCGCGCCAACAGCAGTGTGGTCAGCGTCAACGCCGACACCAAGGATCCCGACAAGGTGCCCCCACGGCGAGCCGTTAGCCCAGCGTGGCTAATTTAGCAGCATCGCACATGTTAGTGCTAATAAGGGCCTGCAATTGTAAACTCGCTAAACAGATGCCTGCTTATCTTTCCATAGCAGTGTTATACTATTTTGGCATTATTGAGCCTTCCCTCTAGAGAGCAGTACAGCAGACTTATAGTTGACTGTCTATGGAGCGCTTGACACTAACCTGTCTTTTTGCCTTCCTGCCTGTAGGTGGCAGAGTGGCGTTCCAGAGCAGAGAAGTTTGAGGAGATGTGCTGCTCCGTCATCAGGATGTTCACCAGGCTGTCCAACTCGGCCAACCGCACCATCCTGTATGACCTGTATCCCTACATCTGGGACATAAAGAGCATCGTGTCCATGGTCAAATCATTCGTTCAGTGGCTGGGTAGGTTTACGCTGCGTTTGCCGATCGTCACGGCAGCACAGAGGCTAGATTAGCCCAAGGACCTAATTGAAAGGATCCCTTTTTCTAGCAAAACCCATGTTTTCCCAGGACCGTGATAACATACTTGCCATTTGAAATCCTTTAGGACATTTAACCGAGTGCAGTCAATGTCTGCAAACTTCACGCTCTTTTGAGGAACTCCTCTCCTGGGGAATGGGCTTCTCTTAGCGGCAAAGGCGCGATACAGAGTCCAGTGTTGGCAGAGAACCGGCTTCAGGTTCCTGGTTTCACTAGACAGAGTTCTTGGGCTAATGTAGCGTGCTGCCTGCTTGCTTTCCTGTATCGTGCGACATGCCTGTGTCTGTGTGTGTTGTTCTTTTGAACCTGGATTTTATCTGTGTATCGTTGACTGACTGAGTACTGGCTGTAGCGGTTGGGTGACCCCCCCCCCCCCTTCGTCTCTCCAGTCCATTCCTCCTGAAACGGATATGGGCTTGTTTCATGCCCATTTGTTACATTTAACCATTTTAAAAGGTTAATTATACACCAATCCACAGAAATCATTCTGCCAAAATGAGCAGCCGCTTTGGGTCTTTGTGCAGAGCTGCTTGGACAGTTACGTCCTTCTCCATGAAAGCCAAAGGCTGTCGTCAGCCCCTGTGATGCTGGAGGTGTTGGGTCCCGTGTTGAAATCTTGCTTTCCTTTGGAAGGTCTGCCATCTTGGTGTAGGTTCCTCCTCCCAGTCTAGCAGCCAGCCGCAGACGGTTCAGACAGTACTCAGATGGTCGCTGCCAGGTCCTGTGCTCTGAACCCTTACTAACGACTCCCTCTGCTGTTTTCTCTCCACCCCACAAACAGACAGAAGAGTCCTCTTGACCGGCGCCCGCGGCTGTCGGATCCAAAATGGCTGCCGCGTGCTAGTGCTCCTTATGTTCTCCTGCTGAACTGTCTTTGCCCTTTGGGTTTCGCGACACATCCGCGCAGCGTTAGCGCCGGGCATTTCTCAGCGCGTTAACTTTCTTCTCCCTCACAGGCTTTCGGTTGTTACGGTTTTTTTTTTTTTTTTTAAACTTTGTTACTTTTTACATTTGCTTGCGTAACTGTTAGACCCTGGTGAGCTGGCTCGGACACTGCCCTGAGATCTCTTTACCCTTTAGGGGTAGGTAGGTACATACATTTGGGAATGGGTACTGCTGGCCCTCAAATGACCGGTACAAAGTGAGTTCTAATGTTAAGTGAGGCTTTGAAATGTGTAACGGATGCCAGTAATTGGTGTCTAAATAGTTTCCTCCTCTAGGCTGTGTGTATGTGGCAGGGGGTCTTTTGCTTTAAGGAGTATTGCCTCCAGATGTCACAGGGTGTCATTTATTTGATATGTTCTGGCACCATTTGTCAGCTGAACTTTTTATTATGCACAGAAACATGCACCTGGGTTAGAACTGGTTTTGAAACTAAAAATGTTTTTTTTTCTATGCTAGGGGGGCTGCTTGCTTCAGTAACCCCAGGAGAGAGCAGTCTTCCCTGCTGTTTAATGATATCTGAGCCTTAAGCTGCCATGTATGCTGAGTGATCTGCTTGAAGCGACCAATGTGTGGGAGGGGCGGTCAGGAAGCACCGGGAGGACCGGCGCTTTAAGGGCAGGTGTCACAGCCAGCTCAGCTGGGTCAGCCAGTGAGAGGCGGGAATGTTCCTCCCGCCTTTGTGCTACTCGTGCCTTGCCATGTGACTCGAGAAGGAGACCCCACCTCCCGCTGGACCTCAGAGGTCTGGGGTTTACGTGTCACCGGGCTTGTTTAACACTCTGCCTCATCGCCCAGCCTGAAACTACTTGCTCTGAGGGATTCTTCCTTCAGATTAAAAGCCCTTTAATTGCTTTACACCAGGTGTCCTCCTCTAACATCACATGGCCAGGCACCCCTTTGAGAAAGGTGACTTTGGGTGCAGCATGAGGTACCCTGGAGCACGAGCGATTTCAGCTACAAAAATGTGGGGCAGTTAAACACGCCCCCCTACGGCATATCTGAGCTCCTCACAGACGGGGCAGGCAGAGTCCTGGTGGGCGAAGCTCTTCAGGCTATATGGTGCCTATATGTACAATGTGCCTTTTAATGACGTACTCAACACTGATTGGCTGGTGCAAAAGAATCTGCTTATTTATGAGCTGTGGTTAGTACTCGGGTTAAATTTGTGTGGGGCAGTCTGAGTTAGGTCTCTGCCTGTAACCAGAAGGTTACTGGTTCATATCCTCTGCCTAGCACATTTGGGCCCTTAAAAGAGGCACCTAACACGTACTGATTCTGGAACTGGCCAGCTCAAGTCTCTGCTTCGGACAGAAACATCTGCCAAGTTCAAAGCTCCAGGGTTCCTGCATCTGAAGTCTCTTCTTGTTCTTGACTTGTCTTTTGTACTTGTATCTTTTAGTATGGACACAGTTGTTGCTCTTGGCGTGGCTGCCATGCCCAACGCTCTGTCGTAACGCTTTCCGCTTGGCTCTGATCCCCACAGGGTGCCGTAGTCAGTCCTCGGCACAGTTCTTAGGCGGAGACCCCGAGCCGTGGGCCTTTAGGGGCGGTCTGGCGGGGGAGTTGCAGGTATCATGTCCCACTGATTGTTCTGTGAAGGAAATTCGGTGTGTGTGCCGCTGTAGCGAGGAAGCTTGGTCTGCCTTTAAGGTGCCAGTCAGTCACGCCTTGGATACTTGTAATGGGGAGGTAGGGGGTAACAGTCGAGCCTTAAAGCGGAAGGTTCCGGAGCTCTCCCCTTTGCCCTAAAGTGGACTCTCCACAGTGAGTCGGCTGCATTCCTCAGCCCCTGCGCAGGCGATGCTGCTCCCCCTCCTCCCTCCTCTCCCCTCCCCCCCCACAGCGCAGGCAAACGCGCAGCGCAGCTAGGCTCTGCATTCATGACATCTCATTTCTTTGCAGGAAACACAGTGATAAGAGCCCCCTTCCCCGTCCCCCTTCCTGCGCAGCGTCCTTGCGCCCGCGCCCCAGCACGCAGACAACGCGCTTCGCGATGGGGCCCGCGCTGAGGGCCCGGGGGCGCCGCCGCGCCACAGAGACCGAGATCGAACCCTGGCTCCGCCCCCTCGCTGAGAGCGAGCCAAGCCTTTCCGGGCTTCTCCCGCTTGCCCGTTCCACCCGGCATGTCCACGTCCCCCGCGTCATCGCCTCTCTCTGCAGGACTCCCAGCGCAGCGACAGCGCCCCCATGAGGTGGCAGGGTCCGGGGGGGCAGCAGCATCTCCACAGCTAATCGCACCCTTTTCAGACCAAGTCTTTTCTCACAGGGGCCTCACGGTTTCTCTCTTGTTTGCTAATCGCTATGTGAAATACGGACTGTTTGAGAGAGTCAGGCTAGCTGGCAGGCGCACAAGGAAATTCCCAAAGAACGCTGTGCTTCTTCCCGATTGGCTGAATTAGAACCAGGGCAGCCAGTGTAGTGTTGGTGAGTAAAGCACAGTGTTAGATTTAAGTCGGAACGCAAAGCAGTATCAGTGTCTCCAGCTTTGCGATGGCCTTTTTAGGCGCATACATTTAGTTTTGAGTGTAGAAGATTTCACCTGTAAGACTCCGGTGGAGATCCTGTTGCTATGGGCGACCCCCTGAACGTCCCCTTTTGACCGTCCACAGCGTTTGCTGCCCATCGATGGGGCGAACGACCTTTTCCACCAGCCGCCTCCCTCCATGCCTACCTCCAAGACGTACTCCATAAGACCGTACTTCCCCAAGGACGAGGTCAGTGCGGGGGGGGGGGGGGGGGGTTCTGCCATTGCGGCGTGCTTGATACCGCCGTTCCGGGCGGTCTCTGCGTTTGTCAGCTGTGTGCTGCTGTGAGCACTTAGCAGTGACAAAAAGCCGGACAACTAAAGGAGGCGTTCAGTGTCTCCGCCGAGCTGCCCGGTTCTGAGGAGCGGTTTCAGCTGCCCCATCCTCCTACTTCATGTCTGTATCCCATGGTCCATTTCAGGCTGCTGTGTACAAGATATGCAGAGAGATGTACAAGGAGGGGGTGGATGGGGGCCCCTTCCCAGAGCAGCCGGATCTCATTGGCGACAGGTGAGCCTCATGGCGTTCGTCTGGGGCACGGTGTGGCTGCATACTCTGTGCACTGCAGGGTCTGACCAGTAGGGGGTTGGGTGACTTTATCCCAGGTTTGTTGGAGGCCTTCTGAACCTGAGCCCTGATTATGGCTTCGTCCTGGAGGATGAGGAGGGTATCTGCGGCTATGCTCTGGGCACGGCCGACGTCAAGCCCTTCGCCAAGAAGTGCAGGATGAGCTGGATCCCCAGCATGCAGGAGAAGTACAACAAGCCGGACTGTGAGAAGGACCTGACCGAGGCTGAGGTGGGGGCGCCGGTGGGCCGAGTTCCGGGGCTGTCTGCCTGCACCGTCCGTGGCAGAGGATATGCCGTCTTGGTTAGCCTGGCTCACTCGTACCCGGTCTCCCCGCTTCTGTGGTCTAGAAAATGATGCTGAGCTTCCACGAGGAGGAGGAAGAGGAAGGTCTGCCAGACTCCTTCCTCAGTAACTTCCCCTCCCTGATCAAGGTGCAAATCCACACCAACGTTACAGACCCCAGCGTGGCCAAGAGCATGATGGGATGCCTGCTGTCGTCACTCAAAGCCAGCGGTGGGTATCTTGGGAGGGTCTGGCCTTCCGTGTGTCATGGGGCACAGGAAGGCTACTTGAAGACCTCGCCGTCTTCAGGTGGTGGGGTGGGCTTTCCTGGTTTTTGACCTTCTTGGTGAAAAACCTGCAGGTCAGCAAGTAGAGCATTGTGCTAACAATGTAAAGGTTGTCGGTTCAAATCCCAGGAAGCACACATGAATTGTAATCCTGTCCCTCTACTGTAAATTTCTTTGGATTAAAGTGCCAGATAAATTATTTAAATGTAAATTTTTGAGGGCCAGTAAGTCGGATACCTAATTCTACCCTTCCCCCCCCCCCCCAGGTTCCCACGGTGCCTTCTGTGAAGTGAGGCAGACTGACAAGCGGATGATGGACTTCTACAGCAAACTGGGCTGCTTTGAGGTGGCCAAGATGGAGGGCTTCCCCAAGGACGTTATCATCATGGGGCGGAGCCTGTGAGATGGCCGTGAGGGGAGCAAACAGAGCCCACCACCCAAACATCACCATCGCAGTTAGCGGGAATCCCTCTGGGAGCCCGCGCCTCCCCCACGCTGCTGCTGCGGCGAGCGCGTGCCCCGTCGCCCGTCAGCACAGGACGCCCTGCCGGCTTGAAGCAGCATCTCATAGCTCACTGCTCAGTGTTCATTTGCTTTTACTCTGTTATTATATCTATATATATTTTTTTTTTTTTTTTTTTGAGAAGGAGGAGAGTCGTTGGCGAGGTCCTGCAGGGGAATGTCTGAGTCTCCCATGACTCTCATTGTGATTGTGTCAGACCTCCAGCTTGAGGATGACTGCATCTGTGCATAGGAGCCCTCCATTTACCCCCTGCTCCTCACTGGAGATCGTCTGGCTTGCGGGAGGCGTGACCACTCTCCTTAGAGGAGCTGCTGCCTGTCTCTTGTTTCTCCTCGTCTAGGGGTGGTGACCGTAATGAAAACATAGCAATCATTAAAAAAAAAAAAAATTAATTTGAAAAAAATACACGAAGCTTATTATTCAGCAGCTGCACCCTAATCATTGAAGCACCAAAGGTGTTTTGCAGTAGCCAGGACCTGCCGTTAGCTCTGTGTGTCGTCTCAGTCGCCCACTAAACGAGCACATTTCTAACTGCCGAGGTGTAAAGTCACTCCGGCAAAGGAAGGATGACGGCATCCTGCCCCATGCGGTGCCCGGGCCGGAGGGTCAGATCTGCCCTCTGACTGTCGGCTGAGGAGGCTGCAGGATGTCCTTTCTGCTTCCTGACTGTGAGCAGACCCCGCCCCCCCCAATGTCTAGTAAAGTGAAGCGGGAGAGGCCGACGTTTGACACCTGTAACCCGTCAGCGTTTTTAAACCGGCTTTGCTGTCACATGCGGACGGTTTCTGTGGACGAGCACCGAGTTCATACCCGCAAGATTTGTACCGAGACCCTGTAATCCGGTCCCCGCAGAATTGGGCGCCGCTAGTCCTTTGCTGGATCGGATCAGCACCCTGCCCGGGTGGGAGTACTGATACGAGGGAGCCCTGGTAAGAGGTCACATGACTCTTGAATGCCCCGAACCTCATCTTAGGTGATATTTGCTGTGAACATGCTATAGCTAACAAAGTATTTCATTCCCTCCTCCTTTATTGATGTCGAGACGTTTGGTGTCACTGTATAGAGGTGGTTTAAGCATTTCTCTTCATCTGCTTGGCTGGGTGTCGTATTCAGGCTGGCTGCCTCCACTTTAGCCTCAGTTTCTGCTCCCTTTTACCAGCCTTTCAGGGGCTTCTTTGCTTCTCCTATGGTACAGCAGCTTGTCCCACGCGGGATCTGAGCCGATGCCCTCATGGTCACCATGAACCCAGGTCCTTCACCACTGCATTGGTTGTCCATGTAAAGAATGTGAATACTTCATGTAAGTAAACTGTATGTAATTTAATGTAATTAGTGTTTCAATTTTAATAAAGTTCTGCTCTTTACTCTGACTGCCTAACCGCGTTACCGTGGTTCCAGATGAGATTTCCAGTTAAAAACTTGCTTCCAATAAAAAAGTGCTCTGGAATGCTAACGTACAATGTGAGCTGCACCCTCTGGAGGTTAAATCACAATCACGTTTATGTTCACACATGCAGGGAGTTTGTCTCTGGGTGTCAGTAGTGAACAAACACAGAAGGTACAGAACTACAATCCAGCCTGTAACTGCAGCCCCACCGATGGGTTCCTCACCCTAACATCACCCATATGTCCCACTCAGTAGATTTTGGAACACCCCCCCCCCTTTTCCAGTTGACATCTTGTAATTTTCTGCCTGGTTACATGACTGGACAAAACAGTTGGTCACAGAAATATAATCTGGATGTTTTGTTAATGTATAGAAAGTGTCACACAATAAGTAGAGTGAGCTATGTACGCGGATGAGGTTTTGCTTATGGGGGTGTTACACTGCGACAGAGCAGGTGCATCAGGCTCATGAGTGTGACTTGGGCCTGTCTGAGGGTATCCGGGTGTCTGAGCTTCCAAAACGTGTAACGGAAGCACGTGACATGGCATGGTTAAATTAAAAGGCAGGTCTGGCACATGTGGCAAGCGGATGTCCTGTAAGGACACACCCCCAGCCTCTACTGTGGGCTCGTACCGCACCCCTGTCAAGTTTCGCTTCCTCATATTCCAATTCTCCAGAAGGCAGGCGGTAGCAGAGGTGAGCTTGTGTGCAGAACTTCCAACTGACCACTAGAGGGAGCCACTATGAAATCCAAAACAGGCACGTTTTGAATTCGTCATCAGTGAAAATTGTCAGGCACATGCAAGTCTATGCACCATGAATGCATGTGATGTAAAATACACAGTGAATGTCCTGTACAAGGAATACAAACAAAATGCTGTATTCAGAGTGACCCATAAACACTCCAAGACTCGCTCTGTCCTAGAAGGTTTTTAGATTACTGCTATTTTGCTACTTATCTAACCTTTCAAATTGACTTACATGTCATGTACCCTTTAAATAGCTGAATATTTTTACTGGGGCAGTTGGGATAATCTATGTGTCATGGAAGTGTTTCTCCTCAGACACAAAAGCAGCACCTTCCAGCCAACGGTCCTCTGTGACGTGATAATTCATACCTCGCCTTATGTAAGAAACCTCGGTGCCTGCACAAGGAGATCAGGACCCTGTCTGCTGGTCGCGTGAAGAACAGATGAGTATGAGGTTACCAGGCCATTAGCTAACCTTTACATTTTATTTTACTGGCAAATTTACCAATTTAATGAACTACAGAGATGCAGCAAGTCCCAGCTGTGATGTTACCTTTGTAAAATTAAAATAATTCAGTAATTTCAGAATTTTGAGCAATTTCACCACAGATTAAAAAAAATAACCCTCTCTGGGTCATGTGATTAGTGCTGGTCAGCTGACCTGATCGAGGCCTCGTGGAACAGTCAGCGGCCTGATCGGGCGGAGGTCCCCCGCCGTCTGCCCAAGCGCTGTCTCCTTCACACAGCAGCAGTAGTGACACCCTCCATGCTTCCAGGATTTTCTCAGCGCAGTTAAAGAAGGAGCTCCATGCTGGATGTGGATCCAGTGGAGAAGCCCTCGCAGATGGAGAAGTTACTCCACCTTCTACACCTCCACCCCTTCAACCTCTGACTCCAGAGCCCACTGCCGCGCTTCTAAATTAGCAAATAATAATACTGATGATAATAACTGGTCATTAATCACAAATACGGGTGAATGTTGTGCAATGGGGGGGCGGAGGGGGGATGTTTAGGATGCGGTGGTGGAGCTGTGGGAGGATGAGGGGCCCCTACCCCAAGGTTACGATAGCGATGAAAGAGTGTCCAGGGGCAGGACTGGCAGTGGCTCCAGAGAAGGTCGACAAATGCAGTGGAGGAAAGAGATCCAAGGCAGCTGTTTGTGTTTTTTTACCCCTGAATGCATCCCCTACAGGATAAACAATGGCACCCAGTGAACATCTGGCCATAAAGGTTGGAGTTGCAACACCAAACACTTTATACTTAGATAAAAAGAAGCTGCAATGCTGAGAGTTCATGCTGGCCAGCTGTCTGCCAGCCAATAATTAACTTTCAAAACAATTAGCTGGTATCTGATGGCAATTGGGTTAGTATGGTGATGGAGCACGTGTGGACTGTACCATCTCTGATTAGGGGTAAAAATCCTCTCTCTGTGCATAGTCACACAATTGGATCAGGTTGAGCGGCATGCTGATGTCTCCCTGCTGTCCGGGAATCAGTCTGGGAAATGGCATCCCTCAGCAAAACCCCGCTAACTCCCTAAGTCAGCGCCGGCCAGGAGCCTCCAGCTCCTCGAAGACAAAGGTGTCACCTTTCAATTAGCTTCCATGCCGTCATCTTTTTATATCCATATGTATGTGAAGCACCTGCCTGCTGACCCCCGCAGAATAAGGCAGACTCTGCAGGCCTGAGAGAGGGGGCTGCCAAAGTCCCCTAACAGCACTTTAATTGGCCCTCTGGCCGTTGTCCTCATTAAGCCATGAACAAGTGTCAGCGGATGTGACTACCTCTGGCAGTTGCCATGGCAACAAAGAATAGAGGCAGTTGTGAAGACGAAAGGCCAAACGAGATTGCATTAAGGACATAGGAGAGGATTAGCTTATCTTTGGTGACCTAACATGCCTTTCCTTTAAGGTTTAAACATGTTCTGCTCCACAATGGCACTTTTCTGTGACTTTAAAGACCCAGACTTATGGGAGTGTATAATATGATGTTATGTATAAGTACGGGATGTCCGTTCTTTCTGACTCCAGCCTCTGCTCCTCTTCTCTGGTACCCTGCTCTCTAACCTCAACCCTTTCCTCACTTGGATGTTGCTTTGAACAAGAGCTTTGGCTAATGAACGCTAAATAAACTCATTAAATTAGATTAGATGAATTTTATTAATAACATAAAGGGAAAATATGGTGTTGCAGTAGTACATTGTTACATCATGCAAGGTTCATGACACATATTGCTGCATTTAAACCCCATTTCACAAGGAGACGATAACATAAGATATTGCCAATAATATTGGGACAGCCCTCCAAATCATTGAATTCAGGTGTTCCAATCACTTCCATAGCTACAGGTGTATAACATCAAGCACCTAGGCATGCAGACTGCTTCTACAAACATTTGTAAAAGAATGGGTCACTTTCAGGAGCTCAGTGAATTCAAGTGTAGTACCGTGATAGGATGTCACCTGTGCAATAAGTCCATTTGTGAAATTTCCTCGCTACTAAATATTCCACAGTCAACTGTTAGTGGTATTATAACAAACTGGAAGCAATTGGGAACAACAGCAACTCGGCCAGGAAGTGGTAGGCCACGTAAAATCACAGAGCAGGGACAACGCATGGTGAGGCGCACAGTGTGCAAAAGTCACCAACTGTCTGCAGAGTCAATAGCTACAGACCTCCA
>JAABNX020000106.1:3177810-3197219 GCA_015163995.2 Mormyrus lacerda | reverse complement strand
AATAGTTCCGGACCTTTGTCATTGATGAAAATTCAGATTTGGACCTTTGAATGTAGACTTTGAGAACCCCTGCCTTACATCATCAAATGCAACTCAGAGCGTCGGATGCAGTGGTGTAAAGCACACTGCCACTGGACTCTAGAGCAGTGGAGACGTCTTCTCTGGAGTGATGAATCACGATTCTGTGTCTGGCAATCCGATGGACTAGTTTGGGTTTGGCAGTTACCAGGAGAACGTTACCTGCCTGACTGCATTGTGCCAAGTGTAAAGTTTGGTGGAGGGGGGGGTAGGGTATGGGGTTGTTTTTCAGGGGTTGGACTAGGCCCCTTAGTTCCAGTGAATGGAACTCAAAGCCATTTTGGACAATTTCATGTTCCCAACTTTGTGGGAACAGTTTGGGGACGGCTCCTTCCTGTTCCTACATGACTGCACACCAGTGCGCAGAGCAAGGTCCATAAAGAGGAACTTGACTGACCTTCACAGAGCCCTGACCTCAACCCGATAGAACACCACTGGGATGAATTATTGTGGAGATTGTGAGCCAGGCCTTCGCATTCAATATTTGTGCTTGACTTCACAAAAGGGAAAAAGGTCAAATTCCCATAAAGACACTCCTATACCTTGTGGACAACCTTCCCAGAAGAGTTGAAGCTGTTATAGCTGCTAAGAGTGGACCAACTCCATATTAAAGCCCATGTATTAAAAATGGGATGTCAGTAAAGTTCATGTGTGTAAAAGCAGGTGTCCCTATACTTTTGGCAATATAATGTATCTCCCACAAAGTGGGCCTGTTGGAGCCACACGGCATTCTGGGGGATATCCCATGGCGTGACTTTACTCCCCTGCCCCCATCATCAGCCTCTCCTCCCGTTAGAGGGTGTGTGTGTGTGGGGGGCTATGGCGCTATATTTGCAGGAGAATTTGCATTCTGGTCACAGCCCTCTGCAAACCCTTGAGGCCCCGTGAAGCACAATGTCGGTCACTGTTACAGCTGTTTGAGTTTCTTGTATTTATCTTTGCTTTCTCGTCCCTCGCTCCCTCTTTCCTCACATGCCCCGTATCCCTGTCTGTTTGTCACCTACCTGCCTTCCTCCAAGGGCCAACCCCCTCCCAACTCCCCCCCCATCTCCTCCTCTCCTCCTGGCTCTCCTTCCTCGCTCCCTCTCTCCATCCCTGCCTCCCTCCCTTCTGGATCTTCTAGCAGTGATGTCCCTCTTGCCTGACTCACGCCTCCTCTCCGCTTCTCTGCTCTCCAGCTCCACGCCTGGTGCCGTTCGCCCGGGTCGTGCCGCGGGTTCCCCTGGAGCCCCGGTCGAGTCGCGGATGGGGGGGTAATCACAGCTGTGAGAGGTAAGCCTGTGCTTTTCGGAATGAGTCCCAGCTTACAGGTAGGCTACCTGAACAGACTCGCCACAAGGGCAACACAATCCTACAAGTCTATTGAAATATTTACATGTATGTGACTGTCAGAGATGTCGTTGTTCAAAGGGCATGTTGGTTGTGTTTTATCTTTTCTGTGCATGGTTTAAATTACTGGTTATGAAAGCAGTTTGCTCCGAAAATGCAAGATTAAAGCGTGGATCTTGTCACTTTAACGTATAAGAACTACGGCGAATTCAAAGGTTTAACTACGCCTTTGCGGTTCCTATCTTTACTTTGTAGTTTATATTTTTTTCCCACTTTTCCACTTACCAGTGTACATACCATACTCCTCCGCTGTAGATGTTTTGTGGGAGTGATTTGGTATTAAAGACAGTTGTTGACGATATTGTCTGGATTTTGTCATTTTAATGTTCCGGACTGGCAGGAAGTATCAGTGTCAGCGAGTAGGGGGTGAAGCGCACACGTTTTTGTAAGGCTGTTTGTCTTCTTCAGCCTCTTTTGAATGTCACTTTGTTCCTGAGGCGGGAGAGACGCCAAATTCCATTAAAAGTGACCTAAAGTCAAAATGCACGGTGATCGGCAGTGTGTCCTGGCGGATGTGCCCCGGTCCTGACCCGTTTGCCCCTTTGGATGCAGCTACCGAGCCCATGAATAATTGAGTTGCGCTCCGGTTTCGCTGCCTTCACTGTCCCTCCCGTGTGTTCGTAGTTGTCCTCTACATTTCTGCTGCCCTGGACCATTTTTTTTTTACTACGGGGCGTTAAATATCGCCTTGATGTAAATAGTCTTTCGAAGGCAATGACACATTAGCTGGGTCTTGTTTGCGAGGTAACCAGCACCTCCTTTATCTAGTAACGCATTTCACGCCATGCATTTCCTCCTGGTTGGGCATAGTCAAGTAGCTTTTCGGTCTTTATGCTGATAATCATAGATATGATGCTGTGGTCTGCGCTTTTGAGGCAACACCAAATAAGAAAATAAGAAAATGCGCAATAACGTCCTTATAATAACCGTGTAATAATGCTCCATCTTCTGCAGGTCCCTTTATAGCGCTTACTGTGTGACCTGAACACTGATGATCACAAAGTCTGTGGTTGTGGAGAGCATTAATAGGTCCAGTCCGATACGCTTTACGTGATATTTAAAGGCTTCGAGGTGAGTGATCCTGAAGCCACGGCCGGTGTTTAAGCCCTTACCGACATGCGTGTATTACAATACACTGCTTGACTTTCTGCCAAGATCTTCACTGGTATTTTAAACTAAATGAGTTAAATATTTTACTATGTTATACGAATGACAGAAAACCATCTTCAGATTACGGGCGTAGAAGTGATTCCCCATCTAGTTTATATTCGCTTCACCAACAAATATAGTCAAAGTAATATGCAGTGATTTACATCAATGTAACACTCTGTGCATAATATCTACGAATGTTTTGAGGTCCAAGTTAATATGCAGAAAAAAAATTATAGCCTAACTAAATGGGGAAAATTCCGATTTTTGGAATTACAATCTTGTTTTCAGGTTGCAGAGAGAGAAAATGTATCCGGCACGCGTCCCTCCCGACAAAAACAAAATGACCTTTCCAATATAACGAGTTTGTTTATAAAAGAATATTCTCGCAATAAAACTGTCGTGGGCCTCCTTAACTACCGCTAATGTCGGCCACTTCAGAAGTGGGTTAGTAGGCATCATAAAACACCATCACACCCCAATTGACACAAAATAAGAACTTAAAGAGCTGATAAAAGGAATGAAGAGCACTTTCTTTGGGAGGGGGGGGGTGTTCATACGGTCAGCGGACGCTGTAACGATCATTGACACTGAAACGCATCTCGGGGAAATTAACGGTAACCAGGGTAATCTGGTGTAATCAGTTAAGTGAGTAGCAGATATCTGAGGTGGATGGAGATGATGGAGCGAAACCAATCGAGTGAGAGGGTTAAAAACAGGAAGGGCGAGACTCAGGTGAAACCCAGACACCCGCTGGGGGGGGGGATACGGCGCACTTTGCTAGTGGTGTCCGCTCCCCGGTTGCCATGAATACAGCTCTGATGGCCTGTATCCCGCCTCGCTGCTCTCCTGTCTCACCGTCATCCATGCTTCGGCTGCTCTGCCGGTAATCACGCCTGGATTATCACACATCACAGCGCATGTGGGCGGATACGAGTGGCTTACAAAAAGCCCCACATCTGGCCCTTAGGCGGCGGGTAGCTACAAGATAGACCTACCTTAATTAAATTATGCTTAAATTAAATGCATGTTGAGCGGACGCAGAATGGGGCGAATTGCTCTGTTAAATCACATAATCCACCACAATGACAACTCGTGTATTAAATCAGCCATAAAATACCCTTAAAACAATAATTTATCATCCAATTTTTTTACCTCTCGGTTACCTTGTTAAGCTTCCTTATCCATGAAAAGATTGGTTCTAATATTTATGGTGTGGCTTTCTGGACCTTTCTTTGATCCGTCTCGTCAATAAAAAATAAATGTAAAATTAACCTCAAGAGAATTATATAAATAAACTGAATTGGTCTTATCTTGCCTTACATGTATGGGCATGCCTTGCCTATTTAATTTAAAAAAAAAATTTTGTGGGGACCCTCCCCCTGACCCAAGCTTGGGGCCTCCACTCCCTCCTGTATTGGCAAATTTTACCATAGGTGTGTATGTGCGGTGAGCTTGTATGGGCGAAATTCCAGGACAGATTGTTAATCCCAGTCCAGACCTGGTGGAACACACAGGAAGTTATTCTGGCACAGGCCAGAAGGAGGATTTGGCAAGCAAGGCAGCGGCAGGCACAAGGGAAGGAGGCGGAGCCAGCAGCTGGCCGACATCATGCCGGGCCGTGCCTGATTCAGCCCCGCCCCCTTGCACATTTCCGAGACATGGACCCACTGAGTTATCCGTATTTATTCTGCTGTCACGGGCATCTGGGAATAGAGGCGGCGTGTTTAACTTAGCGGGGTCAATAGCTTCTCAGCCGACCCTTTATATGGATGTCGTACAGAACTTATCGAGTTGCCGTTTATAAAGTACAGCTGTGACTGGTGAACTGCACACACCTCCTCCTTAAACGCTCGCCTGAAGGCGCCTTCTTGCATGCTGGTGCCCCTGTCCCATCCTGTCCCACTGAGGTATCCAAAGATAAAAAGCTCAGTCAGGGATCAGCTAAAAATGACAGACAGACCTTAACGTGCCTGATAAATCCCCCTTGCATTTACTAAATGTTGCTTATAATCTGTGATGCTTGTCTTGTGTGTTTTCAACTTGTACATTTTTAAAAACTTACGCGGTACGTGCACAGTCGCGCTAGTGATTCTGAAACCATAGCAGATGACATCCAGGCAAGTAACCTTTCTGCTATACTGTTGACCTCGTAGCCGTAGCTTTCTCTTGTAGCCGATTGGCTTAGCCTGGCGTTTTTATTCTCTGAGCACCATCACGATGTGAGCAGAGGGTTCACGGGCGAAAAGGCAGGCTGGGCGCCGGGTATGTCCTGTACTTCGGTGTCTCAGATGGAATTAAAGTCTAACCATTTAGGGAGCAGCACATTCTCCTCTGGCCTGGATCTTGCTGATGTTTTTGTTCTTGAAATTGTTTGAATCATGTCTTGTGGAGTCTGGCTGAGCCTAATCCTTAAATGCATAAACTAGCGGAGGATGTTTAAGGCTTTTGTTTAACCGGTTGGCGTTTGTGTGTGACTCTTCCGTTTATTCTGTTTCTTTTCCTCCTCTCTTTTGGCTAAAGGAGCAAAGAAAGAAACACTGCAAAGCCATGATCTCTTGGTCCAACAGCACTGGCTCCATGGAGCAGACGACAGGCCCCAACAACACACCTCCATCGAAGTGCGTCCTGGGAGCCATCCCCGTGTTTTACTACAGCGCCCTCCTCTGTGTGGGAGTACCAGGTACAGGACAATAAGAGCAGCAGGGATTGGTTTAAAGAACCTCCAATCAGACCCCAGTTTTCCTCCTAATTGTATCAGAAAATGTTGAACATTAAAAAATAATAAATATTGAAAGTTTAAATATTAAAAAAAAAATGAAAAAGTTCCGTCCATGTTGTTATTTGATTAGGTGAACAGAATTTTGAAAAGAATAAGAATCTGAGAAAGACGTGAGTAATGTGTTGTAATATGCTTTGTGTGAAATAGGTAAGCACTTTTAAAAGGCAGCCTTTAATCTTCGCGGCAGAAGCTGTGCACAGGGAAGCCTCATCAATACATTGGAAAATGTATAATTATATGGTGGGTGTTTTGTTGAGTTACTGCCTCCTGACGACTCCTCTACACCTTCCACTTTTCACACGGCCCAGCAGGCTCCTCACTACATGTCATTTTAATGGCCACCTGATCAATTTCCCATCATGCGGATCGCTGAGCTCGGTCACATGACGTTCATTGTTCCCTGCTGTGAACTGCTGATCGCAGTTTAATAGAAGCAATTCCCCTGACCCCTGCATAACCCCCCCCCACTGCCTGTACCCTTTCTGTGCTCCGTTGGCAGATTCACAAATGACCTGATTCTGAAAGCAAAAAGATTTGTTTAAAAAATATTCTATTGTTGATAGTTTCATAGACACTCTTTGCTGTTCACTGATGTCACCGTTTCCTTCTGTGATTCTTAGAGAACAAATATAGCCCCCTGCTCAGCTATTGATCTAGTGCTGGGGGGGCTATTGTCTTAAAGTAGTCTGTCAGGATTAGTAATTGGCTCCCCAAGGAGGAGGGGGTATGCAGGATTGCCTCAACAAGAGATGAAGACTCCCCAGGGAAAATGACCAAAAAATACCCCGAAAATGGTGATGGTGTGGGGGGGAGTGGGAGGGGCAGGCTTAGGCATGTGCTTTAATACTTAATCACAATTCATCTGAATGCAAAGGGATTGTTTTACCTGGAGTTTCTCAGCCAATAGGCACAGGGCGCCAACCACACCCACCATATAATTATCTGTTTCCCTGTATGTTGATGAAGATTCCCTGTGGACAACTACTGCCTTTTATTTAAAGGATTTAAATGAGCTCATTTTAGATAAAAATGTAATTGACTGAGAAATATAAATCTTAAAACTTCACACACACACACACACACTGATTTGTAATGGTAGCTTTAATCCCACCATGACGACCCTAAGAGCAGCATTGACATGGCTGTCCCGTTCCTTTCTGACTCCTTGTGCTCCACGGCTGCAGTGAACATCCTGACGGTGGTGGTGCTGTCCCGTCTAGCGGCCCGGACCAAGAAGGCGCTGTACGTGTACCTCCAGGCGCTGACGGGTTCAGACATCCTCACCCAGCTCTTCATCATCTTTGTGGGCTTCCTCCTGGAGACGGCCATCTTCCACCGGGAGGTTCCCCAGCTGCTGCTCCACTCGGTCAGCGTCCTGGAGTTCGGCGCCAACCACGCCTCCATCTGGGCGGCGGTGCCGCTGACGGTGGACCGCTACTTGGCGCTGTGCCACCCCCTGCAGCACCGCCGTATCAGCTACCCGGCCAGGGCGCGTCGCATCATTGGCGGTGTCTTTGGGCTGGCGCTGGTGTCAGGTGTTCCCTTCTTCTGGTGGTCGGACATGTGGCGTGTGAGCGGCCCGCCCACGGCCCTGGACCGCGCTCTCATCTGGACGCACGTCACCATCATCTACTTCCTTCCCTGCAGCATCTTCCTGACGTTCAATGCGCTCATCCTCCGTCGGCTTAGAGTGCGCCACAGGCAGCAGTGCCAGGATGGGCGCTCCGGCGCCCAGCAGGGGGCATCGTCATACCACCTGGGCAAGACCACCGCAATGCTAATGGCCGTGACCTCTGTGTTCTCGGTGCTCTGGGCGCCGCGCACTGTGGTGGTCCTCTACCACCTGCACGTGTCCTCCGTGCACCAGGACTGGCGCGTGCACCTGGCGTATGACCTGGCAAACATGCTGGCCATGCTCAACACGGCGGTCAATTTCTTTCTGTACTGCTTCGTGAGCCGGCCCTTCCGTGCGGCCGTCAGGGACGTGCTGTTGCTGAAGGGGGTGCTGCTGTGCCCGCGCCGTGCCCTCCGCCACCAACATGCAGCTGCCAACGTCTCCACCTCCTCGCTCTCCAGCAGCCACAAGCGGCACCTCCGCCCCAGCACCAAGCCGCACCAGGGCGACTCCATGACCCAACCTCCTTCCACTTCATAGATTGTTTGATCATGTGACCTAATCTCCTCCCATTTCACCGGCTATGGCTGCTCATAATACCCAAACCCCTCCCAAATCTTAAGCTGTGTTTGATCACATGACCTAAGCCCCTCCTACTTCTTAGGCTCTATTTGGCCATGTGACCCAACTCTGCCCCCACCATCTCAGGCCATGTGAACCGCGTGTCCCAGCCTCTGTACACTCCTTGGTTTACAAATTCAGAGTCTTGGATGGAATCTCTGCTCATCTTTAGCGTAGCTTCATAACTCACCACAGAGACCTCAAGTGGAGCCGGATCACTTTTGTACTGATTAATGTACAAGATTTATTTTATCCTCAGTGGGGATGACAAGCCCGAATTCGCTGTGTTTATGCCTCGTCTTGTTGCTTTCTCCCAGTACGTGGGAGTGATATGTTCCAGGGTTTTCTTGATGCAGTACAAATGGGACATATGGACACTGTTTTTGTTTTATTTGGCTGAAGAACGCTTTGCACTGTAGCTTTAGCGTGGGTGGGGGTCAGTTTGCTGAGTATTTATCTTATTCCTGTCACCTGGGCCCTTCCTTCACCAGCCATCCACACTGTTAAAAATTTCCATTCCAGTAATGATGATTATGCAGCCCTGGACAGCGATAATGTGGTCAGCAGTAAGGAATCGTACACACTAGCAAGTCTGATAATATATTCCTTAATTTATAACATAGAAGATAGAGAAGGGGAGAAAAGATGATGTGAGTGAGGGATACAAGGGAGCGAGGTTTGGGGGGAAAAAATCCTAAAAACGGACAGCTAAGTTAAGTGGGCTGGGGGGGTGAAGTAGGCTGTGTTTACTCTCCTGAACCACAGCTCGATGGCCTTCTAAGTCGTCTAGGTCACAGAGCAAACACTCCTGCCGCTTCGCTGAGCAGCCAAAACGCAGGCCCCGCTTCCGAGGGCGGCGGCCCCCGCGTCCGAGGGCGCCGGGCTCCACACCGGTACATTTCCATTGGGTCACCACCGATCTGGGCCTTTAATGTGCGACGCGGGAACTTTAACCCTCAAACAAACCGGCCGCTTCGCAGCCCTTTCTGGGTGGTTGTTTGCCGAGTGCCAGGTTTCGATCTCGATTCTCCAGGCACAGACAAGTCGTCTCTTTTCCTATGTTTTACAGCCAGAGACACTGGAGTGTAAAACCTTCTCGCTGTGGCGCACCAGCCGTGTGCCTTCTAGATTGCACACCCTCCCCCATGGTCCTGACAAAGATAAGCAGTTAGTAAAAGGATGGATGGATCTTATACATAGTACTGATGCGTTCAGTTAGATCAGTGCTTCCTAACCGGATCCTCGAGGGCCCACAGACGGTCCACGTTTTTACTCCCTGAGGTCCAAATCGGGAGACACTGTGTTAAATTCCGGAGTACAGCTCCCTTCAGATGTCTTTGAATTTATCACATCATTTACTTTGAAACCACCCCCCCTCCCTTCTCCTCTCCAGTATGGGGGGGGGAGACAATTCCGGGCTCAAATGTCTGCAGCGGCACCATGGTGTGAATTCCATCCGCAGCCTTTTACGGGAATACGGTAACCGATAAGTCAGGTTACCGCAGCAGAGTGCCGCAGACGCCTTTGAGTGCATGGTGGGCTGTACTAAGCCAGGAGGTGGCGGAGGACGGGCTGCTAGGGGCTCAGGGCTCAGCCCATTCCATCTACTGCGGCTGAACACGGCGCTGTATTGGACTAGGGCGCGATAAGCAGACGCGTGCTTGCACTGGTTTAAAATGTCCGTTATCTGCATTCTGGTTCCAGCCCTGGAGCAGCTGATTAGATTATCGTGCTGTTTAGTGAACTGCAATCCAAAGCAGTTTATGCTGTCATGTAACTGCAGTTCATTTGTAGATTCATTAGATAATATATCTATTTCTGAGTGGATTAACTCCGCTTAACTGCCGTGCTGAAGGAGATTCGAGCCGGGCTTCGAGAGATGCTATGATTCCTTGGGTATTGCACCCCCTGCTGGCCCTCAGTCGCCAGCACAGAGGCTCATCCGTGCCCTCCAGTCTGATCTTTTGTTTTGGGGCACCTCTCTCAAATCTCTGGTGTTGGGGGGGAAAAGGGACAGAAGAAGAGGGGTCAGGGTAACCTGAGTTTAAGGGTGGCTTGGTGTGTCGCTGGGATGGACGGCAAGGGAGGGGCAGGCATGCGACATGTAGCTTGTTGCTAATGACACTGTATTGGGATATGAGGTAACAGGTGGTGTCACATATACTGGGTAAAGGGCTTAGGAAAATCGATGGATTATACATGTCTAATTACCCCCCCATGCACTTCTGCCCCCGAAACCAGGCCGACACGTACGTCCAGTCTGACACCCCCTGAAAATAAAATGTGTTTTCATTTCTCGCGTCCGTCTGTCAGTCCCGTTCATGCAGCAGCTGATTAGGTGATACGTGCTCAGCTTGACTCCCCTTCCGGAAGGGTCTTCGGTTTATCTTGCCCGCATGTTGCTTTTCCGTGGTAAGGTGTCCTTGTGGCCGAAATGTCTTCAGGCCCTGAAGCAGCTGTCGTTCGCAACGGCGCAGTCACACACACGATAATGTGGATTTTACATTATTTTTGTGTTCATAACACAGATGATGTACTTTTATACTGAAATAAAATCAGCATCCAACAGGACGTGCTGTCTATGTGTGCCGTTATGTGAATTAATGATAGTTATTGTTTAACTGCTAAATTGTAAATGATAAGAACTCGAGTGACTTCTGAAAATATCAGGTGTGTAAAGTCACCAGAGGAACTTAGACTTCATAGAAATTTACCCTGTATTCTACTGTATCAAACCTGCACAAACGGCTCATGGTTCATCTGTAGGATATAGCAGTTGTTTTCATTATCTATGTAATTATTTATTCAAATTATTTGATCACATAGCTAACGAGAGCAAACATACAACATGCAAAACAAACAGATTACATCAATATATGACAAATGTGACTCCCCGTTCAGCGATAAGCTGTGATTTGATGCTGGATTGTGTGCGATAGCGGGGACCCAATGGCTATGTGGGGTGGTAATTCACACCCCCCCCCCACCCCCCACATAATCTACGGTGGGGCTACAGGGGACCCCAAAGCCCACGGCTGATTTTTAACCCTAGGGCAGCATAGCCCACAGCACAGTAACGGTGCTGTCAGTCACCTGGGTCAAGCAGGGCCGTGCTGGGGCTCGCTGGACCCCAGGCACTCGTACCCGTTCAAACGACGCTTAGCTGGGTAATCAGGCTCTTTACAGCAATGCCAAAGCAACAAACTGGGCTGAAATAATAACCGGTTTGGTTTAAGTCGCACCATACAAAATTATAAATCGTGCTTAATATATTATAAGGTGTTTCTTTTATTTTGTCATCCCCGTACGTAGGATGTATAATTTTATCATTTAAGATTGTTAAAAAAAAAGACTGACGTGATGAAGGACATCTTTATCATTATAAAGCTTATTGGTCACCTATGCCTGGAGTGGGAACACTGGACATAATGGGGTGAAAACCAGTCAGACCACTTTCACACAAACTTGATCATGTTACCGTGAAAGAGAAAGGTTTGATTTATGACAAAAAGCAACATAACCTCCCCCGGACCTCCTCCGTGTCAAACAAGCCGTAGCAGGACGTTCCACGAAAGGAAATGTCACATGATCACAGTTAGCCATGGGAACCGCTGGAGTCTAACTGGACATCAAACAAATTGGGCTGGCAGGGTACCAAGTGCGACCTTTCCTGTTTTTGCTTGAACAATTGCTGAAAAGCTCTCTGTCATGAGAACACATAAACATCACAAAAAGCTATTTTTAATAAAAATAAATGATTGATTATAGGAACGAGTGCTAAATGGTGTGAAATGATCTGGTCTTCATTAACTATGAAGTGGATGCAATTTTGTTTTCCGCATTTAGAGAGGCATGTTTCTGCTCTGCGAAATGTCGTTGATAAGATCAGCAGAGCCAATTAGGACAGGGTTTGAAGTGTATCTGAAGTCACACACTGTGGGCCATTGTAAGGAAGACAACCCCATAAACGGTGATCTTAACACAATTATGAGAACATAAATAAGGGCATAAGGCCAGAGCAATAAGGAGCAAACAGAAACAGACCCGTGATCCTAGAATAACTCAGCAAAACATCGCAAAAGGTTATACGCTAGGGGGCACTCTCACCCCATATTCCACGAATCCGCGCTTACGCTTTTGATTTTCAAATCACACATAATGGGCTACTTATCACAACAGTCACCATACATTTTGTAAATTATGTAATGGTTACCCACAGTTCCTTCACGTATGGTTACCATCCTATTAGAGACTAAACAACTGTCTTTTTGAATCCATGTCAGATGTGAATCATATTACACCCTAGTCACGGTCCCACGTTCTCTTGTCATTGTGCACATAGTACAGTGAAATTATCGCAATGCTTCTTGCAGAACAGAATGTATCTAAAAAAAAAACCAATTACTACGACACTTAGATCACTTTTGGGGCTTAAAATGTCTGGTAAACTGTTGCCTAGAAACGAGGGTAAAGTGCGCTTCCCTTTCCTTTACAGTGCATTGCAGTCGAGGGGCACGGTGTTTCACCAGGGTGAGCTGTGGCGTTCTCCACTCACCTGTGGCATGAGCAGCTCACAAGGGATTTTGCAACAGAATCTCATTTTGAAAAATTGTAAAATGTATGTTGTCCCTGGCACACAATTCACCACCAGTATTAAACCCTGTCTGGCAGACACCTCCACCTGTGCGACAGGTCACCTGCCAATGAAAATGGCCAAGATGGAGATGTTTCTCCTACCAGCCAGAACTTTGTACCTCTAACTCACTGGAGAACCAGCCCTGGACCACTGCAGATCAGTCATATTCATACTATTAGCATATACCTCTAAACCACTTTGGCTCAACCAGAATGCGGTTTCATGACTAGTCTTCAACCTGCCCGAATGACCCCATTTCTCTCCTTTTGTGGAACACCTTTGCTGTCCATGAATCCATGAAGCAGCATCCATCTCAAGGTCATGACAAAGGTGTTTGTTTTCCAAGCTACCAGTACCACAAACAACAGTCAGACCCCCATCGGATTGTTTGCTAAATGCATTTCTTGGTCATCTCAATGTCCCCCCCACCCCCCTCCTGAAAAACATCTGAATCTTCACTTCTTTACAATATTTCCCTCAAACCACATCACTCTAGGCAAGATTGTACTGCTGATATTATGGAACTGAACCTAGCTGATTAAGTGAATAACACTGCGCAATTCTATGCTCATATTACTTCTCAGATATCATCTTACTGTAATTGTGATTGTGCAATCTACGTGGTTCATTAGAAATGTAATATGTTTCATGTAATACTTACCCTATTATTTGATTAATTACTTCTTAATTACTCTGTAGATTAATAAGGATGGGTGTCGTTCGTTTTTTTTTTATTACGCTAGCTATATGCTCTAAAATATTAATGTTGGACGGAGACGTCTGCTAACGAATATATGCAAATGCACTTAACCTATCGCGGACGTATAACAGAGACACAGACCCCCAGTGGGCAGGCAGTGATACCGTGATTTCCCACAAGATGGACCTAAATTCTTACCGTGTCATAGAGTTATCTGCGGACCACAGAAAACTCCAACACAACAAAGAGCCATTCTGCAGTTTCTTCCCTTGTAACAAAATCCCACATCGTAATAATCACTCGCCTTCGAAATAACCCGATCAAATATAATTGTTAAATTTATGTATTTGCGTCTTAATATATATGTTTGTTTATGCATTGGTTATTTACTTCTCACACTTTCAGTAATTACTCATAAAGCATATTAACTAATCATCATGGCTTTCCTACAAGCCCATTGGTGCGATGTTAAGTCTAATTAGGATATTAGAGGACAGGATATTTAATATCGCGATGGAATCGCTACATCTGGCTGGAGTAAATTGAAAATAGTTCGTATGGAAGTTTGGTGGCCGGTTGGGAGGGAGGGCGAAAACGTGTGTGTGTGTGTGCGAGAGAGAGAGAGAGAGAGAGAGAGAGAGAGAGAGAGAGAGCATTAACTAACTGCCAGGGCACCGAGCGTCCTTTCGCAGGATTATACATCAGCAAACGACTGACATACATCTTGGGAGATACTGAACCCAATCGGCAATTAACGGGAATATTAGAATACAGCGGTGAATAAATTACGCGAGTTTCTGCGTTTCGTGTTGGCAGTAAACGGGGAGGCACTGCGCCCGTTTAGAAGTTTTGTAGATAAATTGAGGTCGCAGGAGGAGCGCAAAAGTTCAGGTAAGATACCCGTCATGTACCTGCCAAGTGTGGAGGGTTTGTCTTGGATTATACTGTCATTTCGGGCTTTTATCGATCGCACGCAGGTATTGATACAAAGTCCTGAGGCGAATTGTTGTTGCGCAAATGATTTGAAGTGTATTAGCCTAAATGTCGAAACAAAAGCATCAGAATGGAAGTTCTAAAAATCACTTTAAGAAACTTCTCTTTGCGAATAATACCAAATATGTCGTGGTGAAAATTAGGAAGAGGAAAATTTGATTGCAGTCAGTTTACATCTTAAAGGGTGTGGTTTCAGGTAACATTAATGATTAATATTGTTGCATCTAAATTCTTCGACCGCAGAGGCCACGAAGACACAAGTTCTGAGAGGGCGCGCACTTTTCTGTGTATAGTTAAATTATTATAATCTAACATATATACATATATATAAATCGAGAACTTGCATCATCCACCTGCCCAGATGAAGGCTCAGTTTTTTGGAGTTTTGGGTCCCGCCCTTTCTTCCCTTTATTGGTGGAAATTCGTCTACGGGGAAATTTTCATTTGCGTCGTTGGCTGTCAATCAAAAGTGTACTGCGAGATGGTGAGGAAGACAGGTGGGGGGTTTGTAAAATGGAGGTAGAATAATTGGCAAAGGAGGGTCTTTGTAGCGTACCAGACTTGGATATAAATTTCATCTAGCATTTTTGACATTATATGCCGTTTCATTAATTTATTTTGTGGAACTGGCCCATGTAAGTGGCCGTAAGTTTGACTATAGCAAAAAAAATATACTCAAGCATTTAATGTCGGAACAGATTTGGTATTCTTTCTGCGATCGAAACCTTTTGTCATTAATGTAGTAGTGTCCGTGAGATTTGGTTATTGGCATCAGCCATTACGTGGTTCCACCTTTCCAGCACGAAGACCGACGCCCTTGACTTTTGCCCCAGGTGTGATCATGCCTAATCCGGCCCGTTATCCGGCAGATAGCCTACCGTGGGCAGGGATGTCGCACCGAATTCCTGTCTGTTTTTCGGTCCAGCCCTCTCCTCTCCTTGGGCTGGCCCGGTTACATATTTATAACGTTTACCGACGTTACTTCTGAGAGAAAATATTAAAGCAACATGGTTTCGCAAAATATCTGCAATCTGCCCTGGATGTAAATAAGGAAAATTAATTTATGTTCCCCAATTTTCTGTTTATTTTTTAAGTGGAAGCCTGTCACCTTTTTAATAGATTCATATTATATATCTGATTGAATATTTGCACGCTATGCAAATATGCATTTGTAAAGGTCCATAAACTTTCTATAGAAATGTATACATTGCGGGCAGCTCCAGTCACGTTTTCCTTCCCACTTAGCCTGATTTTTGTGGGCAGCGTATATTTGGTCTCAAACGCGCACTTTAACAATGTGGAAGAAAATGGGATGATGGGTGGGAATGTCATACCGTCAATCAGTAACTTTATCGGGCTGAAGAAGCGCTGTGAAACGCCACGATTCCTGTTCTCTGCTCCGTGCCCATGCGGTATCTTGTACGATAGTGTCCGTACTGCATCGGCATCTATTTCGATACTTTTTTTTTTATGGGGAAATGCTTAGAAGTTAAGTGACTGATCCGTATAGTCGCCGGTTTCATTCCGATCAGTCTTGACGAAGCCCCGCCATATCAAGGGTTCAAGTGGGCGGCTGTGCTTTCAGATCCCGGCAGAAACTACCCTCAAGCGAAACTGCGAGCGTTTGACCAAGGAAGTGACAAACAAATACCTCACCTACAAACTTCCCGAAATGCAAATGGATCCGCAAAGGCGGCTCACCGCTCCTCAGCGGGTTACTGGCCACCTTTGAGTTTGCTCTTCACAATTTGAACATGGTTTATCTGTACGTCACGCTGCCAGGACCTTGAATGAATGCAGCTAATCATTCTCAATTTCTTGATTTGCAGGATTGGGCAATTTTTAAAATGGATAAATCTGCGTTATCAGCGTAGTTGCATGGTTCTGCTGATTAGGACTCTGTCTGCTATTTTGCAAATTTACCATTTTAAATCTGTTAGCCACTAGAATGATTTCACAGTTGGACCCTTAACTCCAGCTGCTGGCACTGGCTGACCCCCCCCGCCTTCTCAATTGTATGTCATTTTGGATAAAAGCTCTGTTAAACAAATTTAAGTGGCCTGTTTTGCTTGCTGTCTTTATTGGCTCTAAGTAGTTCTGTCACCCCCATACAAAATGAGTTGGCTGGATGGGAAGCTGTCCCGCATCGCTCCCGGGAGAATGCACGGCTGGGAGGGCGATCAGTGGGGATGGCTGGACCAGCGGTGGTGGGAGGCGGAAACATCCGGAAAGCCAGACCTCCCAACCCAGAATCACCCCATTGGCTGGGCTGTATCTCAGTGCCATTGAGGTCCCCAGCTTATGAGGGTTACTGATTAACAGAAGCATCACATTCATCAGTCCTTCTCTTCGCTGTACGCACGGCGACTGACTAATCTTTCAGTCCCGTCACTTTCTGCCCCCTTTTTTGGGGAAGGCAGGAGGTGCTATAAGTGTCAATAGTCTTTCAGTTTGGATTAAAGTCCCTCACAGCCTGCAGTGTGGTAACCCAGGGTGTGACGATGTCTGTTGTGAGATTTCTGCTCTTTCCTGCCCCTGGATATTTGCCTTTATTTGCACTATTCGCATGTCCCAAATGTCTGCACTTGAAGGTTTGTCTTTACTTCTCGTTACATTGATTTTCATTTTGTCAAGACACTTTTTTTGGCTCCATTGCCAGCTTCAGTTCTACCCAGGGTAGCAGGTTTAGCACGGCTGCATAATGTTTTGGGAATATGGGTCATGTGACTCGGGGCAGGGAGCGTCCCGTCTGTTGTGCTTCTCCGAGCTGGAACGCCCCGATGACTCTGGGGTAAAAGGCGTGTTTCCTGGTTAAGCAGAAGCACTGGTGTCATGCGCTCTCTCTGGTATGTCTGTCTGCATTTACAGGTGCGGCCATGCGACGCCATTGGCTGCTGCTGTTGCCATTGACGACCACCCTGTGGTCACCGTTGGGGGCCCAGGACCCGACACCCCCTACTGGCTGCGGTGCCGGCATCTCCTCACTCTACTACAATCTGTGCGACCTGACGGCAGTGTGGGGTGTGGTGGTGGAGGCGTTTGCGGCCGCTGGCATCGTCGCCTCCCTGCTGCTCCTCATTATCCTCCCGGCCAGCCTGCCATTCGCTAAGGACCCAAGGAGGCGCAGCTCTGCGGGGCTGCAGGCGGGCTTCCTGCTCAGCACGCTGGGCCTCTTCGGCCTGGCCTTCGCCTTTGTGGTGGGCCGGGACTTCGCCACCTGCGTGGCGCGGCGCTTCCTCTTTGGCGTGCTGTTCGCCGGCTGCTTCTCCTGCCTGCTGATGCAGGGCGTGCGGCTGAGTGCGCTGGCCTGGCGGGCAGGTGGAGCCGGACCCGGTGCCTTCCCATTGTGCCTGGCAGCGATTGCGCTCTGGCTGGTGGAGGCCGTCATCAACACAGAGTGGCTGGTCATCACGGTGGCCCGCGCACCTCCAGACAATAGCTCATCCCTCCTCGTGCCGTGCCGTGTGGACAACCAGGACTTTGTGATGGCGCTCATCTATGTGATGGTACTGCTGGTGGTCTCCATGGTGTCAGCCATGCCGGCGCTGATCGGCCGCCATCGGGAGTGGAGGAAGGGCGGCTGCTTCGTCATCCTGACGGCCGGGCTCTCCGTCGCCATTTGGGTGGCCTGGATCGTCATGTACGTCTTCGGCAACGCGCGGACCGGCAGCTCCAACTGGGATGACCCCACACTGGCTATCGCCCTGGTGGCTAACGCCTGGGTCTTCCTGCTTCTGCACGCCATCCCGGAGGTCTGCTCGCTCACTGACGATGGTGAGGTGGAGCCCAGCTTCGGCGACGACCTGTATGCCACTCGTGGTGTCGGCTACGAGACCATCCTGAAGGAGCAGAGCTCGCACAACATGTACATGGAGAACAAGGCCTTCTCCATGGAAGAGCCAGGGCCTGGTACGTCTGGGTCAATAAACAGCACCATACGTTATGCTCAAATTTGACCAAAGCATTTGTCGCATGAGTAAATTTGTGCCTGCATTTGTATGTCTGGATGTCTGAGTCTGTACCTTGCTTTTTTCCCTCCTTCATGCCCCCTTTTTTTCATTTCCCCTCCGCACTTCTGGGTGACCTCGTTCCCAGCACTGATTTTCATTGCTTGACATGTATTGCAAGATGGGGTTGATGACGGAACAATGTTCTGGAAGCCCACAGAATTGCTGAAACTGAAAAATAAGGCCAGGAATGTGAGCCACATCCTGTGGCCGCGCCGGGTTCCGCTCGCAGACGCTTATGCGGGGGAATGTAATCCACACGTCCCCACAGAAGGATACGCGGTGCCCCCTGCAGTCCGGTGGGAGGGGCCCTGGGCAAAGACACGGCTTCCAGGAGTGGGGGCCTAGTCCTTCCAGGGGTGCTGTGCAAGGGAGCCGTCTTTAGGGTGCACACATGTGAATGGTGACACCTGGTATACAGCCTTAAGATGGGATGTTAATGCCCGGACTCCTCTACCCTCCCTTTTTTCAAAAACGAAACCTGGATTATCGTCAGCAGAAGGGACTAAAATAAACCGCGCAATGAGCAACCCTTGGAAGTCGAAGATGCTAATGTCGGCCAGTAGGGGTGCTCTTCCTGAGTACAGAGTTATGGCTCAGTTCTGCTCATGGTGCTTAGCTTTGGTCTCTGAGGCCCTTAACTTGGTACCCTTCCCCCCCACGCTTTGGATGCGTGTTCAGTTGACAGTGAACCGGCACTGTCCTGACCAGCCGGGGGAGTCTCTGGATCTGGCCGTCCATCCAAATCACTGGCACTTTTCGGAGTGGTGTCTGACCTCGCAGGATCACCACAGGAAGTGAGGAGGAGCTGTGGAGGACAGCAGGAAGGGAAACTCCGGTCCTGCCGTCTCCTATAGTCTGTCAGACTGAGGCTTGTGCATCTTCAGAGCTTCGAAGCCATAGCTTAATTCAAAAAGAGTCGCTATGTATGATTATTACAAATATTGCTCAGTAACGGTGATCAAAGTTGGATAATTCTCTGATCTGACAGATGTCGCACATTGTGGTTACTTTGACTACCCAGATGTGTTTTAATACTGTCCTTTGCTGCCCCCTAGGCTACAACAAGCCGATGTCTCCTTACAGCGGCTACAACGGGCAGATGAGGAGCTCTGTGTACCAGCCCACCGAGCTGGCACTCATCACCAAGGGCGGGGGCAATGTAAGTCTGCAGGAAGCAGGTCACTGTGTGTCTCTGCCATTTAACGGCGCGACCCTGGGTCCGTGGTGAATCCTGTGGCCGGCAATGTAAACGTCAGTGTTGGGCCTTTAATCTCCGAGTCCCCTCCGAGTCCCCTGTGCTCAGACCCCAGGCTTCATCGTTGCCTCGCGCAGAGCGGGACGTGAGAGGATGGAGCTAGCGAGCATGCGGGCCTCTTAGCCGCTGTGATCTCAGCTCCTGCTGATCGCCTTTCCCCTGTCTCTGTCTGTCTGTCTGT
>JAABNX020000106.1:3165789-3177710 GCA_015163995.2 Mormyrus lacerda | reverse complement strand
TCTGTCTGTCTGTCTGTGTAGCAGCAGACGGATCACTCCTATGACACGGTCCTCCCCCGTGCCACGGCCACCCCGTCCGTCCCCAGCAGCGGCGTGTCCTTCGGCATGGCCGAGGAGAGCCCCCATGGACACCTGCCGGGGACCAGTGTAGGTGCAAGTCCTCCCTGAGCCTCGTCTCCTATAGCGCTGGATCTGCCTTCCCGGCTTCTGCCGCCCTGTTGCCCGCTTTTACGCTCCCTCCTCTCTTGCGTCGTGCCGGCCTGTTGGCTCTGCCTCTCTCCCGTCCTCCTCCGGTCTGGTCAGAGTCACTTTGGGTTTCTCTTTGGGTTTTGGCTTGAATGACCCTGGCTGACTTCCCGGTTTCCTTTAGAGGAGATAATACTGAAACATGTTATTGCTTCGTGACACCAGGAATTCATGAGAACCTCTGTCGCTGCTCCTTAGTGACATGTAATCAGATGTGGCACAGATGTCCAATCAAAACCTGTCTTTTCTCTTTGCAGGTGAACGGCTTTCAAAAGAAATGGTGAATCCATTTTTTCAATGCTGATCTTTTTTCCCCCCCGCTTTTCATTTGATCTTTTATTTACCATTAGTTATGTTATCCACATGCGTTAAACCTGGCGAGGGCAGGTTTTATTGGATGTTTCCCAAGACATTGGGGTCCCGGCAGCCTCCCTGTTGCTCATGCTGCCATACCCACAATCCTTTGCGGCCAGCGACGTGTCCCTTGTGATGATCTGCCTTGGCGGTTCTTATCACAGTTGATGGCGGCCTCCCAGACCTTCGCCCGCCTCCACCCAATGAGACGGTCATCATCCTTTTCAGTGGAAGATGTCATTTTTGTGGGGGAGAGCAAGGAGAGGCATGGTGGGGGGGTTAACGCTGCTCTCAATCAATCTCTCTGATACACAGGTGCACACAGGTGGCCTGTGAGAGTGAGACTGCACTACTGGCAGCATGAGGCCCCCCCTTCACCCATGTTCACACTCACTACAGCAAGACTGACCTTTCCACATGGAAACACACCCCATCACTGTGGAGGAAGATGGACCACCTGTAACAGGAGGATCATGGGAAAGAACTGCAGTGTCAGCAAAGGACGTGATCAAGGTGAACTGTCAGTGGGAGGCTTCGTAACCAGTTCGTGGCTAGATGTGAGGGCCTGTCCCTTCTGATCAGCAAATGTCAAGTCAATCAAGCTTTAAGGGAATTAGGAATTGTGTAACGGCACCATGCATTACTGCAGTTACAATATGATTACGGCTTGACAAAAGGCTGTTTGCAGGTTAATGCTGAAAATTGCTTACTGAATATTGGTTGTAGTAATATGAACTACTGAAGACTAGGACGGCCATTAATTTTGATGACAAATGTGTGCAGTTAAAGCATTTTGTTTTCATTTGATTGGATTATTGTGTTCTGTTTGTACCATATATATTTTTTATTTATATTTGAAATGTACTGAAAATAAAAACATGGCATGCCATTTGTGAAATTTCTTCCCCCCCCCCCGAATCTCCTGTGCACCATTCATGTCGTCGGTTTGTGGAGGGTTGTTTTGAACCATGAGATGCCGCAGACACCTGTGGATCGTTTTCCGTGATGCAGCGACTGAACTCATTCCTCTGCTGGAAATCAGAGGGTTGCATGAAGTGAGAGCCGAATGTCAGAGCAGATAACACACAAAGGACATCCTCCCGGCTGCATGTGATTGGCCGATAAGTGCCAGAAGCCTGTGCCAGGAGCCTGTCCCAGAGCGCGGGGGACCAAGACCGGAAGCTCTCTGCTTGATGTTTGGCCAGCTATACCAGGGGCAGGCTTGGTGACCTCAGGCTGCAGCTATTGCCGGTTTGGAGGAGTTAGTGGGTGGAATCATCCCCCCACCCATTGTGAGGAAACTGGCCCCCCGTGTTATCCTGGAGGCATGTCCACCCCTTACACAAACACACACACACACACACACACTCTGTCCATGACAGACACTATAGCACTCAGCTGCACCTGTGATTGGGGGATGGGGGAGACAGACTTGTCAGGCTGGGTCTGGTGAATCCAGCACAGGGTTTGAAGGCTTTGCCACACCCTCCATGTCCCGACGCCACAGATCCACCTGCAAGCACCCCCGTTTGCACTTTCTCCAGTTGTGGAAAATCAATACTAAGATACAGAAGGAACTGTCTTCAGTAGACATGCTTTCCTGTTAGAGAGCCGGTGGTGCAGCCAGGGACAGATTCATGACTATTGTATACTACAGCCTAAGGTCCCGGCAAACAAAGACAATAGTTAAATGAGCAACAACTGAGTGTCCATGCTGGTCTCACCTTAAGGCCCCCAGATTATTTAATTTGCCGCTGTCCGCGGGCATGCGGTCTGCAGCACATTATAACCAGCCGCCGGGCGCATCGCGCGCCGCCCGTCTGCTCTGATCTGCGGAAACGGAGGCGTGGGGGCCTGGAGGGGAGACAAAAAAGGGATCAATTGGATGGAAAATGTCCCTGCGACCTCTCGTGACGCTGGTTGTGATTTCCTCATCTGACGCAGCCTTCCGGCATTTTCCCGCAGGAAAGAAAGTTGATCTTTTGAAACTCGCAAGACATCATGTATTTGGACGCTTTAAAAAACTAACGATTGCAAAACTTAACTTCCATTACATTAGTGGGGCTGCTGAAAAATATGCAGAAGGCTGTGAGGAGTCTGGGAGGCTTCGGGATGCCAGGCGCGGAGGGGGCGGCCGCTGCTGGCCTGGGGGGTGGGATGGGTTTGGGGGGGTCAGAGAAAGTGACGTAGCACAAAACCACAATACTGAAGCCACTGGGCTGTTTTATTGTTTGTTAAACATCAAATCTTTTGTCTTCTGTTGACAAAACTGGCGTTTTTTCCGTAGTTTGACGTCACGTCGGAATCTCTCCCGCTGAACCACCCAGCGCTATAATTCATTGGGATTCCAGGTGTTTGCATCTCAAATACCTTGTGACCAACGACCTGACACACGATTAAAATCATTATGGAATTTGCTTAATCTCAGTCAGCGAAAAAACTATAGTGGCGCTTTGGCAGGTGTTCAATGTTTGTTTTTAAAGCCACTTTTGCCGAAATATTAGCTTTTTTTCTTTTACAGATGACAGCCGTTATGTGTCTGTTATGCGTCTGTTATGTGTCTGTTAATTGTCTGTTATACGTCTCCCACCATGATCTGAGCTTTGTCTCCGTTTATGCGATTCAAAGGGCACCATTGTACTGACCCCTCATTACTGTGTCCTGAGAGCATGAAAAGGCCGTGAGTCTCTCATACGTGATGATCTGTCCTCAATCCCACACCCTCCTCCGTAAGGACAGCGTCAGGGCATTGCACCGCCACGGTATCGATCACAGAGGGGCAGTATCGACGTTTCGCATTTATATATGAATACTTTTGAAACGGAGACTCAGGGATGTAGAGGTCAGCATTCTTGCGTGACAGACAATCAATCCGAGCAGTGATAGATACTGCAGTGGCTAGTGGCGGCTCCAGGTTATGTTTGGAAAAAGGGATGGCAGTTACAGGGGTGAGGGAGCGGGTTTCCGAAACTGGAAAATGGTTGTCAGCGACTTCTTCCTACATAGTACACAAAATTAAAATACAATATTTCTATAAATCAGCTTTATTGACTTTGACTGAATTACAAAGTAATTATAGTCGCGCTTCATATTTAGTTGTGCAGTTCCAGGAACTAGCGTATTTAAATTACCGTTGCGTCACATGAGTAGGTTTGGCAACACAGTACCGGCTTCCGCGTTCCATCACTCTGAGCCCTTGAAGGTGGGAGGGGGAGGGACATGAGGGACAGACTCTTCTGGGGCTTCTGGTGTCACCAAGGGCAGGTCTGCATTGTTGCCTCACACCTCTGGCTCCAGGGCTCTATGCATGTGGAGGTTGCATGTTGTGTGTGTGTGTGTGTGTGTGTGTGTGTGTGTGCCCTGTGATGGGTCGCCCCAGAGGGATGGGTGCCACCCCATCTGGACAATAGCCCCCCCCCCACCCTTATAGTGCATCTCTGCATTTGTACTGGTCAATGTACATTAGAGCCCTGAAATAATTTTCCAGCCATGAATACTCAGATGTGACCCTTACATGTCATTAAAGACACACCAACTGACATATAGAGTGTACAGGAGTGGACTGATCACACGAGATTGATGTGGCTGTAATTAATGCTGGAAAGATGGCATATAATGGAGAATCATTATTCATACTGAGCAAACAGCAGGCCGCTAAGCTGTGATTGAAAAAGGTCCTACTTTGTCGAGCTGCTAACAGAGCTGCTTCACATGGCTGCTCAACAATCCGGTGAGAGTTTTTCTGGTGAATTTGTACATGTTTGTACATGTTTCCTTAATGAATCCGTGACACCACACACGTGCCAACTTGGGGTGTCGGCCCCCCACCAAAGGCATTGTGAAATGGCTGGATTCATGAGGTAAGCATGACAGATTATTTATTATTCTTGGGAAAGTCTTGCTTTAAAGCTGTACCCTCTATATTGTCAGGTACAATAAAAGTAATAATTTAGTATTTTCTTTCTATTATCTGCGCTGCAGTTTAGGTTGGATGCTGAAATGCTTACCGGGGTCACGGAACCACATTGTTACTGCTTGATATTTAATAAACCTATAGCCCGCATGCGAATCCCCAATGTATATGTGTCACTCAACATACCTGAAGTTACTGACCATCCCACCTGAAGGCCGGGAAGCTATTATATATAAAACACTATGACTGTCACCCTCGGGAGCTGAGATCGGGGACCCCCTTGCCCTGCGGAGTAACATAGCAGGTGACAAGCAGGCGAAGAGCAAATCTTGCACCCTGTGCCCCGGTAATCCACCACATGAGTTAATGCCCAGGCCTATTGTCTGCGCTCTTGCAGAGGCATGCGGTCACATGACGGCATCAAGGTCAGGATGAATGGGAAGGCTGGTGGCGTTTACGGTCGGAAAGCACAACACAGCGATAGGAAAACAAGGAGGGGCAAGCCGACAGGTGCGTCTTCTTGGATTCAACCCGCTAAGCGCTTTGGACGCCGCGTCATCGGGGCCGGAGCTGTTGGGGATCGGCGCTTGTTTGGCGTCCAGTGCATCCGGAGCGGTACATGCGGGGGGGCGGGGGGGGGCACAGAGGGCTCCTCTTCCCTTACTTGCTGAATCCCCAGCTTGCGTGGGTCACCTTGTAATGTCTAACTATGTCTGAGCCATGCTGTCCCAGATCACACAGTTAACAGGGGACTGCATTAGCAGTATACCAATGTATCGGTTTGCGGAACCTCGCACGGCGCGGCAGAGTGCGTGTCAGCCCTTTCGGATTTTCCTGATCCTTCGGTCTCGGCCCCGCCCCTTCTCTGTGTCGCTTCCGGTTGTCATGGTGATAATAAGCTCATTGTGTATCTCTAGTCCTGTTGGTCGGTGTTGCATATTTGTGGTGTTTCTGTGCAGGGGACTCACCTTTGCTCTTGCAGTGCAGAGCCTCCAGCCTTTCAGCTCGCACAGGTAGCCTCTGGCCGGTGGCTGTACGGGCCACTCTGTCCTCTGACCTTGTGGATTTAAAACCCCTCCCTTCTCTCTCTATCTCTCTCCGCCTTCCTCCCTTTGTGCTTTGTAAGGGCTCCGTGAGGCCCGACTCTGTACCTCAGGCTCTCGCTTGCAGTCGGCTCTGATAAACGTAACCCAGTAAGAACTGGCCCGGGTCGTGTCCAAGCAACCTGGACGCAGCCCACGGGCCAGTCAAAGACCCTCTGTGCTGACTCTCCCTCCACCCCAAAAAATACCAGCTGAGTTCACTGAAAAACACAGCCCAAGGCCAAATCTCACTACAGGGGCCATTGATTATCTTTGGGGGGGGGGGGTGTGTGAATGGTGGGGTTGAAACCGGACATCCAAAGTAAACAGTTATGGGGTTTTTGGTTCCCCTGCTGAGGATGGAACATTAACCACAGCTGTTTTGCCAGTGTACTTTGCGATACGGCTTAGTTAGATATGGCTGTTTTTGTGTTTTCCTGTGTTAATAGAGCTAACCCGCGATAACCGGCCATCAGGAAGCCTCAGGCTGGCCATGCAGTTAAGCTGCAGCGACTTGGGGCTCAGAGAGACGCACAGCCGGCTGCGGTCACCGTTCTCCTTTTCACCTGGCAGAACACGGCCGTTCCACACGCTGTTTAATGGCTCCAACAACTTCCCCGTGTACCTTATATGTATGTTTATAGCAACAGTTTTATTCTGCTGAACTGTAGCTTTTATCTGGAATGTCCTTTTTAATTCCTCAAATGACACATAGTTCATTTAGGTAATATAAACACCAATAACGTTTATGTATACAGTGCTCTTGGGACGCTTGAAAATTTAATGGTTTCATAACAAAAGTCCATTGACAGGCAATGATTAACATATCTGCACATATTTTCCATACTGACATTTGTTTTATTAAGTGTCATCATTTCTTTGACTGACTTTCTTGCTGTTTTGCTATTAATCGCAATTGTAGTTACTGGTGTTACAAATTTAAAAGCACCCAACAATTGTCAATGAGCTGTTTCACTTAAGTCTACTGGTTGTTTCTAATGTGATATATGGTAAACAAATGGTGAATAAAGTAATAATTTTGGTTATTTTTACTGAATGAAGCGAGTGCCCCAAGGCTTTCTCTATTTGTGTTTGGCACTTTAATCTAAAGCAAATAACATTCTTTACATGCGCTGCCACTCACACAGATGACTGTATATCATTTCCAGCCGAATAGATTTGATTAGATGGCTATTTATTGATTTAGCTGGCAGATGTGTACATATATATTCAGACGTCATTCAGCCTTAACACATATATCTGAGCTTCCTGCTGCAGGACGCGTTATCAGGTGCACATGTTGTTTTTGGCTGTGCTCTTGTCACGGGGGGTGGGGGGGGGGAGCAGCAGCACCCCAGACGCACCTGTGTGACACAGTCTGCCATGTGATCTGGTGCACTACAGGGGTTCATTCTTTGGCTTATGGATTTTTTTGCTGATTCTGCTGAGTTTTATGATTCTACAATTCATTCCCAATTCATTTCCTTGAGTTATCTCGTGCGTGAGAATGTGGCTGAGGTGGTCACCCCACATTTTTCTGGATCTTGATACACTGACGTACTCATGTTCTTTTATTTTTGTCACTAGTGTTGATACATTTTCATTTGAATGAGGTTCTGCGACAAGCCTTTCCCGTAACCCGGAATGTGTACGATTGCACTTCAGTGGTTAATGCATGACACACGCATATGGCAAACGCACATGGCAAACGCTCGGCACAGCAGGGAGGGGCCAGCCAGGTAGCCGGCACTTGGGGGGGCCAATTTAAAATGAGAACGTGGGGGAGTTTCTCTAGCTGCTAAAACAGGACATGGGACAGCTGATCTGGTCTGCATTTCTCACTGGAAACCAGCTTCACCGGTTAGCGCTTGTTAATGATGCCTGTTTAACTAAACAGGGGTCTCCCAAGTGAATGAAGGCACCATAATCGGCCAGGTCTGCCCTGCTCCTGTAAGAGTGTGGAGCGTGCTTGTCATCTTTCACCTGGGACACAGTCAGCGTGACCCTCACCCTGTACAATATCCCCTCTGTTTGCAGCCACAGAATGGATATTTAAATTGATTTTGCAGAGATGTCTGTGACTTCCAATTGTTTTCGTTAGTGGTTGCTTGGGCAACCGGGGTCAGTCACTGTTCCTCGTGGTCATCAAGGTGCAGGTTACCAGGCCTGAACAAAGATGCATTATTTCCGTGCACTTAGTATTTTACCAGCCAAATCGGACACTTCAACAAAAAATTATCATTAGTAAGATTAGGAACTTTTTTCCTGGTAAATGCTTTTATTCAAGGTGACGGCATACAATTTAAATGGCCATTTATCCAACTTTATAGCTGCATATTTACCCCTTTTGTGTTATCTATCTATCTTTAACTGCCACCTGTTGCGAGCAATTCCCTACCCACAACTCCTGCGTTCCCTGCGTGACAATGTCCGCTCTCAGATTTCACCTGCAAAATAGCTGTAGACCATTGCAGACCCCCCCCACAGATTACACCTGCCCGGCCTAAGCAGGAATGAAAGGGACCTTTTACTTGTGCCACAGAAATGTATTCATAGCCCTCAACGAACTCGTTAAAAGCCGTCACCGACGCAGTGACACAGCAGCAGACCGCTGTTTGTGTTTCTGTCGGCAGAAGGGGCTTAGCTTAGCATGGATTTTCTAAACTGAAATACCTTTTTAAATAAATAATAGCAATAAACAATGGATGAGCCTGTAAGGCCAGATAGCTTGATATCATGTTTTGAGTTGTTTGTTGTTCACCTGTTCCAGACATTTGTTAATTGTGCTCCAGACCTGTAGTTACTGCTTCCTTACTCTGCCGATACTTTCCTGTAGAATAAATTCACAGATAATTATTAGATTTCGCTTTCTCCTTAACTATTAATAAACTGTTACTAATCATTTTCTAATATTCACATTAATTCATTCATAAATGAATTTAGAAATATATTACAATGATATCATGCTCCTGGTATTTACAAGCCAGCTTGTACATCACTTGTGAATGTAAAACTACGCCTTAGTCAGCCTGTTCAGGGATGAGCTATAAGTCGGCATTTTCCAGTTCATAAACCCTTAGTGACACATGAGAAAGACATCTTTGTAATACATTGCTAACATTACATTGTAACTGGATCTTTTTCTTAACTCGTATATTGTCGAATTGATTAATAACAGTTTATTAATAGCTACGGAGCAGGCCGTTATTGCTCAGGTGTAACTAATGTTTAAGGATGCTGACTAATGCGGTGTGATTTACAAGATACTTAGAAAGGCACTGCAGATCTTACCCTCTGCCAGCGGGAAAGACCCTCATTTTATCGAATGCCTGACATTGTACCTGACACTGTGTGAGTGTGCTGGTGTTTGGCGTTTAATTTCTTGTACAGCTCCATTTCCAAAAAGGCTAGGATGTTGTATAAAATGTAAATAAAAACAATGCAATGATTTGCAGATCATATAACCACACATTTCACTGAATATAAAACAAAGACAACATATCAAATGTTGAAACTGAGAAAGTTTATTGTTTTATGACAAATGTAAGCTCAATTTGAATTTGATGCCAGCAAAATGTTTCAAAGTACTTGAGACAGGGGCAACAAAATACTTGAAATATTGTGCAACGCTAAAATAAAACACCTGGTTGAATGTCTCCCAACTAATTAGGTTAATTGGCAACAGGTCAGTAAGATGATTGGGTATAAAAGGAGCCTTCCAGAGAAGCGGAGTCTCTGGGCAGTAAAGGTGGGGAGGGGTTCCGCACTCTGTGGGCAAGTAGTGCAACAATTTAAGAATAATCTTCCTCAATGTTATGTTGCAAAGATTTTGGGAGTTTCGTCATGTATGGTTTATAATATCATTACTGTAAAAGATTCTGAGAATCTAGAGAAATCTACACAAAGGACAAGGCTGCAAACTAATACTGGACAGCCATGATCTCCTGGTCTCGGGGCGGCAGTTAAAAACTGACATGATTCTGTAGTGGAAATAATCGCATGGGCTCAGGAATACTTCCAAAAACCATTACACTTTCAAAACTCCAGCAACTGGTTTCCTCTGTTCCCAAACATAAGTGTTGTTACAAGGGTGATGCAACACTGTGGTAAACATGCCCCGTCCCAACTTTTTTGAAAGTGTTGCTGGCATCAGATTCGAATTGAGCATGTATTTGTCACGAACAATAAAAATTGTTGATGTCAACATTTGATATGTTGTGTTTGTTCTATTTTAAATTAAATATGGGTTTATATGATTTGATGCAACTTTTTTGGAAACAGGGGTGTATTTTATTGAATAGGATAGTCTCTTCTTACCACATACCTGCTGTTACTTTATGCAGTCAGATACTCAAGCATGCAGAATAGCTAAGGGAACCTAAAAACGATTCTGACAATGTCCCGTGAAGTAGTTTCAGAAAATGGAGAGATGGATCGTATTCGATTTCTTACTCATACGCTCCTGTGGTCTTTCATTTTCACCCCACACATGTCACCATGTGGCATCAACTTTTCAGGACAAAGTGGTGTTAGAGAAAATAAAGGTCATAAATGTAAATGGTGGCCCAGACGGTGGGTGGGGTGTTTGTTTACATGTGTACGGCGTGTCTCACCCGGTGCGGGGCCGGTGACCTTCAGTGTGCTGCCGGGGGCGACACGGGTGAGAGACTGTCGCTTGGTTTCCCTGGAAGACCCAGGAAGTAAAGTCTCTCTGATTCGCTGGCTTGTTTCCAGCTGGATGCCCTGTGAATTTATTCAAACTGGATCTGAGTAAGACCTGGGATAACAGTGCAAGTCTAGTCAAGCCTGATGCCCCTCTCTGTCAGGCGCTAATTGGTGCTGACTAATGATCGCTGCCCTGCTCATGATGCTTGGCTAAGATGTGTCGCCCCATCACGGTTACAGAAAAGACACCTGCGCCCAGTGTGTAGGTCGCTGGCAAAGCCGTTTTACAAATGACTAAACTGTTTCTGGTTTGCTGCCAAGAAAATGGTGTTAAAACAGGTTCTAATGGTTAACGTAGGTGACAGGTGACTGATGTAAAGTAAGGGCACCATCGTGTTCCCGTGCCATGTTGCCTGGGCGTCTCCAGGCCGAAGGTTCCATGTCCACTGTGCACACGACTGAACTGTAGCTGTTTACTGCGCAAACAGATTTCCTTGCTGCATCAGCGACCCCAAGAAAGTCCCCTATGCACCTTTTGTCATGTGGCCGCACAAGCAGATTCCCATGAGTCAGATTTACCCTCTGAACCCCCTTTTATCTCATTTGGGTAAGGGGAGGCTCCCTAAACCCTTCTTGTCATTGTTCCGTTCTTCTAAATGCCCAAAGCAAATGTTCCTCATCCTCCTGGAATCCCTACTTGCATCAGACAGAGAAATACGCTTCCCTGCAGGCTACCTGTGTTTCTGTGCTTGGGTCCCGCTCAGTGACACACAGGAACTCAATCAAATATAACCGTTCCCCTTAACCAGGCAAAATACTGGCAGTCATTTATGAGTCCTAAGGGAAATGACAGTAATTCGCTACGACAAGCAGCATAACTCCTTTCCCCGTATCCTTGGGAACAGAATGTATCCCAGAGCAGGTTGTTGGATTGGAGGTGTTTACTAAGTCCTGAGGTACCGATTCCAGATTCCAGAGAGGACCGAGACTGCTTACATCAACCTCCCTACCAGTACCAGAAGCAGAGGATATTGCTCTAGTATACCAGAGATTTTACAAAACAAAAGCTACATTCTACCCAGAGCATAGGAAGAGGGGACAGTCTGAAAGGTGAGAGGGCGCCTCTACTGGCGCTGGCATGTAACTGCAGTGACACTTAGGCTCACAGGGGTATCCCATTGCTGTATTGTGGGTGACTTATCATGGAATACTGCTTCATGGCTGGTACGCTGTGGAACAGGGCCCAGCTTGGCCAGCAGGTTTGTGCAGGTTTGATCATGCCGGTGCAGGGAATGGGCATCTAATTTATGACCCTTGAGCGGGAACTTTGATCATGGATTACTTTGGAATTGTGGTTGCAATCTGGAGCCAGAGGAGAGAGATCAGGAGAGGAATGCTAAGTGTATATTTACAGGGCTAGAATGCCTCTTATTCAGGTCTGCTGTATCTATTCCACTCCTGCATGCGGCTGTGCTTAGTGCTAACACACACATTACACTGTGTATGTAACCCCTTATGTATGTCTATAACCCCTTATGTATGTCTATAACCCCTTGTGTATGTCTATAACCCCTTGTGTTATGTATATAACCCCTTATGTACGCATATAACCCCTTGTGTTACATATATAACCCCTTATGTGCGTATATAACCCCTTGTGT
>JAABNX020000106.1:3150627-3162775 GCA_015163995.2 Mormyrus lacerda | reverse complement strand
ATATGAAATGCTGCCATCTAGTGGAGTTGGAAGCAAAATACAGAAATGAATCTTGTCCGTGACAAACCTCAAGCACGCCCGTTATTGTCTGCAGCGGGGTCTCTGGCACGGAAAACCTGGTGCGGCCCAATAAGCTCTGCATGGGTAGCAACCAGCTCGTCAATGAAACTATACACACACAGCGCTACGGGCTCAGTGAATCCAAATAGTGGTCCCAAATGTTTAATTTCCAATCTTTACTTTAATGACAAGGTAACTAAATTTAACTTCTATTACATTGTCGACTTAAGTCATTATTGTCTTGCTTTTAGTGGAGGCCAACACAATTGTGATGATTAACAATGGGCAATGTCATTCTGTGCTCATAATTAAAATTACCACCAGTGTTCTGAGCTGCTCACGTAACGATCGCAGACGGACCGGTCACGTGCTCACAGCTCCACGCGGTATATGGTGGGGCCAGGATAATATTGAGACGCCCCTGCTAATTGTCTGCAAGTTCAGAACAAAAATGTAGGCGCTGTTATACAATTCTGTATTTTTACTATGTTTTATGACTACATAACTGTTAAAAATGCTAAGTCGGTTAAAATCTGGGTTGCAAATACTAAACATAGAAAATGCAGGAAATCCTCTTGACTGAATGCCTAAACATTGAAAATGCAGGAAATCCTCTTGACTGAATGCCTGGGTAAATAGAAAACTGGATAAAACCGGATAGTGAATTTTTGAATCAAGCGCTGCATATTGTTTTTAGACACGAGTCGATTGTTAATGGTGTTATGGGATGATACATCACACTACATAAACTTTGATGAAGTGGATGGGTCTATAACTTCATGGTGGATTGGAGGAGGGGGGTCACAGGGCCATCTATTGGGTCAGACAGACCGAGATACTTCATCGTCCAGGCCGATCAGAAATGTTCCCCCTCGGATTCAGTACTCAGCTGAGCCAGTGGATCCTTAATTGATGGAACATGGTGAATGGCAGCAAGTACACAATACTCACTGAATGAACATACACCTAATCCCCATCACGGTTCTTGCATAGTTTAGCTAACGCATGGTCCGGAAGTCCCAGAAGGCTCCCTGAAGGCCGGTAAAGGAGACTCACATCCTGTAAGCCGTTACTCTATGACTTCCTCCCATTGTAGTGTTAAACGAAGCATTCCTTTCCTTCCTAATAGAAATATTATTTCCACTTACACTTAGGCTGGGTTTTGAACGGCTCGGATTAAAATTACACAATAATTCTGTAATATCACATTCATGTAATATCACTATTTCTAATTGTCTCGTCGTACTATGACGAGCGGGATAGAAATGTCATCTTAGTGTATGACACATGCATCATACAGCTGAAGATGACAATAAAAATATTTTTGACTAATTCCTGCCATTCTGGATTTCCAACGTTTTGCGTTCCCCTCCGCTATTTCATGCCGGTTTACGTGGCTAGTGATACAGTAATACATTGAAAAATCCACAACAGTCTAACAGATCTACTCATTTAAAGATATCATTAGTAACACAGCCTTACATATTTACTACCTTTAAAGACTTGTGTGAGCTATGCGTAATGCAACATTGCAGTCATTTAATGCTGGGCACTAATTTTTATGTGTTGGCCCATGCACTTCTCTTATCTATTACTTTTACAATATTGGTACACTCTTACAGTTTTCACATGTAAAAAGATTCCATTTAATGCAATTCATACCTGAAAACTCCCTAAGTTTTTTTTACTTTTTTCCATTTGGATTGGTCTAGAGTCGCTTTATCTATCAAATAAATTCAGAAAGAAAAGGGCAAGTTCCCATTCGCTGAACCGCTGTACGTCGGGTACTCCCATTGGCCGCTGCGGCGCTGGCGCGCCAGCCAATCACCTGAGCGACTGTGCTCGCGTGACACTGTGGATGTTTTGGAGCTGTGTAACTGACGTAAGGGTTACAAATGGCAAATACAATTCTAAACATGTACATGAAGTTGGAGTGCCCTTTATTAGGATGTTTCCGGCAAGTTTGAGGCACCTGGCAGCACCGTCGTGTCTGACAAAGGTAGCGGAAAAACTGCTGGAGCTCGCTGTTAGGTAGCGCTCAGGGTGTTTAGCTAGTTAGCTTAGCCGCCACCGGCTGCTATATCTGACCCCCGGCTCCTCGACTGGCTGGGTGACTAAGGAGATCTATTGTATTCATGTACCTAAGATATTCCTCCTCCCGATCAACCCATTTTTGCCTGACACCGAGTGGACGTCAGTTCAGAAGTCAGTCTTTATGTTTCGGTTATGTTGCAATATGAATTCAATCAAGAAGCAAGCATTGCAATCGTATGTCTGTTTCCCTCTATTTATGGTAGTTAGATTAAAACGTTTGCTACGACACATGTGCTCAGACAAACAAGTAAATAAATAATTCATACTTTATTGATCCCCGTGGGGAATTTTCTTTACACCTCCCCCAGTTTGCTCTCTGTTGATGAGAGCAAGTGGCAGTGAAAGGCAGCCACCCATAGCAGCGCCCAGGGAGCTGGGGGTTAAGGGCCTTAAGAACATAAGAAATTTACAAACCAGAGGAGGCCATTCAGCCCATCAAGCTCGTTTGGGGAGAACTTAACTAATAGCTTAGAGTTAAAATCTTATCTAGCTCTGATTTAAAGGAACCCAGTGTTTTAGCTTGCACTACACTAACAGGAAGACTATTCCATACTCTAACTACACACTGTGCAAAGAGGTGATAAGAACAAGACCAGCAGATGTGCCAAGGTCGGGGCTCGAACCGTCACAGGCACAGCGGCTTAGCTAGGTATAAATGAGCATGTGCCTATTTTCTAATCTAAATTACAGGAGGCCTTTCTCCACCTGCTGCTCCGGAGCCAGACTCCTTCACGCTGCTTTTCACACAGAGATCCCCCCAAAGAGCTCCTCACCGGCCCAGATCCCCAGCCCGACCCCTGCCTAGGGCCTTTGGTGAATAGCTCCCACCCCGAGGGCCGGGGCCCGCCGCCCGTGGCCCCCACGCATTGCTGCATGAGCGGCTGCCATAACTGTGTGTGGATTGCCCACGCCGAGCAGCTGCTGGCTTACTATCGCGACGGGGGAGAGAAGGCACTGGCTGCCATCGAGGAGAACATCCAGGACGAGAACCTGAAGACCTTTCTGAAGATGGAAGTCAGGCTTATGAAGAAACCATAGTGACCTTTCTGTATATGTGCATCACTGTGTATGGGAGCCTGTTCTGTGCATGTATACATATGTATTGGAGATGCTGTGGGGAGAGAACATTGTAGAAGTCAATGTGTGTTTTTATTTATTATTTTTAAATGTATTCAAGTATGTGACAAAACCGAACTGTGTAAAACCTGTAGGCGGAGCCAGTGAAATGTGCTCCTTCGGAGGTTTGTCGCTGAAAATCGGTCGCCCTTACTGAGCAGCGAGCGTCGAAGCCGCATCGCCCTACAGGTGAAACGTCTGTGGAGTTAAAATGCCATATCACATGATCAAAATCACATATGCAGTCAGACCAGTCCCGTATTTACGTTTATACCCAATAAATCAATAAAACTGAGTGTTGGGGTTTTAGTAAAGTCAAGCTTTCCTGTATCCGCAATCCAGTGTGCACTTCTGTGTTTGTGTGGGTCTAATCACTGTTTAGTTAAACGTTACTGTGTCAATAAGTGGAGGTTTCATTCCCTGAAGTGCCGCTAGATGGCTCTTTAGCTCAGAATGGCTGATCTGCATATTAGGGGTTGAGTACATTTGTAATACATTTTCTATCACCGGCCAGCTTTTGGGAAGACGGAGAAGCACGTGACCTGCCGCGCTGAATGCAAAGTGGCTCCTTTTGGAAACGTCATCGGTTCTCGTTGGAGGCTATAGAGACCGTCTGCAGGGGCGTTGCCAGCACAGTAATTACAGAAATATGTGCTGATTTGAGGGAGCAAAAAATCTTGGCATATAAATGTCATCAGAATGTGGGACTGGGGGTGATACAGCACATTCCCTCATTCTAACAGACTCCTTTTGCTTTTTGTTCATGGTAAATAAAAGGATTCTGACATCAGTCTAGGTTACTGTGTTTAAACACCATTTTATGCATGTTGCCTGGAACAGGTAACTAGTGGAACTAAACGGCCCCCAACCCCATCACCTTGGAGCTGCAGAGCACGCCCCCACCCCCACCCACCTAGTTTTTCATTTTTACACCCACCAGTTTGAAGTTGCTCTGGTTATTGTCTCTCATCTCTGTCATTACCTAAGGTGGTGACAAAATCAGAATAAAGGGTCCCGCTGATGGGATCTGGAGCGTTATTCTGACAGCAAACCTCAATGGGGATTCAAGGAGGGCGCCCTGTTTAAAACATACAGGCTGCCAGTCACTGGTCATACAGGCTGCTGAGCTGAAACATCTCCACCCACCTCGGGATCTTTCGGGCAAGGTGAGCACCTAGCCCTTACCTCTTCTGCCTCAGGTGGGGGGGGGGGCGTCTGCAAGGTACAGGCTCCCCATCAAAGCGGATCCCACTGTCATCCCAGCGCAGGTGCAGTGTCAAACATAAATGCAGACCTCTCCAAAGATAAGTGACACCTGTGACACCTGCTGTCATATTTTAAAAACATGCCTAAAGGCTCATGACGGTTAATTTCCACAAAACATTAAATATTAGCTCTTACAATAATTACTGTTTGGGTGTTTGCAAATAATTTCAATATTAGCTGAATACTGCTAATGACAACTTGGTGTCTATGAGGAGCATCTGAGAGGTTTTGTCAGTGCGCAGTGAGGGACTCTGTCATTACACTGTAGTTCTTGTGAAATTTCTGCAGACTCTGTTATTAATGATCATTCTGGAATCCTTTCTCAGTGGTCCATACCCATGTGCGCGTGGAGTTTGCGTGTTCTCCCCATGTGCGCATGGAGTAAGCAGGTGGGACGATTGACACAATTGCTAAGCGGCGCACGGAGATGGGAGCGGCTCACTGTAGGGTGACCTTCAGCCGTACGCCCGCTCTGAGTCAGCAGCACAGAGGGTGATGGAGGGATTACTGGAGACAGAGGAGGAGAGGGAGAGCAAAACGGCTTGACCTGTGCTGGTCTGGCCTGTGACGTGATGCTAAAGCGCCCCCTTCTGGCCCTTGTGATTAGCATTTGTCTCCTTAGGTCCTTCAGGATGGAATTTGCCGTTGTGGTTCCCAAGCGCTCCTGTAACAGGTTTCTGAGGCTTTCGGCCCTGAGGTTTGAGGTCCCACTGAAAATGCCACTGTGGGCCCCCACCAGCTAGACTGTGAAGTCAGAAGAGTGTAGCTGGTTAGCAGAAGTTGTTGCTTCACCATCTTCTAAATAATGAACATGCTGATTAAATATTTAGTGTAGTGACTGTTTGTGGCCAACAGGGGTCTCACCTTGAAAATGCGTGAAATTCATCATAATTTCAGGTTGCAGCCTGTTGGTTAAATTATAATCTACTGAAAGGTGCAAAAAATTCCAATAGCCACTATGAGGTAGGAGATACAAGTTAAGACAAGTCTACAGTTCTGTTTTAAGTTGACAGTGTTGCTCTATAATGTTTCCTTCACTGAAGAATTTTAAGGATGAGTTGACTCATACTAAGATATCATTTTGACCTGTCACCTTGTAAGTGTGTGGATCTTTTCACAAATCTGAAACAAACCCATGTTTATGTGTCTCTGTTGTTACTGGGTGTTTCTGCATTTCAGTCAGCTGACGTCTCAGAAGCACCCAAATGAAAACCTTCTGCCATCTCAGCTTAGAAGATCGGCCATCAACAACTGGCCATCAAAGAAGACAGGCCGTCACTGTGCTGTGATTTGACCAAGAAAATGGCCAAGATGAGATTTCCCAGACGAGACATTTGGCCAAGACTGATTCATCAAGTCATAAGAACTGGACAACAAAAACACTGTCAAAAGGCGGAATAGGAACATAGAGGGTGTCACCAAAGCAAAGTCAGGTAGACTGTCAACTTCCAACGTATTAAAAACATTTGAACTTTTTACACCCCAAAGGATATTATATTACAGCGACATGCTGAGGAGGGCATGTGTTTCACAAGATTTTGAAGATACTTGACAGGAGTTTCACAAATTAATAAGAGAAGCAGTTAGTCTGTTCAACAAAGGGCAAGTTCAATGGCACTACAACAGTGACATCTAATCTCGGGGGTGGTGCTGTTTAGTGTTCCATGAGATCAATGGGTGGAGAGGCCACTTATGACATTCCGTCCTGCTTTTAATGTCACAGACATTAATAATAACACAGGAACGTTGTTCTGCTAAGCAGATACCGATCCCTCCTGCAGGCATCGCCTGTCACACAAACGCAACCTCTGATGTCAAAATCAGGATGTGAAATAAATTCCAGAGGACAGAGTCAGGGCACATGACAGGATGCGGGGTGGGGGGGGGGAGCTTCGGGTGCTGCTTTGGCAAGGTCCCGAGAAGCATGACGATTGCAGGATCTGGATAACCTGTGAGGACTTCATGTCCTACCATCTTGTAGTTAAGCTGCACACTTTGCTGGAGATCGCTGCGGGAGGCGGGAGGCTGCCACTCATTGAGCCATTGTTCCAGTTCTAGAAAAGAACAATGAAAACATTTTGTGACACAAAGGGCATATAGACCTAGATTAAGGTTTCTGGACACGTGGCTCAGGGTGTTTATATTCTATTTTTGTTTAATAACAGAGGTTGGCTGCCAATCATTTTGTTACACAGTGCACCTGTACTGATTCCATTAAGAATGCTATGTCTTGCTATCCAATGCCCTGCTATTATCAGCGCCCTGTGCTTCCACTGTGGCTGTTTGGCTCTGCATTAGGTTGGATAATTTGGGCTGTGGTCTTTGCAAACTAGTCCAAGAGTAATTGGAAGAACCTCTCCCATCTGCTTTGGAAAACTCCAGGGATGCGGCCAAGGTGTTTGAAATGGGCTGGTGTTTAGCTCCTTGGCACGGGATTACCAGGTGCACTTAATCTACTCAGTCCGAGAGGCGGCAGATGAGCAGAGATTTGGGGTCTTGTTTTTGCTTGTACTGTGGGGGAGGAGGGGGGTATGAGTCCTAGAAAGTGGAGTTAATATTGAGGAAAGGAAACAAGGATGTGTGAGCCACTGTGACAAAGTAGGGAAAGGTCCTGCCGTAGAGTGACTCGCCATTGTTTTATCTCATCGAAAGCTTAAACAATATCCAGAACTTGCAGTCGTGAAAGGAGCAGAGTATTCAGCAAGCCAGACAGGAAGCATCAAACAACTCAAGTAACACTAATTCACTAGGGAACTGCCCAGTATGTAGTCGACCTCCCAGTAAACCGCTGGATATGACCAGTATTTACCTAGTCATGCAAGAAGAGGGAAGCAGTTGATTTTACTTAACACAAGAAGGAGATTTGGGCAGAGTGGAAGGTTCAACGGAAGATCGTAGGTTTGTGGGTCCTGGAGTGTGACACTTCATAGCCCCAAAGATTCAAGATGATGCTCACAGCCAACAGAGAACATCCCTTTCACTGCATTACCATCATTCTGGAACCTTCCACAGTTATATAACAGGAAATCACAAATCCAGGTGCTTCTCGATGTTTTTACCTTTCACCATTCCACCCAGGTGCCGGAAATGTCTCTGATTCTGTTTTTCCTTATCCGAGACATTTATGGTTATGGTTATACCTGCATCTGGCTCTCTCACCTTTATTTTTACGTCTACACACTAATATATCAATCACACATTTTTATTCCCATTTCTACCTCCATTTTATCATTATTTTATTGATTATTATACATTTATCTTGAATTGTATATTTCATATCACCACCTGCGTAAAAAAATGCTTTGTACTATTTGTAATTTGTGAATAAAACAATTCTGGTTCTGGTTCTGATTGTGAATGTGTGAGGCACTTGGCCAGCGAGAGAATGATTTAGCTCTGCGAGCCCATAGAATGGGTTACCCTCCCCCGACCTTGAACGGCCCACAAGCCCCCAGAATGGGTTACCGTCCCCGGCCTGCGTCACAATGGCCAAAACAGACCATGTCTCCGTCGTCATGCCAGCCTTAGGCAAGAGGCCCCAGCTGGCGAGTGGACGGCTGGGGATCGGCTCGGGAGCTGAGGGGTGGGAGGGTGCTTAATCCACTTAGGGACGGGGTATAAGAGGCCCAGCCTTCCCCCCTTGTCCTTCTAAAAGCAAACGTGGCCTGCACTTCCTCATCTGCATTATAGGGAGAGAGCTGCCCCGGGCTCCATCCTCCTCGCTGAAGGAATCCACCCAGCTGGTAGGTATGGTGTCCTGGCGACACGGGGGGTTCGAGGGCGGGCGGGAGAGGGAATGGAGAGGGCAGGTCGCGTGGTGGGAAATTCTATGGATGCTGTCTTTGGGGAATGCTGGAGCATCGGTTCGGTGGTAGGAACGGGATGAAAATAAGACACGCGTTGTTTTCACACCAATGTTCCGGAACTTGGTCCCAGTTTACAAGTGGAAAAAGGTTCTGGTTCCATAAATAAGTTCAGGAGGTGTGAAAGTGCCTCATAAGGTGGATTTCTGAAGGAGTGACGATGCAGTGTGAAGGCAGGGAAAGGTGAGACGAAGGGAGAGTTAACGCCTGATTAAAGGGATGCAAGGCTTAATGAAGAAAACCACAAGGCGGACACAGCAGCGTAGATGACCCTCCACCGTGCACCACATCACCCAGCTAAGTCTCCTCCCCATGACACTAACAGTATAAAAGGCAAAACTCTAGCGTGGTGAATGTACAGTTGTTCATGCTAAACATAAAGCTGCTGTATACTGTAATAGCTGGATGATCGGGCCTGTCGATCTCGTGTCATGTGAATTTTACAGTGGCCGTTTTACAGTGGATTCCCTAGAGGATCACACATTTATGAAGTTTTACAAGTCTTGTTGTGCTAATGGTTTAAGGGTTTAATGGTTAAGAGTTAGAATCCAAATATAAGGAAGCAAATCACCGTGTATGTGAAGTCTTCTCTATGTGTCAACCTGAAGTGATTCAGATTCATGGAGCTGCGTAAACAGGATGAAGGTCACAATGGAGAGAAGTACGACATGAGCCAGGCGGTGAGGTTACTCCTGTCAAACTTTGGGATCTCGGAGACCCCATCAGCAGGGAGCAATTTTAAAATCCAGTCAGCAGAGCTCTTGTGGAATGGAGTGACAGTCAGGACTGGAGTAGTTCTTGGGCACCCACTGAACAGGACACTGGATGGCTTTAGAGAATTTCTACAGACACAGTGACTCCTGTGATGAGGCACACATGCTTGATCCACAGTGAGAGCTCAATCTTAGATGTTCCTACCTATTCCTAGTAAATGAAAGAGAGAGGATCAGTTTTTAGAGAAGAAGACTCAGGATCTGGACCAGGAAGATTGTAGGGTAGAGAATGAGAGCAGAGGAGATGATTGTACAGAAGATGGTGTAGAAAGATACGTGGTACTTTGACCTCCAGGTATGTTCTTGGTTGAACGTCACCAAAAGCAAAGGCACCTAGAGGTACTTGCATAACAAACGCCAAGGACGTTGCTTTGAGCAGATCTGTTTAAAGGGATTATCTCATAAGCTAACAGGACATCCAGACTCTACACACCTGACATCTGCCAACAAACTGATTATTTGCCATGAGACCCATTTGACGTGGACAGATGTTTATAAACGGTGACATTTCACACTTAAGTACATTCCAATAAAAATTGCAGCAAATCAATTCTTCATCTGCTAACAAATTTCAAGTCACCCATTCTCTTTCACTCTTTAACAACACTAAAATTGCTACTATATAATATTTGTTTAGGATGGTATTATTTTAAACAGTTCTGTTGCTCTTGCTATATAACTTTCACTGCCTGGGCAGAATGCATAGTGTTTAATTATCAATCAGAATCTCAGTTATACATTAATCCGTCATCTTCTCTGCCGGTGATTCGCTGAGGGACAAACAGATTCAGCAAGTTATTTTTTTCCACCCCTCTCCTGCATGCTCAGCATGTCCTCGATTTAATGAGGATTAACTGTAGCTCATCACCAAGGTGGCCTGAGCATGAAACTAAGCAAAGGATTATGGGGGAATTGGGTTAGCCCAGCCACTGCCTCCTTTCCCGCCACGGCAGGAACATCCTAGCTTATTATGATATGTGGATGCAGCTGGTAAGACAGTACACAGTAAAGAGGATTATGGTGTTCCCGCCCAGCCGACAGGACGGTGAACGGCGGCACGTTACAGGAGGGACGTGACATCCAGGCAGAGTTGGACGAAGGCTGAGGGGACAGGGGAGCTGTGGGATAGGGCGGGGGCAGTCCAAACTCCCGCTGAGGTTCCTTATTCAAAACCACTGCATTTGTGATCGCTGTCTAGGTGCCATCATCCAGACATTATGTATCGATGGCAGAGTGTTTCATGGCCACGCCATTTGCTTTGCTTTTAAAGAGTGTTTCATAAAAATGACCGGTGATTTTTAAACGGGCATTCTTGTGCTCCCACCAGAACATCATGTCTTGGTTCAACATCAGGTGACCCCCCCCCCCCCCACCCGCAGGTTGGTATTTGGAGACTGTGTTCAATCAGGTCTACCTACAAGCCCCACAGCCATGAATCTGGAGCCCCCGAAGTCTGAGATCAAGTCAGCGACCCGCGTCTCTGGGGGGCCAGCTACACCACGCAAAGGCCCCCCCAAATTCAAGCAGAGGCAGACCCGTCAATTCAAGAGCAAGCCCCCCAAAAAGGGCATCCAGGGGTAAGCCAGAGCATGTCCGCCCTCAGGCTCAGCATGTCCGCCCTCAGGCTCAGCATGGGGGGCAGTTCCTGAGCTTCCTTGTATTTAGGGTGCTTATTGGCCTAAATACCTCATTGCTTCTGCTCTGCTTTTCACAGATTTGGAGATGACATCCCAGGCATGGAGGGCTTGGGCACTGGTGAGTCATGGTTGACTTTTCATTTCGTGAACAAAATCGGCCACTCAGTGTTTCCGAGGCGCTGAAAGAGCTTAGAACAGTGTTTCTCAGCCTGGTCCTTGGGGACAGTGTGTGGCAGGGAGCTGGGAGTCAGCAAAAACGTGGACCGTCTGGGGGACCCCGAGGACCGGGCTGGGAAACACTGACATACAAACAGGCAGTAATATCAGTATAAGCACACAAGCCTGATCATTATGGTCTCGGGTTCAAAGGGAAAATGAAGGCATTGCTTACATGAAACCTGTATTATATGAGCTGATTAGACTCCCGACTTACACTGCAGGGCTTGTTCTTGGGTAAGTCTGTAGCCTGAATGTGAATGTGCATGTCTAAGGAAGCCGGGCGCAGTGCGAGTTGACAGCCCAGCGTTTCGTTTTTGTGTTGACCTCCCCTTTTCCCTGCAGACATCACTGTCATCTGCCCGTGGGAGGCCTTCAACCACCTGGAGCTTCACGAATTGGCCCAGTACGGTATCATCTGAGACCCCAGCTTCAAATTAAACGTCTGTCTTTGGATCAGACTGGAACTTTCTGGCAAATACTATACAAAAAACGCTACAGCAGTGACAAAAAAAGCAAAGGAAAACAAACATAAACTCTGTCTTCCTTTTCTGGTTTCATCTTTTGTTTTTTTCATGCATTCCTGCTCCTCTCTAGAGCAGCTTTGGCTTCATTGTTGAAATTCCAAGTGTTCACGTGTACTCTGTTGTCATGGAAACTGGCTGGCCAATCCCCTCTCTCCACAATGTGCTTCTTGTAAAAGGAATGAAACTCGAAACTTAAGCTGAGTTTGTTGAGCTGACAAACATGGTAACCCATGAGACCCCTCAGTTCCATGAGCCCCGGTGTCTAGAGCCACCTGGAGGCCACTTTTGGAACAGCACCTCTGCCTTGTTTCTCTAAAGTCCTGTAGAGATGATACTGAGGTCTGAAGCTGACGCCTGCTGGCCGATGCTAAACATTACATTTCTCCACTGGATCTCGGTCTATCATAAACGCAGTTTCACTGCCCTCCTCCAACATAAGTAAGAAACTACCAGCTTCATTCATTACTCAACCCATACAATCTTTTTGTTTTGCTGACTTTATATATTTGAACTTACTCAGGGAAGCTCGTTCTGTTTGGGTCTCGGAGGCCACCATATTTCTTGACTATCGGCATGGAATTTACTTGGGAGGTGCG
>JAABNX020000106.1:3104738-3132567 GCA_015163995.2 Mormyrus lacerda | reverse complement strand
TTGTTGCCCCCCCCCCCCCCCCCCCATGGGCTCTCCCCACTTACGCCTGTTTGTATCAGAAAGACTCGATAGTTATCTTCTTTGTTTTGCTGTTCTGTCGTTGATTGATCAATTTGGGGTTGGGGGAAAACCTGAACCCCCCTCCCCCATCTCTAAATTACTCCTGTTGATCTTCTGCTGTGGGGGATTGACTTCAAAGACTTTTGGTCCATTTCTGTGTCAGATCTGGCCTGGGGTCAGAGGTCAGGAATGAGCGATCCTTCAGGAACAAAGTGGGTCACGCTGATGACGCTTGTTTTCCGGTTGATCCAATGTGTTGTGCACCTGTGGGGGGGGGATTGGCTGGGCTTGAGGAGGATGTTGGGAGCACAGCAGATGAGAGGGTGCCCTGCCCGAGGATGCTGTCATTGGTGTGTGTGTGTGTGTGTGTGTGTGTGTGTGTGTGTGTGTCCCCACGCTGCCTTTGCTGTAGAATGGGAAACATAATTTAAAATACTCATTCCAGGTTAAAACAGTATTTAAAACTGGATGTTCACTGCACAGTTTTCATACTTAAGGAAATGACTTTCCATCTGCTTTTGAACGTACCCAATAAATATTGACTTTGAACAATAACGTCTTGAGTGTCCTTTCTGACTCCTGGTTTTAACCTCCCTGCCCTCTGAACATAGACTGTCCGACTAAGACCGATGTGTGTGCGGTGCATGCCGTTCCGTTACCAGCCTGTGGTGCTCACTGGCACCATCACATGGCTCCTTTGGAGATGTCTGAACATAGACTGTCCGACCAAGACCGATGTGTGTGCGTCTGATTCCGAGTGGTGCGTCTGCACTGGATGGCGGCGAGCCCCACGCAGGCTGCTGGTGTGGATGCTGCAATCGCCTTAAGCCAAATCTCTGAAATAAACAACTAACCCTTTCATCCTGCTGTTCTGCTGATGCACTGGATGCTACACACCAAGTGAACAAACCCACTTTGGCTTAAATTCCTCTTTCCTGCCTCTGTGCGTAGCGTGATCTCAGGATGTGCCCAGCAAGCATGATCATGACAACAGGTTAATTTAGTGGTTTTCACACAAGTGTGTGAGCTTTTATGATGTCGGCAGTGGTTTTGAATTGTTATTGATGTGGTTTTTGCCATTTAAAAATCCAGCAGAAATAAATTTTATGGCCCAATTAGGGCCGTGCCAGTGTAGAGTGGGAATTTTATTTGTTTTTGTGTCAAAAGAGCACATTGGAAGTGTTTTCCCAGGGTTGTGCGCCCCTACAATGGCCATCTTCAGTCCTGGGTTAGATCTGACCTCGTTGCTGGATCTAAGCCTGTTAAATAATGTCAGTCTCTGTCTCCAGCCTTGAGGATTTTGTCATTACTGGAATCTGGAACCCAAACACTCCCCCTGCTCTGTTTTGGTACAATCCACACCCATGGTCCCGTCTTAGTTGGCTGTCCCCTTTGGCCCTCACACTGGTTTCTTCCATGAACAGCACTCTATTTGGATGGAAATAGTACCTTTTTTTTTTTTTGCTTACAACGAAAATATTCTAGCAGGTTTTGTTTTAAGGTTTCTTTTTGAAGTCAAAATGGGTGTTTACTTATTTGGAATCCATGCATCTTTTGCAGTAATTTACTGCCGTTCTCCTTTGGCACAGAACGTGATAGCTAGGGGTTGCAGGGTGTCAGAGCCACTGATAAACCCATAATCGCCAAAATCTTAGAAGTTACGCTAAGGCCTTCCAGTCAAAACAGATGAGAAGGGAGAACTTCCTTAAACAAGCAGGACAATCTGTTCACTGCAAGCTGCGGTCTGACCTTTTCCCCCTTTTTTTAAGGCAGTAGCGTGCGCTGGCATGTGCCACGGTTTTGTGATCGGCAGTGCGGTGGACCTCAGATGGGCAACAGGCCGGCACGGCAGAAAGCAGGAATGCTTCTCCTGGAACTGAGTCCGAAACATCAAACGCTTCCACTCTCTTGCACACATGTTTCTGGGGGGGTGGAGTCACCAGCAGGACGGGGAGATACCTGCTGAGACACAGCGGAGACCTGCTCGTGGAGCGAGTCCTCGGGAGCGCCGTTATTCCAGCTAAGGAGACCAGCGCATCATTCCAGAGGTTTCCACAAATTATCAGGTAACTTTTTCCATCCCAGATGGGGTCTGCATCCTCGAAGCAGCGATCCCAGGAGCACCACAAATAATCAATAATCGTATCGAGTGCCGGGAGAAATTAATGAGGGGTGTTCTCTTATATAGGTGAGCATCCCGTTTGTGTATGTGGTCACATTTGGGGGATTGTGGGTAAAGAGAAGCTTGTGCCTGTGTGTGCCACCCTCGGGGCGAAAGCCTCTTCATATACTCTACATCGTGCATTTTTTGCCAGAGGTAAAGAGGCCATAGAGAGGAAATGGTTGGAACGTAATTTGCTACAAACCCACTGTATGATCGCCAGGGTACTGAAGCCACACCCCCCCCCCACCACAGAGTAGGACAGGGGGCTGATATTTAAGCCAGCCAACCAGTTACTGCTCACAGAAGTTTGTGAGTTTACCACCAGTGAAATAGTGGAAGGTTCCCATCCAAAGCAGGTATTTATCCTTTTTTTTAACCTAGAATTTACAACTTCTATTGAATTTATAAAGTTACGACAGTGTGTGTTTAGATTATTATTCTTCAAAAATCTATACACTAGAATGAATGATATGCTTCCATTCTGGTACAATAGTGATGTTATCTGCTAAATAATTTCATATAACATGAAGACAGCAGTATTCATGGGGCAGAAATATTTTTAATGGAAGTGAATTAGTGCCGGTTCTGATGGTCCTTCTGTGTCGCCGTCTGACAGCAAGAATGAGGCTGTTACTACTGCTGCTGGGTCTGGTGGTGCTGAGTACGGCCCAGAAGAGGAGACAGAAGCAGAATGCAGAGTGGGACTACAGGGCTGACGGTGAGGGATCTAGCTGCAGGTTCTGGGCTCCTTAAGGGTCATGCTATTGTACCCTACAATCAGGTATTTTGCCTGCTTTGCATTAAGTATCCCAAAGTATAAATGGTGATATAATGAAGCAGCAGAGCCTAGTATCTGTACCCTAATGGGTCTGTTAAGCTTGTAATTTTAGTTGTTATTTTAGTTGTTCACTAAGAGTGATGTCAGCGTGCTTCTCCTGGGAGCACTTCCCGGGCCAGCGAACAGCGCTGCCAGAAATGGAGTCATGTTCAGGCATGAAATGGAGAGAGACAGAACATCATGGCTCTCACTTGCAAGTTCAGTCGGTGTGGGTCGCTGGTGCCAAGCATGCCCTGTGCCAACCTCGCTGCTTTCTGTGGTTCCTCTGAAGCGGAGAAGGTCAACACTAAGGGCTGCTCCAACCTCACCTTGGTGCTGGACAACTGGAAGTTTGCCATCATGACGCAGGTCAAGGAGCTGCTTCTCAACGACCACAGCTTGGTCCTGCCCGACTACACCAGGTAGGTCCATCCAGGGGCCTCCCCTGGGCGAGGACCCTGCCGTTGTGCTGAGAGAGTGTTAGGAAGTCATTGGGAATCTCTCCTGCTGGAACGCAAGCAGGATAGTAAGGATGTGCCTGAGGCTGGCCTTTTTGTTGATGGTTTCCAGCGATCCTGGAACAAGCTGGCTGATGCTTAAACCTCCACTTTCTCTGCCCCCACGACCCCAAACCCAGGATCCAGCCCCTGTCTGATGCCTTGGGTGACCTCTATAAGGAGTTTAACAGTCTGAAGGAGCGTCTGGGAGAGCTCACCACCAAGTTTGAGGGGGTGGAGGCCTTTGTGGATGATATGCGGGCAGGCAGGGCCCCGGCCCCCCCCAGGCCAGAGCGTCCGCCACCGGAGGAGGTGCTCCCACCATCCAGGGAGGAGAATCCTGGACTAGTGGTTGAAGGGCCCAGGCAACCTGCACGCAGGAGCAGGGTTATGCTTCGAAAACCTTTGAGGAAGGTAGAGACCCCCCAGGCCTGAGCTTTGGACTCTCACCTCGATCTCCGCCCCTTATTCCCTCCCCCCGAGTCCTGTACCTAATTCCATTGTATTATAGCTGACGAGAGTGGCATTGGCCCAAACAGAAAGGCTTTAAAACACTAGAAGAGCACCTTGTAGCATTAACAGAAAGAAATCCTGCATGCAGAGACTGCCGCAATGTTTCCTGGAAACACGTTAAACTCTTTTTGTTTTCCTTTCGTCTGCTGACATCATTGCCTTATGTATCCATCATTTTATCTTTCTGTTTTAGTTATTTATGCTTTAGCCCATAAATAGTGCTCCATTTACCTGTCTGATTTTCCCTTTCCTTTTGAATGATGGCCCGGCAAAACTAATCATATATCGTTCTGTTTTTGTTTATTTTGAAAATATATTTACGTAACAGTTAAAACAGTATAGTTTTTGGCCAGTAGGTGGCAACATGTCACAGGCGATGAAAATTATATGAAGTATCGTTTTTCTTTTTCTTGCAACTGTAAATATCGAGTAATTGTAGAGAAATGCATCCAATAAACGATATTGTTGTTTGTTGTTTGCTGTGCGTGTTTGTGTGATTTTTTTGTATTGATAAAAAACAAGCAAAAATGCTAAATAGGTAACAGGAACAAGCCCTTGTCTATATGGCGCCCTAGGCGAGCATCACTGCCTGTCGTAGCAGGGCTGGACTGGGAATAAAAATCGGCCCTGTGCTGGGACTTTAGGAGTAGGCAGTTCCCCCAATTCTACCGGCCGTCAAACCTACCAGACTGAGCTGTGCAGTTCGGGTCAATGGCGGGATAGAGGAGACAACACAGAAATCGAACGCCATCTACCGTTAAAGCCGGGCCCTTTCTCACTTCGTACGTTCAATTTACGCTGAAACGAAACCGAAATTGGGAGTTCGAGTTAGGAACATTAGCGCAACTCTAAGTTACTACGACACAGAAAAATGGTTTCATTTGGTAAGAAAACTACGGACATTCATGCATTACCAGGTAACTTATTAAAGAGCGAATCATCGGAGTTAACATCGCACTGCGATTTTAAAATGTCGAATTCGAGTTTACATTTTATATTTATGTTATAAACAAGCACAGACGGTAACTTACTCTTTCGTCAGTGTCCCTTGATCCTGAAGGGGCGAGTCGCCTGGTTCATTGAGGTTCCGCTAAGTGACGCGAACAGCGTTACTCACTGGACGAGCAGCTTGGCGTAGCAGGTACACATCAGTGTCGTCTTCTATACTTTCAAAATCAAGTACATAAAATGCAATTATGAATCACTGGAAATTATAATTTATACTTTTCAAGTATTTTGAATTGTTCTCGAAGTGCAGCAGGTGTCATTAGAATTTTCTCAAGTATTCTTTTACATTATGTTAAGATGATTTGCGTCGTGTATTATCCAGTTGTTATGCATGCAATAATCATCTCGGTATGTTTTATGATTTTCAAATGTATGTTCCAAATGTATGTTTTACGGCAATATAGCGGTCGCTTTCGCATTGTAATTTTAATGGCGAGTCACATGAAATCTTAAGCTTTTTTTTACGTTAGGGGGCGGCATGGTGTCACAGTGATTAGCAATGTTGCCTCACACCTCTTGGATTGGGGTTCGAGTCTCTGCCTTGGCTCCATGTATGTGGAGTTTGCATATTCTCCCACTGTCGCCGGGCTTCCTCCGGTTCTCTCCCCCGCAGCCTGAAAACATGCTGTGGCTAATTGGAGTTACCAAATTGTGAATGGTGTGTGAGTGTAACCTGCAATGGGTTGGTGCCCCATCCCTGTCTTATGCTAGTAAGCTCCAGACCCCACCCGCGATAAGCAACTGCAGTAAATGGATGGTTGCCTTTGGCTTTTGTTCAAATGCCATATTGGTAAATTTATTTCTAATAAACCTGTCTTATTCTAGGGCTCAGAGTAACTTTATCCTAATGCAGAAACTGAAAGGAAATGTCAGACACATCCATGAGGAAACAGAAACTCACTGAACTTGTCAGTTACCAGCTGTAGCCTGGTAACCTTTGTACCTCACCCACATCATTTATTATTATAAATTACAGTAATCTTATCTTCACATTTTCTCAAAACTGGAAGCAGAGACAGAGAGAGAAAGCAGAGTACCCCCCTTTCTGGGCCTTGCCTTGTCACACGGAAGCTGAGCGCCGACCCAGATACATGCTAGCAGCAGCGTGGACCCCCCAAGCTTCCGCTGATGATGGAGACTGACCCAGATGGGGCAGAGACTTCTGGCAAACAGGGGATGCTGAAGCATTTGTCTGCCATGGATGATGGGAGAAGCCAAATGAAGCAGGAGTCCATCAGAAAACCAGAGGAGGTGCTGGCGAATAGGCCTGGAACTCCAGAGAATCAGAAGCTGGTGAGAGGCGCCGGCCTCCCAGTACTGGCACGCGGATCTAAAGTATCTTTAATGAGCAAAATCATTCTTTCCATACAGCAGCATAACTGTCCTGAAATGTTATCCTTGTAATATTCTTCTGCTAACTTGAGGTAAATGTAGAAATCTGGAAAAGTCTTAAAAGGCTGCTGACACGTTGTGTTCTTGCCGCGGCGTAGTCGCCTGAAGGTGCTGAGATGTCACACGTGGTTCCAGGTGTTCAGACAGAAACCTCATAGCTGTTTCTTCATTCTCTTACAGCCCCAGGATGAAGGTCAAGCCCCAAAAAAGAGAAATAAAAGAGCAAAAAAGAAAACGAAACAAAGGAACGAACAGGAGGCTAAAGATGAAAGTCCCACCTCAGCTTCTTCTAAAAGGACCTTGATGGAAACGGAGGCTCCTCCAACCAAGACAGCTAAAAAGAAAAGAAAGGATGGACAGCCCAGGAATGACGGGAACAGGCAGCAGAAACCAGACACCCGAAGACTGAAAACCACAGGGATGCAGACGGAGGGACAGCACCAAGCAGGATGGGTGACCAAGGAGGACAAGGAAACCCAGACCCTGTCGGTGGAGCTGTGCACTCAGCAAACACAAACGGACCCCACTAATATGACTCAGCAAGACCAACTACCTGGCCAGTGCACCGCCGTGACAGCCAGCCAAACTCCAGCATCAGACCAAGAGAAAGATCCAGGCAACACTCACAGCGACCAGCACAAACTACCTGGGCATCCAGATCAAGGCTCAGGGAATTCCCAAGACAAATCTCAGGTTAATCAAGGGGTCCAAGGACAGTCAGTTTCAGACAAGGTGGGTGACGGCAAGAATCCTCAGCAGTCTACGAGGTCCTGGGAAAGGAGCTCAGACCGAGGGAGACAGTACAAGGAGCAGCCGGAGGAGATTAAGCAACAAGGAGACGTCAATACCAGAGGGAGTCGGTGAGTTTCTCTTTCATGGCATCTACAGTTAGCCTGCTGTTCAGGCTGATGTCACGTGTGCCCGTTCGGGTGGAGATGGATCAGTCACGTGTGCCAGTTCGGGTGCAGATGGATCAGTCACGTGTGCCAGTTCGGGGATGAATCAGTCACGTGTGCATGTTTGCGTGTGAATGGTTCAATTATGTGTGCCTGTTCGGGTGTAGATGGATCAGTTACGTGTGCCGATTCAGGGATGGATCAGTCACGTGTGCCTGTTCGGGTGGAGATGGATCAGTCACTTGTGCCTGTTTAGGTGGAGATGGATCAGTCACTTGTGCCTGCTTGCGTGTGGATGGATCAGTCACGTGTGCATGTTTGGGTGTGGATGGTTCAGTTACGTGTGCCTGTTCAGGTGTAGATGGATCAGTCACGTGTGCCTGTTCTGGTGGAGATGGATCAGTCACGTGTGCCTGTTTGGGTGGAGATGGATCAGTCACGTGTGCCTGTTTGGGTGGAGATGGATCAGTCACGTGTGCCTGTTCTGGTGGAGATGGATCAGTCACGTGTGTCTGTTTGGGTGGAGATGGATCAGTCACGTGTGCCTGTTCTGGTGGAGATGGATCAGTCACGTGTGCCTGTTTGGGTGGAGATGGATCAGTCACGTGTGCCTGTTTGGGTGGAGATGGATCAGTCATGTATGCCGGTTTGGGTGGAGACGGATCAGTCACATGTGCCTGTTCTGGTGGAGATGGATCAGTCACGTGTGCCTGTTTGGGTGGAGACGGATTAGTCACGTGTGCCTGTTTGGGTGGAAATGGTTATGAAAAGCTTTTTTTGCTTCATCTTTAGGGAACATTCCCCCGCAAGACCCGCCATGTTCACTTTTAACATCTATGCCGTTCTGGACAAGAAGTTTAAATTCAACAAGAATGCTGACAAACTGCTACTGCTGCATAATGATGGAGAACAAGTTCTTGAGATCCTCCATTTCAGGTGTGTGAACCAGGCCTCACCCAGATCATGGCTTCCTTAAGGTTTGCTGACCTGTAAATGATGCCTGTGAAGATTACCTTTGCTGTCTCCTACTTATACAGAGCATTGATAGTAACCCTATCCCAGGCCACACAGCTCACAGGGTCATACCTTATCAGTACTGCACTCCCTCTAGCTGTCTGCACATCCTTCCCTGATACACCCTATTTACTGCATATTTACTGCATATTTATTGCATATTTGATTTCCACTGTGTTCCTCCAAACACATGCGACAAGAAGAACTTGAAACCTGAAACTGAACAGGTCAAGAGGAGCATGGGAGGGGCATGGGAACCTGGCAAGGTTTCGGGAGCGCAGCATTCCGGGCCTGGAATATGTAAAATTATATAACGTAAGGGGAGCAGGGGGTCCACGGTGACCTGCATGTCAGTTCAGACAGACTATGACAGATTTAGAGACACCTTAAGTGTGTGTCTCAGGACTCAGAAGGGGCTGAGTAGCCTTCACCTGTACAGGAGAACATGCAAACGGAGAGGCCACAGCACGGTCCAGGGAGACAATGTTAAAATCCCCCCCCCCACATACACACAAACACAAATAACAGTTTATCGAACTGCATGTTTTTGAAGTGCGGGAGGTAACTGGTGTCCCTGTAAGTCACCTACAAACTGCTGTCACACACACACACACACACACACACACACACACAGATAACTGTAGTATACATTAATAACAGACATAATTGTATAATCATATAATGTTTGTTATTAATGTATATTAGGGTTGTTAAGGTGTGTTAGGATGTTAGGAATGTTTTATGAATTCATTATGAATGTGCACTGAATCTTCTACAAATGCAGTGTAAGACATTATGAAGGTACAGCTGATGTAAAGCATTACCCAGCATTTATAACCAGATGCTGTCTGTCTTCCAGTGGAATGGATCAGCAAGGCTACCTGATTGAAGCCCGTTTTTTGGTGGAAGAAAAGAACCTTCTAAGGGGTCATCTAGTACAATATTGGTATTGTGTTGATAAGCAAGGGAAGCAGATTATAGAAACTGGCAGAAGATCTATGAAGATACCTCATAACAGTCAAATAAAAGGTAACAAATGTGCCACAAAGACCGTAATTGTATAGAAGTCACACATGCATATGTATATCTCAAATTTAAAATGATTTTAACACCCTGTTCTGGAACGTTCTATGTTGTGGTACTCAGAGAAGATTTTTGCGTCTTTTTGCTCAGAATTACACCTTTATGAGGGTCACATAACTCGTGAGGAATGGGGATTCTTGAGATTTATACCTGGGTTGACTTCTCCAAAAAAAGTGGGCATCAATCCAGAAATGTGGGCCAGCTCTGCTGGAATATTGCTGGACCGCATCTTTCAAAAATGGCCTCCAAAACTTGAACAACAGAGCATTGAAGAATTTGTCAGAACCTTAAAACATTACCAGGAAGGTTACCAGCATATCCATCGGGAGCTGATTTACTCAGATTTCTCTGCACCCCCTCAAATCCAGGTGGGTGCTCCATCCGGAATTCGCCGAAACGATGAACTGCCATGAAGCACCACTGAGCAGGGCAATATCCATCTTTCTCTGCAGGTGTCAAAGATGATAGCTGAGCGCCTCCTCAACGTCATGAGGGACGAATCCAGAAGGCCGTCTCTTACGAGCTCATCTGAGAAGAACCCCTTGATGGTCGGGCTGGCCTTGTGCCTGGTCTCCAACGCCTGCAGCTTGGACCTGGGTGTGAAGGGCTGGGCGGAACTGTGCACGATTATGACGTCAGACATGTCACAGTGCAGCCGGCACCTCACCGAGGCCAAGGCGGCCTTCACAAACGCAAACCAGTGCGTGAAGTTTGAAGCCATTCCTCTGGCAATCTGTGTGCTGGGGCTCTGTGTACAGTAATGGTTTAGGGTTAGGTTTTGTGTGTTTGGGATCTGTGTACAGTAATGGTTTAGGGGTAGGTTTTGTGTGTTTGGGATCTGTGTAGAGTAATGGTTTAGGGTTAGGTTTTGTGTGTTTGGGATCTGTGTAGAGTAATGGGTTAGGGTTAGGTTTTGTGTGTTTGGGATCTGTGTACAGTAATGGTTTAGGGTTAACTTTTGTGTTTTTGGTTCTCTCTGTACGTAATCATCACTGTTGACTTATTCCCCACAGCTGTAGATACATAAAATGTACAGTAAATGATGAAGGAGCCGTTTCAGTTCAGTTCAAATGTATTTATATGCTGCATTTTCACAACATTACATTGTCTCAAAGCGCTTTACATTGTCCTTCCCCAGTGCTCTCAGAGAGCAAGCCAGAAGTTATAGTAGTAAAACTTTCCTGATAGGTAGGAAGCTTGGGAGGAACCATCCCATCCCATCCATCCATCCATCCATCCATCCATCAATCAGTCTTTATTTATGTAGCACTATATTAACCACAGGCCTTATAAAGTGTTTTACAGATATTTAATAGAAAGAAATTAAAATAAACTCAAAGAGGGAGCCCATCCTCCTGGGGCCAGCAGAGAAAGTCCAAACGAGCAACGTCTCCGTTTATAAAGTAAAATTGTGTATAGTCCTGGTATAACTGCACATGGTGCACACTGCCTTGTGACCCGTGTCTGCTCTGACAGCGCGCTGCTTGCTCTGATGAACCGGTGCATGAAGAGCAGCGTGGCTGAGGTCCTGCTCCTCGTGCCGCTCCTGCACATGATCGGGACGCACCAGCTGGATGCCAAGCGGCCCGACCCCACAGCGGAGGAGCAGGGCTGGGCCGCCATGCCGGGGGTAGCCTACGCCCAGTTCCGGGAGCAGGTCCGTCTCAGCGATGCAAAGAGGAGGTTTGTGTGGCTGCCGTCTTGCTGACACTGGCTCTGAGATTCCGTATTCAGTTAAACAGTTTATGGCAGCAGAGTCAATCTTTTATTTCGAGAACCTTAATATTTTTGCCCACATGTGCTGCTTCCCTGTGGGCTGCTTATCATGTTTTACGCGATTCCTTGAAAAAATGCATTTAATACACAAAGGGGTAGTTGTGAGGGTCACTGAGGAACTGGTTACCATTTCAGAACTGAAACTGAAACGTCCTACTGTATAAACTGGTAAAAGTGTAAATATCGTAGTCATACGTAAGCGTGTCGTGTAGGCGACTGGGCAAGGAAACAGTATCCAGTGAGACACACACTGCTGCTGACTTATTTCATAATGTTTGACGGTAGTTTGCTTGTAACTGTTCTCATTGCTCTTGTGTCTGGGTAGGATTATGCTTGAAATAATTAAAGAGCGTGTATCCTGGACTGAGAACTGGCCCCTGCTTCAGATCAGCTGGCTTTCACTGGTAGCTACCGAAGATGTTGTGGAGTTTTCAGTGGCAACCAGGACCGCAGTAGAACACCTGATCCAGACCCTGATGTTCAGGCTGGGGGGGTATGACGGGAATTCCTCCGCTGATAAGCTGCAGGTGTGGTTTTCTGAAGGCTGAATTAATGTATTGACTCATGGTCGGCTGAACACTTAGACGTTCTGTGTTATAAACCCTCAGGTTGTGCAGTGCATCATCAGCCACATACTCAAGGAGCTTGAAGATAATACAGAAAGGTATAACGGATGAAACTACAGAAAATGAGACTGAATGAAATTCTGAATCCTATAATGGATTTCTGAATGAAATATGCTTTGCAATAGGATACTGGGCCAAGGATACGCCAAGCCCTTGTTTCAGTGCTGCGTCAGGATCCTGCGCAGTGTCTGCAGGATGACCAGGCTGGTTCCCTTCTACAAAACGGCAGTGATGTCCTACCAGCTGCTGCTGACGGTGGCTGAAATGCAGCACGCCCAGCTGGATAAGGTCTGAGAAGCCATTTTCATCATCAAATTAGAAACAGATACATAGTATGCAACTGTTATTAATTATTTGGATTTTAAAATGTGTTTATTAATTGCCTGTGATCCATTCCATCGAGCACCAAGCACCTGCATGTGAGGACATAATCGGTTGCGTAATCAGCCGTAAAAGCCATACATTAGACAGAAAGCTCCTCAGCCAATAGCCAGTTGCTGTTACAGTTTTTTTTCACCCTAAGGCTGTAATTTTGTGACGCCAAGTCCTTCCTCAAGCAGGCTGGAGACGCGGAAGGCGGGGAGCGAGCCTGCCTCTTTAAGAGCCTCGAGGGCTCGCAGGCAGAGCTGTGCCAATGGAGAGACGGACTCCTGTCCAAGCCGCCCGTCACTAGCACCGGTGCTCTTTGCTACCCCAAAGAGCTGGAGGTATGTGACGGGATACACTCGTTTGCAGAAGTCAGACGTGAAGTTTCTTTGATAGACATATACAGAAAGACAAATGCAAACTAAAGAAAATTAGAACGTAAAAGGAACAATAAAGAATAAAAAACTAAATAAATCTCTGACAGTAGCATCTAATCCCTGAAAGAAATACTTTCTTTCTCTGAAACTTGCTGTTTGAAGTCACACAAGCTTGTGTGCCTGGTTTGGGCCACTCAGGCTCATCAGACCCGAAAAAATGCTGCGGTGTTATTGGTTCTGTAATACTAGAGAGCTTTGGATTTTGGAGGCTGATGCCCTGTGACTTTTTCTCTTTAAATTGTTGGCAGCTTTGGGATGCGCTGCTGAAGTTGCAGTGCTCAGTGCAGCAGATCTCAGAGCGGTGGAGCAGCACGCTGGAGAGGGACCTGAGATGCAGGATTTCCCAGGTAAAAGCCCCTGACACATGACTACATGGGCACTGGGTCATGGAGCACACAGAGCTGCGCGTGCTTGAGTCCAGAGAATAGGGTCACACAATCAGAGAGGAACGGCGAGGGGAACGTCAACTGAGCCTTCACTGGGCAAACTGTACAGAAGCTGCTGCTAAGCTAGGCTGACCCAGTTTAGCCACATTAGCAGGAATTGTAGCTTTAGGGAGTCATTCCAGACACAATTGACGTTTTAAGCCAATGTACAAGACAGCTATTGTTCTGTAAACCGTATGTCTGTGGCACAAACTCTACTTATAGCAGTGGTTGTAGTTGGCGGCCATTTTTGATGGCCATTGTTGATGGCTTTCTTGAGTGATAGTGACAGTCTTTCATCCTGCACTCAGGCCAGCCCTGAAGATAGAGTCCTGTTCTGCTGCCTGAATCAGTCCGGGGCCCACAGCACCATCATCACCTGCCTTCATGAGCTGTCTCAGTCGGCCATCGAGAACATTTGCCAGGTCAGTATGATATCTGCCTCTGGAGGACCGTAAACCCAGTTGGAGCCCAGGATATGCTTACAGTGCAGAACATGGTGTGTATCTGTGCTGTAACATATTGTTAAAACGGAAATCAAATTTATTCTCCTTAGAAAGATGAGGATCAGTATGTAGTCATTTAACAGTTGTCTTTGTATCTTGTCTGTCCTATCATGACTCATTCTGGTGTTTCTCTGTGTTCAGGAAGGTAAGGAGGGAGATTTGATGACGACCCTCTCCAAGCGTGTCAAGGGCACACCTTCATGGGTCCTCTCCAGCATTCTTATACAGTCCAGAGAGCGGTTTAGGGGAGATCCGGTGGAGCAGGTTCTGCAGCCTCAGTCAGCCCTGCATCACTTCCTGTCTCAGAGTGAGTGCTTCTCACTTTTTCAGTCACCCGACTTGTGGTCATCTCTCAGAGTATCGAAGATTTCACAGGAATCGTATGATAAATTGCCTAGGTGAGCCCTAGGTCAAGGTTAATCGTGAAACACAAGTAGATAACACCTCTTTGCTCCTCGTTACACTAGACTCAATGGCCCAGCAGAGACGTGGCTGTTCTGCTGAGGTCTAGGCATTGGCCTCTTCTAATCACAGGCACAGAAGCTTTGCCTGTTAAGTTACACACCCCCTGCTCTCTGTTACTCCTGCTGTTTGTAGCTGGCAGGGCCGCCTGAAGTGAAATCGCTTCCATCATATGAGTTGAGGTTGCTGTTAGACAAACTTGAATAAGACACTGTTGGCGTGAAGATCATTTTTTCAGGCTCTGAAGAAGACTTTTGTAATGTGTTTGCTTCTCGGGCAAAGGTTGCTGGCAGGGTGTGCAACTCAGTCAGGATGCCAGCCAGGTGCTGCAGGATGGGGAAGCAGTGCTGGCTACCTTAGTGGACGCCCTCCATGGTGGACACATTCCCTTTGGACACCTTCTGGCTACCCTGAAGCATCAGAAGCAATTTGAGAGATTGTACCAGGAGTGTAAGTTTTTAAGTTGATTTCAGACTTTCCATGTGATTTTCCTACTTCAGATTCATGGAATTGTGTTTCCACAATCCACACTATTTACTTGCTTTTCAGATGGTCGATGTGATTTTTTTTGTTACTTTTGCTGGTGTTGCTCTGTTCCACAGATAAGAAGTCCAGCAACCGAAAAGTCCAAGTTGATATGAAGAAGCTTCTGTCTCAGCGAGAGGAAGACGTGAAGGTCTTTAAGCAGCATCAGCAATGTGTGGATACTCTCATTAAAATGATTAAGAAGATCGCAGATGTCATCACAGGTCAGATGAGTGTCCTGCTTTCAGGATTAGAATTAGTGACTTCTGGTTGTTTTTTTACTCCACATGAGCCTGTTTTTGTATCTCCAGTTAATCTTTAGTGTAGTTAGGGTCAGGGCTGCACGATATTGGGAGAAGATCACATTGCAATATTTATTCTTTCTGAGATATATATTGCAATATTGGGATTTAAAAAAATCTAATTAGTTCAATAGCTCTATTGCATGGGTAAAATAAAAGAGTTAAGAGTTAGTCCAGTTAGAGTTAATTTCTTGAAGCTAAGGTCCGGAAGATCATAATGTCTAACTGTTTATATTTATAATGTATATTTAAGTAGCCTATCAGTTGTATCAACATTGCAGCCCTAGTTAGGGTATCAGGGAATGTGAAAGATGTTCATTGGATAAAATTCACATGAATTAATTTTTTGTTTCTTGCACTACTTATCAATGACTATTGACTGTATTTACCTTTCCGTTTAACTTATGCTCTTCTGCTGGACATTGCTTTTATTCCGATAGTTCCAGAGATTTCCGCTCTTGAGCACCAACACAAAGCCGACCTCCTGCCTGTCAGCTTGTGCCAGCTGGTCAGGGTGCAGCCCTTTGGCTCTGATGGAGGGGGCTGTAAAACAGCCCAGGGACCTGTTCTCTGGTACACCGTTGACCAGGAGGTGCTTGGCATGGCAACGGAAATGCATGAGATGAGTAACAGCAACCTGCTGCTCAGCCTGTGGGTAAGAGGAGCAGAGGGTATAGCCTCCCAAGCCCACGGAAGCTCCATGGCTGCCAACAGCTTTACCCTGGCACAGGTGCAGGCGACAGTGTGGAGGCCGCAGCTAGCTGGCTATCGGAATTTGGCCTTGAAGGTGGCGTCGGCCAAAATCACCTTTGAGGAACTGGAGAGGGCTCTGCAGTGGGTGGGTGACCGAGGAGAGGGACTGGAGATGAGGAAGGAGTTGGGTTTGATGGCCAAAATGCTGCAGAGACAGCCTGGCATCAGTGATGACTGGACTGAGCTGCGGTTCCATCAGATCGAACAGTATCAGAAGCTCTGCCGGGCAGCCAAGTCAGCAAGCACAGTCCTGGGCATCGGCGAGCAGCTGCAGCTCTCTGGAGACTTTACGCCAATTCGCAGCCTCATGCAGCTGGTAAGCGGCTTTACACAGATCTGCAACATCACACAGGTGGTAAGCGGCTTTACACAGATCTGCAACCTCACACAGGTGGTAAGCGGCTTTACACAGATCTGCAACCTCACACAGGTGGTAGGCGGCTTTAAAACACCTACAGTCGATGTATTCCAAGGGTAGTGTGGTGGCTCATGGGTACTAATATGGCCTCACCTGCAGGGTGGATTTGATGCCCCTGGATGTGAACTTTGCTCTTACTCTCCATGGTAGTGATGGCTTCTTCCCACAATGCAAACACATGATGTTATGGTTATTGGCATCTTTAAAAAGCCCATTGTGTACCATTGTGTGTGCACCATGCACCCTGGGTGGTCCCTGCCTCATGCCCTGTTCTTCCTGGCCAAGGATCCACACCTGACGCAAACCTTGTATAGAATAAGTCGGTATTGAAGCTGGATGGATAATGTATTGTGTGCCAAACCATTTCACTGCTTATACAATTACTCAAATGCTATTATATAAACTATAAGCTCCAATGAAGTCTTATGAAATAGGACATCTTCACCAAAATTTCTATCCATCATAAACATGATAGCACTGTAGTACAATGACCTTGACTTACTGCTTGATGGATTGATGGAAGTGAATAACTGTGGAAAATCTCACATAGAGAGAAGAGTCATTTGGAGGGAAGGAATTGGCGTCGCTGAGTGATGACCTCATCCAGGCTGAGAAGCAGCTGGTTACGCTGTCCCAGCATCGCACCGCCTGCTTGCAGGAGTTTCTGAACAACCAGACCTTGATTCGCTGGGTCAAAAATAACCTTGAAAGTAAGATTTGGTAGTGAATGTGTGTCACTGACTGACCTAAAGGTCGCTTACTGTGGTCTTGGTTCCCTGTCTCCTTGAGGATGAGTGACCAATAGGTCACTTACTATTGTCTTGATTCTCTGCCCTCACAGGAATGAGTGACCTAAAAGTCTTTGTTGACCTGGCTTCTATTTCGGCGGGGGAGAACGACACAGAGATCGACAGGGTAGCCTGTTTCCATGATGCGGTGACAGGATACGGCTCCTTAATTTACTCCCTGCCCAGTGATGCAGGCTTCAAGGAGTTCATGGACTGTGTGCAGCCGGTGTGGGAAGCCTTTGAGAGAGACAAGAAGCTCCCGCTGAAGCTGGTGATTGGCGTCTCGGACTCTACATCCATACTGTTTCTGTCAGATGGAAAGATGGATATTGTTTTGTGTAAAGATATAATAAACTATATCTTATTTGGTGCTATCAGTATTAAATTGGACAGTATATATTAAAAGATAGGGGTGGGATCAACTTATTTGATTCCATATTGTGTATATTCATTATACTGAGTATAATGTTTGATTAGCTGGCACTTTTTTTTGGAGACCTTTGTATTTGCTCTTATGTTTGTCTGCTGGATATTTAAATTCAGGTCAATCTCCAATGTTCAATAGTACTTCCACCAAGTTCCTCCACAAAAACGTTGTGCTTTCTATATCTGCAGTGCAGTGCAGTGCAGTGGAATGCCAGAATACAGAGGAGTGGCAGAAGAATGACTTGTGGTTTTAATGATTTGTGATCTTCTTCTTCCTCAGAGGGACTCTGCTTACTGGTTGGACTGGCTAAAGGGGTTGAGAGAGACCCACGGGTCCGTGGAGCAGTCTTCTCTCTCTCTGGCCTCTGCCATCAACACTGAAGGAGTGTATCATGTAGGCTGGCCTGAGGACCAGACAGGAAAGGTGGGAAGACACTGAAATACCTATGTACCAGTGGTGGGTCGGGTTCCGGTAACCCGCCAACTGATAATTAGCAAAGCTAATTTCTCGGTTAGCTGTGCTCACCACTGCTGTGTACTAATCAGTGTAGTTGTACTGTACCCCATACAGACTTTTGTGATATTTGTTATGTGTTTTAGCTCTTAAACATCAACAAGATGTAAGATGTTGATCCCATTCAGGAAAAAATATTCTTTTGTGGCACCACTTTTCTTAAACAAAGAGGTGTGTTGTCTTTGCAGCGAACCATGGAGAACCTTTTGTTGGTGATGGTGAATAAGGGCAATTCAGCCAGGAGCTACAGTGTGGTGGAGCTGCAGGAACTGCAGAACAAGCTCATGCTAATGTCATCCAAAAGGGACTATGGCAGGGAGCAGGTCAACAGATTCATGGAGGTATGTTATGGGGACTCTAAAATTTTATATATATGTACTTTATGATGTACAGCTCTGGAAAAAATTAAGACCACAGCAAAGTTTTCAGTTTCACTAATTTCTCAATTTATGGGTGTGCACCTGTATAAAAGATACAGTCTGGCTCCTCCCTGCTTCTCTTTCATGAAGGGCTTTTTCCTTATTTTATGGGTCTTCAGTCCTGCTTCTAGAAGTCTGTTATGACTTTTCCTGGCAGTACACACCACATCACTTACAGTAATGTTTCCCAATTGTTTTGAAGGTCACTTGAGCTCATCTTCCAATTTATCAGGCACTGCCGGATAAGTTGACGATCATCTCTGGCATTAGAAAGTCACTTTTGCCCTTTACCTGGCTAGTTTTTGGTCACTGACAGTGTCTCCAGCTTCACCTTGTTTTTGTGTATTGCTGTCTTAGAAATGCTGAACCTGAAAGCAGTATGGCAGCAAAACCAGGATTACACCAGGATTAAACCAGGATTTAACAACATAGATTTAAAAAAATATATAGCGGTCTCTCAATTTATTGTTGCAATACAATTTCAGAGAATCCGAATTGTGTCATTGAGGCGTTTGCATGCGTAGAATCATAGAAATTAGAAGAAATTATGATTTATGAAAATTGACCTAATAGGTGTTAGGATTCTACTCTTTTCTCTGTAGGTGTTTGATGGAGTCCAGAGGCTCGGTACAGTTCTGCTTCAGCTGCACTCCTCAGGCAACATGTTGTTTCATCACTGGAAGGCCCTTGTCTTCTGCAGCCCGCAGAGCAGGGAGTGCATCCAGGTCACGTTCCCGCTGTCTGGGAAGGTCTTCAGGTACCAGGGGGAGGTGACCGAGCAGCTACAGTACTTGTGTCGCTATATGGAATTCTGCCACCAAGACTGGAGGGACCTCATGGGAAAGAGCCGCTCCCAGTACCCCTGTCTGAACTATTATACAGCTGAGCAAGTCGTGCACCTGTCCCACTGGATCTTCGCCACCTGCTGCAAGTTCACCAAATTGCCACAGTCGGCCTGGCATCTTTTGCGTTCAATAAAGCCAGACTGCACTTTGGAGGAGGTCCAGAATGCCTTTGCTCTGACCACTGAGTCAAAAGCACCATGTGCAAGAGGCCAGCAAATGTCTGTTATTCCAACGGTTTTAGCGCCGAAAGGAAGATCTGATCCTCGGCTGGTTATTGATTCTGGTTCTGAAGAACACACAAACCAGAACCTGTCATGTTCAAGTGACCGAGAGTTGGCCATAGAGGATAATGCCAGTGACTTCATGGTACTTGATGATGGAAACACTAAGCAGGATGCAACACAAAGTATGGAGAAGCTCTGGAGATGTTTTAAAGCAGACATGCCGAGATACCTTGGTGAGAATTTAGACATTTTCACTCTGGCTGGGTTCCTCTCACGTCTCTCGGAGATGAACCGAGTGCACGTCAGACGTGAGATGCCAGCAGTCCTTCAGAGAGGGAGGCCTAACCTCGTCCTCTGCCCGAAAGCTGACGTCCTGAGCACAGCCCTCAGCATTTATATGCACAGTACTGAGGAGCCTCTGCCCTCATGTGATGAGGTGCTGCTTTGCCAGGAAGAGACCACAGCAGAGCAGGTGGAGCTCTTCCTCAGACGGGCTCTAGGAAGATGCGCCCCAGATGACCAGGGCAAGATCTTCACACTGATCAATGCGGGGCTGCTGGCCTATGATGTTAGCGTGTCCCTGGGAGAGCATTTTGAACTATTGGAAAGGAGTGCAGAGCCCCACTATCGCCTGCTGATTGTCTGCGCTGTGAATGATCAGTGCAAATATGTACCCTCCTTCTTCAGCGGTTACAAAGTACAAGTAGGTTTTGGCATCTCAAGCAACAAGGCCAGAGACTACCTCCGACAGCACTTCTCTTCAACAACACGTCAGTCGCACGTGTATCCAGAAAACATATCGGTGTGGCTGATCACATCAACGCGCCCTGCTGTAGGTAAGAAAAGGAATGTCATATAGTCATTTTCCCGTAAACCATGCAAATTCATGCTACTTCCTGGCGACCTTGGAGCGTATTCCAGGAAATGCAGGGCGTAAAGCAGGAGAGCACTTGGTTGTTTCTGGGGTCCCACTCAAAAATAAACTAGGCTAATGGGTAGAGTCAGGAACTTGTAGCTCGCTAGCTGGTTAGCAGGATATGCTGCTTCAGCATCTCCTAAGTAAGGGATGACCCCAAACCTCTGGGGCTCCATGCAGGTATGTGGTTTGGCTGCTGGAAAACACCACTGCTGGGGACCGTATCATATGAAAATCACCATGACTGTTTTTTAAAAGCACATTTAAGCAAAGTAATCACTTTAATGAATCAATATTATTATTATTATTATTATCATTAATAATAATAATGAATGATCGCTTTAATAATTCCCCTAACGCAAGCTGTGTGTGGACACAGGGAAGTCGCTGTGCGTGGACAGGCTGTTTGAAAGCTTCCAGCGGGTGTTCCCAGAGGCCCAGCTGCTGCGGCTCCGGCTGCTGGAGCCCCGCGTTCAGCCCGACTCCTTCCTGAAGACGCTGCACGCGTGGACGCGGCAGGACCTGGCGATGCTGCACATCGACACCGCCGCCGTGCGTCTCACCCGCTGTTAAATGCCGCTTCAGTCTAAAAATAGCGCTAAGCTTATTAGTTACATTTCATTTTTATTAAATTGCTGAGAACATCAAACAACATTGTCAAAATAATGTACATCGTCATTTTTACAATTTACTTAAATGCTTTACTAAATATTCGGACTTTTATTTAATTAGTTACCATTAATGAGGTAAATGCTTTCTGGGACATTAAACCACAGCTTGTGACTAAAATAATTGTGTGAGTAAATGCACTGCGTTTACACTGCATTTACACTGCGTTTACAGTACATTGTCACTGACTTCATTTTGTTTAGGTACGTTTTGGCTTGGAAGAGTTCCTATTTCAACTATTGATTCTTGGCTGCGTGAGTGACAGTGAAGGGAACCTATGGCGAAGGAGTAAAGATCATCTCATCACAGTTGAGCTGCTGCGGTCACACCCAACTCAACAGCTCCAAACCCACAACGAGCAGGTAACTCACAGACAGTCATTTTTAATCATTTCCCTTACATGGCTTTGAAGACTGCATACATATTGATTGATTTATTTGTAAAATTAAAGTCACGTCAAATTAAGTTGTGGTCAGTGGTTCCACACAAATAGAATGAGAATGTTGAAAATGCAACATTCTTTTAAAGTTGATGCATTCGATTTGTGTTCAGAGAGTTGAGTTAATCTTGCTGAATTCTCGGTCTAATTAAACCAAGTGAGTCACTTTTGTTAATCTTAATTTAGATATATAACAACAGCCATGGTTTATTTCTCTGCCCTGTACATCTATAATACTGGATGCCTATTGCTAATCCATACTCAGATATTGCTAATCCATACTCAGCTATTGCTAATCCATACTCAGGATTGTAAAATGTGTACTTGTGCCTGCCGTCTCACAAGTACAGTCTTCATTTTACAATTACAAATCACAATTAATGAGTTTACGATGTTCAAGTTTTGATTACAAATCACAGTTTATGTATTTGCAACTTTTTTGACAAAAAAATCTCATCACCAAGGTGTAATGAGCCTAAGCCAAATGGAGAAGCCCCAGCGAACTGAGCAGGAGAAGATTTACGTGTAAAGTAATCATACATAAAAAAACTGAAAATCTGAAGTCGGTGAAGCTCTTTTGTAAAAACCCATTGGCCACTGGCAACGTAACTTTCCCCATGTGACTAGTGATTTGTAAATGTAGTGTTGAAGTTCAACCTGAGCAACATAAACTCATACATTAGGATTTGTAAATATAAAATGATGATTGTACTGGTGAACCTTAAGCAGTAGGCACAAGCACACTTTTGCAACTCTGAATATGGATTTGCATTTCATAAAATTACAATATTATTCTGACATTTATCATTACTTTTCATAAATCTGTCTCCATAAACCATGGCAACTGTTAGATTGTATTCCTAATGAAGTTGAATGAAAGGAATTCTATTGGTGTAATTAGACATGAGAAAATTTAGTGAGATCAGTTCAACCATAGGTATAAATTATGGGGGGATGAGGGGTTGTAAACCCCCCCCAAATAATTAAAACCAGCCAGTACAACCCTCTGGACCCCCTTAAATGGATGGAGTCCTCAACTCCTCCAGTGCTCAACCCAAAGTTGAACTTGACTATGTTATTTTCTCAGAACACAAAGCAAATACATAAACATGAAAAGAATGTTCTATTTTCAACATTCTCGTTCTAGTTATGGGTAACCACAGTTCATTTAAAGAGATTATGCATAAAAGATAATATGTTTGCATTGTATCAAATTAATGTATTAAAGTAACACCAACAACTAAATCAAATTGTTTTATTCAGTATAAACATTTTTAATACTGAATTTTTAAAATTCTCTCTTTTAGTAACTTAATATACCCTTTATTACTTTTAAGATGGGAGCCGTTTTTTTAAGTGTCTATCTATATCATAGTTTTGTTGCACTAGTACTCCCTTTGTTAGGCATTTAGGTGTTTGATAGTCAGTGTAATATAATTCTCTTTTCCACCATTTTATAGGGTGTACATGGACTTCTGGACATTCTGCCTGCCATTCACTGTCGATCACCAAGGGAAGTGAAAGAATTACAGCTGAAAATTCATCAGAAGAAAGCAGGGAAAACTTTAGACCCACTTATGGATGAACAGGAGTTTCGAAGTGAAGGTGTGCAGAGGCCTTACCAGTATTTGAAGCGGTATAATAGAGGAGAGAACCTGGACCCATTCAAATACATAGCAGGTTCCGTAGAAGGGGACCCCATCGATTGTCTCCATCACCTGTTGGTGAATTGTGGGATGACTGACCCATCATGGGCCGAGCTGAAGAACTTCACATGGTTTCTAAACCTGCAACTGAAAGACTGTGAGTATTCGATGTTTTGTGACCCTGACTTTCTGGCTGATCATCTCAAAGGCTTCAAAGGCTTCATCATTAAGTTCATGATTACCATGGCACGAGACTTTGCCACGCCATCCATGAACTGCTCTGATCAGAGCCCCTCTTTTCTCCCTGAAAACATGAATGAAGATGACATGTTAGCCCGCCTGACTATCCGCAAAAGATGGGAAACAGAAGCCCATCCGTACATTTTCTTCAATGCAGACCACATCTCCATGTCCTTTTTAGGCTTTCGTATACAGAAGTGCCCTTTAGGGAGGACACTGAATGCGGTGCATCCACAAAATAACAAAGTCATAATGGGGGATGTGATGACACAGCACCTTCTAGAGGGGCTTCAGCGGCAAGGCATCTCTTTCAATGAGAACTTTGACAACCTTGCGAGACAGGACAAAATACAGAGGATTTCATTTGTGGTTGGTGCCGAGAGGGGGTGGACAACACAGCAGTTTGATCCAGACCCTACCTATGAGCTAACAGCTGACAATGTGATGAAGATGTTAGCCATTCACATGCGATTCCGTTGTGGAATTCCTGTCATTATAATGGGCGAAACTGGCTGTGGGAAGACGCGACTAGTCCGCTTCCTCTGTGACCTTCAAAGGGAGGGAAAAAATACAGAAAACATGAAACTGATCAAGGTACACGGTGGGACCACTGCAGAAACCATCCAGCGGAAGGTGAGGGAGGCAGAGAAGCTGGCCGAGAGGAACCGAAGGGAGTTTGGCCTGGACACCATTCTCTTCTTTGATGAAGCCAACACAACAGAGTCCATTTTTGCAATAAAAGAGGTGTTGTGTGACAAGACTGTGCAAGGTCACCCTCTGAAGATGGACAGTGGACTGAAAATAATCGCTGCCTGTAATCCTTACAGGAGACACTCTGCAGAGATGGTGGAAAGGTTGGAGCGTGCAGGGTTAGGCTACAGAGTGAAGGCTGAAGAGACAGAAGACAGATTGGGAAAGGTTCCCCTTAGGCAACTAGTTTACCGAGTTCAGCCACTGCCTCCCAGCATGATTCCACTTGTATGGGATTTCGGTCAGCTGAGCGATTCGACAGAGCTGTCTTACATTCGGCAAATTGTCCACCAAAAGGCTCGAAGTTACAATTTGCCCACCCAGTGCCACAATGTCATTTCAGAAGTTTTGGCAGAATCTCAAAAATACATGCGCAGGCGTAAAGATGAGTGCAGTTTTGTGAGCCTTAGAGATGTGGAGAGATCTATGAGAGTCTTGTTGTGGTTTTACACTCACTGCGATCAGATGTTCCCAGTACTTGGCATTGCTGATAGGATTTTAAAGTGCTTAGCTTTAGCTGTGGGAGTCTGCTACTACCCAATGCTGGTTTCCAAAAAGCCTTACCTAAAAGCAATCAGTCAATTTTTTCCAGAGCCCCTCAACTCACCAAATTCAATAGAGCAAGAGATCCACAATTGTCAAGATATTTTTCTGAGGAATGTGCAAACAAGAGAGACAATAGCCAAAAATATAGCCCTCAAAGAGAATGTCTTCCTCATGGTGGTCTGCATTGAGTTGAGGATCCCACTGTTCCTGGTAGGAAAGCCAGGCAGCTCCAAATCACTAGCTAAAACTGTGGTTGCTGATGCTATGCAGGGTCAGAACTCTCAGTGCAGGCTCTTCAGGGCACTTAAAGCAGTACACATGGTCTCCTTCCAGTGTAGTCCTCACTCGAGCTCCGAAGGAATCATCAGCACGTTTCGGCAGTGTGCTCGCTTCCAACAAGACAAAAGCCCAGATAAGTATGTGTCTGTGGTGGTTTTGGATGAGATTGGACTGGCTGAAGATTCCCCACAGATGCCCCTGAAGACTCTCCACCCATTGTTGGAGGATGGCTGCATCGACAATGACACTCCAGAGCTCCACATGAAAGTAGGCTTTGTGGGAATCTCAAACTGGGCATTGGACCCAGCGAAAATGAACAGGGGAATTTTTGTCTCTCGTTGGGACCCAAGTGAGAATGAACTGGTGGAAACAGCAAAAGGAATATGCTCTTCTGATGAGTCAGTTCTCTTTAAAATCCAGCATCTCTTCCCACAACTTGCGAAAGCCTTTCTGAAAATATGCAAAATAACTGCTAAGAGCCAGTTCTTTGGTCTCAGGGATTTTTACAGCCTTGTGAAGATGATTTTTGCTGTGGTCAAGGAATCCCAGCAGGAACCCAGTGACTGTGAGTTAGCAGAAGCTATCTTGCGCAACTTCAGTGGGCAACCAGAGGACTTTGAACCATTGCGTTATTTCCAAGAGCTATTCCAAAACCTCAAGGAAATCCCTCGCCCAAGCACTCTGAAAATGGTGGAAAGGAATTTAGACTATTGTAAGAAGGAAGAGAGTCGCTACCTTCTTCTCCTAACAACAAACAATGCTGCCTTGCCCATCTTACAACAGCGTATCTTTGCTACGGCTAACTCTGCCCCTGAGATCGTGTTTGGCTCGGGATTCCCAAAAGACCAGGAGTATGCCAGTATTTGTCGCAATGTGAACCGCGTAAAGACTTGCATGGAGACGGGCCGTACTGTCATACTTCTAAACCTGCAGAACCTCTATGAGAGCTTGTATGACGCTCTGAATCAGTACTACGTCTATCTTGGTGGCCAGCAGTATGTTGACCTGGGCTTGGGCACACACAGAGTAAAGTGCCGGGTGCACAGGGAGTTCCGACTTGTGGTAGTGGAGGACCAGGACAAGGTGTACAAACAATTTCCGGTGCCTCTCATCAACAGGATGGAGAAGCACCGGTTAGATAGGAGTGCCGACCTCTCTGAGCACCAGCGCAGGGTGTTATCAAAGCTCCAAGAATGGGTGGACAAGTTTACGTCTCTGTCAGAAGAAGAGGCTGTGTTTAAGGTGTCGGATGCCTTCGCGGGTTTTCATGACGATGCCTGTGCTACTGCCCTTCTGCAGGCCCTGGAAAGTAGGGGTGGTAGAAGAGGGGCTGAAGATAGGCAAGTAGAAATAAATGAAGATACCATGAAGGAAATGGAAATCAGTGAGCCAGCAGTTCAAGGGGCAGAGTCCGATTCACACAGCATGCTCACTGATGCAGAGAGCCAGGAACTTGCAGTAAGAGATGGTCCTGGTGTGGCTGGAGCTGAAGGACCTTTGTCGGTAGCAGGAGCAGGTTCTGATATCTCAATGGAGTCCACAGATGATGGCCAAGCCGTGGCTGAAGCAGAGCCAGCAGGTTTCGTTACAGCTGGAGGACCCAAAGATCTTATGGAAACAGAGAAAAACAAAGGAGACCTCACTGCTGAGAGGGAGGAAGAGCAGGTTTTTGAAGCTGCTAAGTGCATCCTAATGAACTGTGCAACACCAGAGGCGGTGCTCAGGCTTAAGTACTCTAAACTGGGGAGCTGGGAGAAGAAATTGCTCCAGGAAATGTACTTCAGAGAGCAGCGCCACATGTCCCTGAGAGCCTTCCTCGAGAGCCAACTCAACAGCTCGGAGAAATCCAGCAGGTTCATGGAGGTAAGCTAGATGAGACAGACAAAAACCCCAAACCTAGCTAACTTGGCTAACCTGTTATCTCCACAAATCTGTTACTCCATAAAATCTTGCGAATGTGTGTAGGAGCTACGTCATATAATGCAGCCAGTCGCTGGGGACACTGGTTGTCTCTGGTCTCTCATTCCTACTTGCATGTCACTTTGGGGGAAAGAATGTAAATGGGAATGATAGACTGTTGCTAGCGAGTCGACGGGAGAGGAAGCAGGGCCCCTGGGAGAAGCCTGGCCGAGTGTCGGCAGAGCGTGGTCTATTCACACTAGTGACGGTGAGCAGCTGTAGGCACTTCTACATTTGCCTGCGCTTGCGTCTCGACCAGGTGACCACCTTCTCCAGTCTTCTGACGCGGTCGGACATCCAGGCCATCTCATCCTACAAGCTGCTCCTGCTGTCCCTGCACCAGTTTGATACAGAGGCCTCCTTTTCTTCAAAGATACGGTGCGGCCCCTTCTTGGCTACCGTTGGACGTTGGAAATTTCTGAAATATATGAATTTATTTAACGGAACGTAAGGATAGTAATTTCAGAACCAGAATAAACTTTATTTTCCATATACAGCCCAAGTACAAGGAATTTGTTTTGGTGTAATTGGTCCCATTAAAGTAAAACAAAGCAATATAATAATATCCATTCAGCAGCAGATGTAGACAAGTAAGGAAAGTGGTACATTTGGATGAGGTACATCGCACAAAGCACGTCAAAGTCCAGTAATGTGACACAGATGCACGTGTTAACAGAAAGGATTAAATAATGAGAATTAATATTTCGCCTAAAGCTGGCAGTATGAAAATAAATAGTTCATGGTCATTTAAAAAATGTTAGGAGAATGGCAGGATGAAGATACACTTGAATTGTTTAGTGCTGGTGGACGGTAACCAGCTGCAGATGAATAAGTTTAAGCTCAGACTGGGTCCCATCTTGGAAAGATTCTTTCCGAAAGAACCTTTTGTTAAGGTTTGTCAATCTGCCATTGGATTTCACAGGTGTTTTATTCAAGATGGAGGTCCCTCGACTCGTATCTTGCTCATTCAGACGGACATGGAGGAATCTACGTACAGCAATGAGCTTATAGCCTCTGCAAAGTGAGTATTGATTGTGGCATAAACCGAGAATAGGCCGACTGCCGGCTGAAATCACAGCAATGAGCTTATAGCCTCTGCAGAGTGAGTATTGATTGTGGCATAAACCGA
>JAABNX020000106.1:3072908-3097577 GCA_015163995.2 Mormyrus lacerda | reverse complement strand
GTATGGTTACTGTTGCCTGTGTGATGTGGAGGTGAGGTCTGTGTGACGGGTATGGTTACTGTTGCCTGTGTGATGTGGAGGTGAGGTCTGTGTGAGGGGTATGGTTTCTGTTGCCAATTTGATGTGGAGGTGAGGTCTGTGTAACGGGTATGGTTTCTGTTGCCTGTCTGATGTGGAGGTGAGGTCTGTGTAACGGGTATGGTTTCTGTTGCCTATTTGATGTGGAGGTGAGGTCTGTTTGACGGGTATGGTTACTGTTGCCTGTGTGATGTGGAGGTGAGGTCTGTTTGACGGGTATGGTTTCTGTTGCCTGTGTGATGTGGAGGTGAGGTCTATGTGACGGTTATGGTTTCTGTTGCCTGTGTGATGTGGAGGTGAGGTCTGTGTGAGGGGTATGGTTTCTGTTGCCTGTGTGATGTGGAGGTGAGGTCTGTGTGACGGGTATGGTTTCTGTTGCCTGCGTGATGTGGAGGTGAGGTCTGTGTGAGGGGCTAGGGTTTCTGGGCAGGTATCAGAGTAAATGGCGGTGCTGGTATCCGCATATGCTTTAGATTCTGCGTACAGGACCAGAGAGCTGACGCCCTTCTTGGACAGTGTGGACCAGAATCCAGTTGTTCGCTCCGTACTTCCGAAGCTGCTACTGCAGTACAGGTACTCACCCGGGGAGATGGGCACACTGGACCGGGTGGGCCATCCTGTCATCCCGTGAGTGACCATGGGTGGCGCCCTTTCACAGTTTTCAGCAGGTGAAAGATCACATCCAGGGCTACCTACGCACACTACAGGACCACATCCTGGAGCGAGAGGACCAGACGGAACTCTACCTTCTTTTTGTCAACTGTTTCCAGGTGAAAGGCAGCACTGAAAGGGCCAGTTCACCACAAAAGTGAAAGCAGATATTTTATAGAGGGGATTTATTGCTATTTATTCATCTAGGTCAGCGGTGGCCAATCTTATCCACAAAAGGGCCAGTGTGTGTACTGGTTTTTGGGATACCCTTTAGGTCAGCTGTTCAATCCCAATTGTGGGGACTCTTCAGCCAATCGGTCCTCTAATTAGCAATCTAATTAGGGAGTTGCAGTAAAAACCCGCAAACACACCGGCCCTTTCTGGATAAGATTGGCCACCCCTGATCTAGGTTATTTTGCTGGGAGTCTGAACAGCAGGTACTGATCGTATTGCTGCGCAAATGGTATGAGCACAAGTACCCCGGCAATATCCTCTGTGCCATGATACAGTTATTGTGTGGAATTGCGTAGAACAAAATAGTTCCTACATTAAACTTCTCACTGCAAGGTTGAATTTAGCAAATGTAGTTTTTTGGTACTTTATACACCACAGAAAGAATGTCATTAACTCCCATTATATTCGAGAGAAGTCCGACATTTCTATGACTGATATCTCCAAAAATTGGCAACCCCCAGCAGAACGACCTAGATTTACAGATAACACCAAAAAAACACATCTTTTCTGGTTTTGGGGTGAACTGCCTCTTTAAGAGCATGGGGGAATGATGTCACTGGGGGAAGCTATATGCCATAAACCTAGGTAACTGAATTAAACAAATAATATAGTAAATAATAAGCATCTGTGATCTGGTGCCAGGACTCGCTGTACAGCCCTGGAGGAGGTGGGATGGCAGAGGAACAACGCCACCTGCAGGAGGGCATCCAGTTTCTGAGCCAGCTGGCCAGTGGACATATGCCCGACATCCGGGACCAGCCAGCCGAGTTCCTGCTTACCGTGGCCAGGCTAAGGGCATACCTGGGCACTGCTGCCCACCTGCTGCATGCTGCAGTGGCCTTAGAGGGTTAGTAGCACTTAGCAATGGGCAAAATGAGTCTTCCTAAACCCTTTGCTGTATTTTTTGATGCCACTAGATGGTGTTTTCTGTTCAAAAAAGGGCACAAAGCGAACCCAAATGCAAAGCAAGAGCACCATCTAGTGGGGTCAAAAAATATAGTAAATGGTTCATGAATGTCATTTTGTCCATCACTAGTAGCAGTAGCTGTGGTGTCCAGCAGGGCGCGGTTAGGGGGAAGGGCGAGTATTCAGGCTTGAGGAATCACTGTGGCTGGGGGCTGCTGCTGTTCTCAGAACCCAACCTGTAAATAAAAGATAAAACATTTCTGAAAGAAGAAAACTTTGCTGACGATGATTGTTTGTCTGTTGTATATATATATCTTATGTGTGTGTGTGTGTGTGTGTGGCATGTTCAAAGATAGATGTGGGAGTTTTTGTTCTCACTTCCTTTCCCCAGCTACTGCCCCCTTCCTTTCTGATTGGCTGCTCCTCTTTCTCTCGCAGACCAATCAGAAGCCCCATCTGAGCTGGCGGAGCAGTTTCTGAGACGTGTAAGAGCCGCATTGGAGCGCAGTGGTAATGACTGGCACCGTGTCTACCTGCTGAGGGCTGTCCACCGGCTGGCAGGAGTGGATTGTGTGCAGGTCCTGATGAACAAGCCCAACCGCAGCTGGGTCTTCCCTTCCGAGGTGCTTCGGCTGCAGGTATCATGGCCCGAGCGGGTAGCTGGGTGTGGGTCCATGCGGGGGTAGCAGCCATGTTTATAGTGTTGTAGAACATAGACTGAAGTGAAGCTGAGACATCTCTCTCTGTCCGGCTGTGCAGAGACAGACGCCCGTGAAGGTGGACCAGTTTTTGTGCTGCGGGCAGTCCTACCGGGTCCTTAGGGACCAAGTGTGTCACACACTCCTGGAGTTGGAAGCCAACACTCTCAGCACCCACCTGCAGGTTAGAAACCCCTGATGGATGTACCTGTTGAGTAGGGTTTCCCGCTCAAGGCATCTCATTGGGTTCTTGCTGTGTTAGAAGCTGTCGTGTAGCTGTGTCATATCTGTAGATATGTCATATCTTTGATTCATCAAACTGACCTCCTCTAGCAGTCACAACAGCAGAGAAAATCTGAGGCATTCTTTCTAAAGGGACATTTAGAGCAACATACTGCTCTGTGTCATGGGATGAAACAGGTAACTAGTGCATTTAAAGTTAAAGGACAGCCTAGAATCTGACTCTGCCATCGCCACACAACCACTTAATCGGACGTCAGACATGCACTGTTACATTCTCTTTCCATGTTATAGAGGAAACTTTTTTTTTATTTGACTCATATTTTCAATTATAGTTGCTCACTTAACTTTTCAATGCTTAACAAGAATAAATATGTTTATGAAAATCAATGGAAAAGTGATAAAAACCTGTGGCGTGCAAAAGCTTTTAACTGGTAGTGTATGTCAGAGTGACGTGGGATTCAGCCTGCCGTCTGCCGTTTGTCATTCCAGCGCCTGGCCTGTCCCCGTGCCGTGACAGAAGTGCTCCTGTCCCTGGCCCTCTTCCGCGAGGTGACTTGCCGCCTGGAAGATACTGACCGCAGACTGCAGCCCACGGCTGAGGTGAGCTCCTGCCTGCCCTTGACGCCCTTTTTCCTTAGTCTCTCAAAGATAATTCTTTGATGTACATTGCCTACTGCTAGGATTTATGCAGCAGGTAATCTAGGTGCATAAAGTGTGCAATACAAATGTAACAACTCTGAATTTATGTGATTGGTCTGTGTACCGTGACACACCCCTTCATTAATCCACATGGCCCAGGGTATAAAGACTCTTTCGAACTTCCTGAAAAAGCACATGTCTGGGAAACACCAAGCCCTGTGCACTGGCCTGCTGAACAACAAGGTGGGGGGTATGGGCTCCCCACTGCATATCACACCATCGATGCCTGCTCAGAGGCGCGCCCTGCTGGAGGTCCTTGTTCATGCCGCCGCTGTGTTCCTGACCAGTGGACCACTGGTGGCCCCACTTTGCCAGATCGCCTTTGAGCCCCAGACCATGACGGTAAGCACCCCCAACCATCCCCCTATCAAAGGGGGCAGAGATCATGTAGGGGGATTGGGTCTCAGTGTCAGAGGGGAGGCTATGGCATCGCAGAAGTGAAATGGTCACAGAAATGTCAGCTGAGGTGCCAGGAGGAGGAGGCCTTAAGCAGGCCAAAGCATTAGGTAAAAAGTAAAGATTGTCTGAGCAAGGTTGCTGTTCTCCCCAGAGTCAGATGATCATCTCTGTGAACCAATAATATATGGCTACAGACTCTCACCACCACTACCACTTTGAGGCCCGGCCCTGTCAGGCGCCATCCCTTTCAGGTCCCGCCCCTCTCAGACCATGCCCCCTTTCAGTTCCTGTCCCTCTCAGGCCCCGCCCCCACTCAAGCCCTGGACCGCCCCTCTCAGACCCTCCCCTCTTAGTCCTCTTAGTCTCAGATCCCTTCCGGCTGGGTTGATGCAGGCATAAAGACATGTATTTTGTTTCACGAGTTTTCAAAATTGTTTTAAAAAAATATCCTACACATATATTTGTCCATAATATTTTACGGTTGTCAATCTATTATAAATATTTTAATTTCATACTGTTTAAAGTTTTACTATTTATATGTAAAAATTTGCACAACAAAAATGCAAGCAAGATTTTTATTGATTTCGCCAATTATCTACAATTACTTGTTACTAGTCCTGCCTAGATACTGCATTAATTGATCATTTTTTAAAATCTAAAGCATTTTGGATATTAGCCTAATTTAGTTATAACATTCTTGATTGTGTAATGTTTGGAAACATCTACCGCATTATTTATTGTGTTCTGCATAAATGAAGACACAATAGATAATGCAGTAAATGTTTCCAAACCATTATACCATCCAGAATGTAATAACTAAATTAGGCTAATATCCAAAATGCTTCAGGGTTAAAATAGTACTGAAGCAACACCGTTACATGATCATCATTTTATTGTCTTGCTTTATTCTCTTTTGTACATGCGGGGTCCTAAAAATTGCGAGGCTTATGAATGGCAGATTGTTCTGTGCATGCATGAACCTGAAGGGGCCTGAGGGGGGCGCCTGCAGCCAGACACTACTCCTGTGAACTGTCAAATCAAGTCAAATCAAAGTTTATTTATAAAGCACTTTGACCAAAGGTTGACCAAAGTGCTGTACAGATTCATTAAAAACAATAAAAAACATCAAATGAGAAACGTAAAATGAAGAACAACAGACTGAGACCATTTTACAGTCCTAAATTAAATTCCATCGAAAAGTGATGTGTCTTAAGAGAAGATTTCAGAAAAGTCTAACTTTCTAATCCAACGTGCCAAGGTAGGTTGTCGCACCACTGTTCCCTGCTACATTTCCGGTGTCACATGCTTGCCCAGTGGATCTTGACCACCTGTTGGTTCTCATTTCTCAGGGTGCATTTTTGCCCACCATGCCTGATGACCACTCCAGTGAAGCTCGACAGTGGATGATGACCAGAGAGGGCGCACCGAGGATGTACAGTAAGCACAGCTTTCTGAAACCCTTTTGTTTATCTAACCTTGTTCATTTGTTCATTCTTATATATTTTTCTTCATTTCCCTGTTGAAGAAACCTTAAAACTGTGCAGCCAGTTACTGTCATATTGGTCCTATGGAGATATGACTGTGGCAAACTGGCCATTGCAATTTTGAATGCATGTGTAATATTCACCACAAATACGAGCATTGATCCAGGGGTGCCCGTTATCTGTGAAATGAAAAGTAAACGTAAAATGATTTTCTAACTTCGAATCACAAATCATGTCTTGTGACTCCCTTTCCTCATGGTGGCGCTGTTCTCATGTCATGCTCAGCTTGCTGTTCCCGTTTCAGCTTGCTCCAATGGACACATGTGCTTCGTCGGAGAGGTGAGAGTAATGTTTATCTTCACCTACCTGAGAAAAAACCAGAATCGACGGGAACCCACGAGTGGAAACTAATTAGATTATGACACTCTATGACTGGGTTTTTTTGGATGGGCTAACCTCTCTCTGTTTTATTCCAGTGTGGGAGGCCAATGCAGATGTCACGTTGTCCTGAGTGTCAGGTCCCGATTGGAGGCATTAACCACACGGCAGTGGCGGGATTCAGAGAGACACACAGGTCAGAGAAAGAAGCATCCAGTCCGGTCTGTAAACCCTGTCATCACATCCGACTGTGTGTCTGCAGTCTCTTGGTGGGAATGGATGTTTGTCCTGCATAGTCTGGACACTGTGCTATACTACTTTTAAATGCAATTTAACTTGTTCAAAGGTACAGTGGCCTCAAACCTGGTAGCTTTTGGTTGGACTGCCGGAGCATTGTGTTTCCTGCCCCTGCTGGTTGGTCTGCCTTCTCGCAGTGGAATGACATTGCTGCCCATTCATGTGCAGTGTTGCAGACCACACGCGGACAGGCCACGTCCTGGGTGACGCCCATCACAGGTCAGAAGCCCCAGAGAGACAGCTGTCCACAGCTGCGTTCTATGTCCTGCGCTTCTGCACCCACCTGGCAATGATGCTGGGCATTGCGCGGGACCACCAGGTGAGCACCTCCCCAGCCACTGGCACATGAGCTGATGATGGGCACCTCCCCAGCCATGCCCACTGCCGCGTGAGCTGATGATGGGCACCTCTTTAGCCACGCCCACTGCCACATGCACTGATGATGGGCACCTCCTCAGCCATACCCACTGCCACGTAAGCTAATGATGGGCACCTCTTTAGCCACGCCCACTGCCACATGCACTGATGATGGGCACCTCCTCAGCCATACCCACTGCCACGTAAGCTAATGATGGGCACCTCCCCAGTCACATCCACTGCCACATAAGCTGATGATGGGCACCTCTTTAGCCACTCCCACTGCCACGTGAGCTGATGATGGGCACCTCTTTAGCCACGCCCACTGCCGCGTGAGCTGATGATGGGCACCTCTTTAGCCACGCCCACTGCCACATGGCCACACCCCCTACAACATAGGTAAAGTTGTACACCTGACACCTAGGAAAATGTGCTATTTCAAAGATCACTATTTGTTGTACTTATATCTTAAAACTGCTTATATTCACACAGGCTATCAGCCGGATGATCCAGCCCTCGGTGACAGACGTCCAGCAGTTTCTATGGAGGCATCTGGAGAAGGACATGAAGGTACTGGGCCAGTCCCTGGATCAGAACATGGACAAAACCATGGTTGTGATGCACTTAGTCCTCCATGCCTTCCTGGACTTTGCTGAAGGTTTGTGCGGCTCCTACTACTGTCTGCCAGTCAAACAGCGGGTTATCATTTTGTTTTGTAATGGATTGTCCCATGTCAATAAATAATGAATATTAATTCAATATCTGGCATAATTAAGGTTGATTCAATTAACTAAACTCATAGACTAAGTTTAAATTGAACACCCTGAGCATGATAAATGTGTCTCAGTATGGACTGACATCCTGTCTAGGCTGTCCCCTGTCTTCTGTCCTGTGTTCCCTGGTATGGTCTCCAGACTCACCATGACCATACAATGGGTTATGGGAAACAGATGCATGGAATTGAGTAACTTTCATGGAGTTTCTTGATAGATATGTCTTTATGTTTGGTGTGTTGTACACACATCTGCTGCTACATGTCCCTCTTGCTCTGATGCCACAGTGCCCCTAAGATAATAGTTTGGCTTGAAGGGAGTTCCTGGAACGGGACTTCAGTCACTCAAGCTATGGCTCACCTCTGTTATTACAGACTTCAGGCAGCAGGGGGCAGATTTGTCCTCACGGCAGAGGCGTGAGAAGTGGGAAAAGCTGGCTTGTGACTCTGTCATCGGCCCTGTATTACAGGTGAGCTGGAGGCCAGTTTCATCCTCAAGGAATGATAAGAGTTTAGGGGTGTTTCTCAATACCAATTATGCAAAGATCGTATGTGATCTTGCCAGAAGTGCTCTTGCTAACTTATGTCCCAAGAATGAACTTGGACCGCAATGAATCATGGGATTGGTCTCATTTTGGTGAGGATGCAACCAATGAATCCTACTTCTGTTCTTGAGTACTAGAGCTGGTGTTTGAGAGTGGAAGATGATGTAAAACATGTACACAAGAACACAAGAACAGTCAAGTCCGCATATTTAGGGACACCCTTGATCAATCGGTGCATTTTAAAGTTTTTCTTAATGGACTGGCATCCCATCCAGCATATCACATGTGTCTTGGTATAGCTCCCAGTTGGCTGAAGTTTTAGAAAAATGCCTGGTTGGAATAGAATGCTGGTTGAGTTTATGGGGCGGGGGGGGGGTCACATTTTCACTATATGCTTTGCTAATGGAGGAAGTGATACAGTAAAGACAGACCCCCTCATAAAATATATTTCTTCAAAGCTTAGGGAACCTTGTTCTCCACATCCAAAGGTTGAACTGTATTTAATTACTCATTCCCTGCCCATTCCCCTGTCTCCCCCCCCCCCCTCTGCTTTTCAGGGATTGGATGGGAAACTGAGGCAGGCCCAGGCACAGATCAGTGCTGATGACAGCCTGAGCAGAAGCCCTCTGATGATCCTGCTCTATGCAGACCCCGCCCCCTTCCTCCCCTCCGGGTGTCCCACTGACCACTCCTCCTTCTGGAATGTTCCTGAGATGCTAACCGTGGAGCGTTTTTCCCAAATCCTGGATCAGAACCAAGGGCAGGCCCTGGTGCCACTGCTTTCACTCTTTATCAAAAAGGCAAGCGACTGACAAATGCATGATTACATCAGTGGTATTTCTCATTGAAATAAACACTACTCATGTTACATTAAATGAGAGTTAGCACCACCTTGTAACAGCGAGAGTAAACAGCATGAGACAGCAGAGTAATGGGGCATTTGGGTGATTGCAGGTGCCGTGCATAAGGCAGCTATGTCACCTGCCTGCCCTGGCTGCCCTCCAATTAGATTTGTTGAGGTTGGTCACCATGGTGACAGAAACAGGGTCATCTCAGAGTATCGGACAGGTACTGCAGCAGATCCCCAAAGGTAATCCCCCCCCGGCCGCCATAAGAGTGGAATGAATTCCTGAGGCTGTATTCAGTAGGTTCTGCAGAGTTAAGGATCATTTAATCTGTTTGTGATTCATTTTACCGCCCCTGGCAGGTCATCAGAAGGAGGTGCTGCAGACAAGAGTGAAGATCTTCATTGACGTGTGGAACCAGCTGAGGATGGAACTGTCCAGGAGCTGTGAGTGACGCCTGGCCGGCTGTTTGTGTGCCTGAGTGTGTTTCCCCACCTAGCTGGAATATCTTTGGGGATAATGTTCTTGGTTCCGTGTTTTTTTTTCATCCCCGTGGATAGCTGAGATGGGCATGGCGGAGAGCCTCTGTGGCACGGAGCTGACCATGGACAGCTCAGGGGAGTTCCTGTCTCTGAGCCGAAACGGGCCAGGGTCCTGCCTAACCCTGCTGCTCAGCTTCCTGTCTGAGACTCACAACAGCCTTGTGCGACAGGCCAGGAAGCTGTCCCTGCAGCAGGACAGGTCTCTACCCCCATACCCACTAAGCCTTTATTTTTTCCTCCCTGTACGTTTAAATGAGGCCATGCTAGTTGAGACTGACTACAGAATCCTTACTAACGGGTTGTTTAGAGAGATTACCAGTCCTGACTGCTGAGATTCCAGAGCGACACGTCTGATTGCTTTCTCCCGCAGTGACTACAGTGTTCCACTAGAGGGAGTGTCAGAGGCACAGCTGGTCCTGTGCCACACTGAGCAGGAGCTGCTCCCCCTGCTGCAGACACACTGTCAGTACAGCCTGAGGAAAGGCAAGGAGACGGTGAGCAGCTACAATCTGCCGGCGATGGAGAGTGAACTTGCCCGGCGCTTCGTCACTGGAAAACCCCTCATCCAGGCGGTAGGAGCCCAGGGCCCTCCTCTTATGTTATTTGTGCATGGTGGGGTGGGGGGGAAATGGAGCCTGGGATTTGTGAGTCAGAAGGTTATTCAGCTGCACCTCATGGAGTAGGTTGTCTGGGGGCTTCTAAGCAGCTAGAGGTTCACCCAGCAGAGCTGAGTTCTGGTCATATGTCAGAGGGGTCACATGATCTCGATCTCTGTTCTCTGCGTAGGAGCCCTCAAAGTACGTGAGAAGACACCAGCTGGACTTCTTCGCACTGCTGGCAGAGGTCCGGAGTAAGATCCCCCAGGTAACGGCCACCGGGCCCGCGGTGGGTTCTGTGCGTGCCCCCCCCCCATCAATGCTTGCGCGTCGGTGACCCCTCCCCCGGCTCTGCGTGTCCAGAAGCCCTTGAGGAGCTCTGTGAGCGGCGCCATGCGCGACGTGCTGCACTCCTTCTCGGACACGTGCGACGCCGTGCTGCTGACGGAGGTCGCCCTGCGCTTCCTGGCGAAGATGGGCGGGGATCCCCAGGACCGGCTGCTGGCCTACATGCGAGACATACTGAGGATGGAGCAGCAGATTCCCCGGGCTGTGGCTAAGGTACCTAGCAGGACCGACCGGACCAGGGCCGCCGAGCTATGAAGAAAAGCAAGGAAAATCCAAAGAAAGCACGGCTGTTAGACCTTTAAAAGTGTGATACTGAGGGAGATGAAAAGCAGCAGGTTCAGTGAGTGAATCATCTAAGGAGAAATGGTCTTTGTTAGAGACGGACCTAAAATATGACTGAATCTCATGGCACATGTAGTAATAATAAAGATGTATTCTATATATGATGATTCTTATCAAGTCGTACTGTATAATTAAGAAAGTATATCATTAGACACATCTACTGCAAGAGGACCACTTCATCTGGGCAGTACCACAGAGTGCACTGAACACCGATGTACTGAACACATTTTTTTCAACAAAGGCTGTAAAAGATCCACAAGGGAATATTTTATTGGCCTGCTATTTGTATGACCTGAAAGACCCTCTCTGTCAACCCCCCCTCCCCCCCCCAGGCCCTGGGAGAGAGCCGGCTGGAGCACTGTGTCTCTACCTGGCAGCTTCTCACCTGCTGGAAGTCTGAGCTGATGGCCATGAGGGGGCAGGTGAGCATCGGGGGGAGCGGCGAGCTTGCAGGTTCCTTACCACAGCAGCGGGTGTCTGTCTCTGTAGCAGCCGTGAGCACATTTAAGGACCATTTAAGGACCTCTGGAGAACTGAGACAGAACCCCTAGTTGAGCGGGAGCACCCACCAGGATGCTGCTAGCTTAATGTATCAATAGAAAACTATTACGAATGTTTTTGAGTCATATGATCATGAGAAATGAGCCTCGGTGTTTGCTTAGAATAATTTCAGCTGCCCCCCTAATTGTGAGGTGAAAAGGTTGGGACAGCACTGATTACCTGTGATGGTGAACACAGAGGGCCCATTCTGTCTGAACTATGTGAGCAAAGCGGTACTTAAAGAATGGGGGGGGGTCACGTTTTATCTGCAGGGTCTTTACTGGCCACGTTTCCAGCTTCCTGCGTGATTCTCCAGGGGGTGTCTTTGTGTCTCAGCTGTGCACAAACGGGCATGATCTACGGACGCCTCTGTTCTGCAGGACCCCTTTGAGAGGCTGCCCCCGGAGTACAGGGAGAAGCTATCTGAGGCAGAGAGGAAGGAGGTGACGGCTTTCCTTGCGCTCACCGACATGGATGCCTTCTGCAGGGAGCTGCACGAGATCCTCCTGTTAAAGACGGGTGCTGCTGCGCAGGAGGAGAACTACTACAGCCACTGGGAGTGAGGACTGCCACTTACTGGCCAGACTGCTATTACACCCCCCCACATCTGTGCTGTACACCTGCTATAATCCTGCTTTCCTACCCATTGCCCTGGTTTAATTGCTTTAATTGGTCTCATTACTGCATGATTACCTGCACGATTTCTCCATGTTTCTTCTCGGAATTCAGCACAGTACACAGCAGGGCACATTCATGCCTGTACTCTCTGTGCAGATGTACTTATTCCAATAATACATCACTCAATCACACAAAATCATCAAGACAGAAAACGGGGCAACGCTAAATAAGTACAGAATGCAAGACTTGCTTACACAGACACCCCCAAGCGCTGGCTGTTTACAGTCAGCATATTTGTGCCTTATGTGAATGTGAAATGGTACAAGCATATGGGAAAGAGCTCAGTCTGCAAATGGCCCGTGTCCTGAGACACACAGCCACGTAGTCCATCCTGCTGTTTATAGTAAATATTTTAAAACCTATAAAAACAATATGGCCTGCGATGCCGCGGCTTACCCTCCAGGGGGCCGCCGGCCTCGTGCCCTGGCTGACCCTGAGCCGCAGTTACAGAACACGGATAAATGGAGATGTTAGCACAGTGGCAGAGGAGCAGCCTGTGTAAATGGATTTACGGTCGCAACATGAAACGCTGCAGCCGCTGGTGGGTGGACACATGTTTGCTGTGAGTCATCAACAGTCGGTACCAGTACAGTTTTTGGAGTTGGAGATGGTTGCCGTTCTTTGTTTTTCCAAGCAGAATTTAAGGATGAGATTAGTTGGGGGGGGGGTGCTTCTGGAAACTTTTTTTAAGTGATTTACTTCGTTGGGCCGCAGAGGAATCTTTAAAATCTCTCAGCTCTTCACACGATGTGGGCCTTTTGACCCCTGGGTCTTCAGTGTGACCCCCCTCACGGCTGCCATCTGTCAAGGGGCCCTGCCCCCTCTCCTCCCCCCACCCCAGATGGCATGGGTCGCCGTTTGGGCCCGCAGCTGGAGGCGCAAGTAAATAGCAGCACATGCCTGCAGGACAAAGGAACGTGCCACTAACTGTTGCTTCTCTCTCCCCCCACCCTGTCCCCTCTCCCCACATCCACAGCATCAGATCCACCCTGGAGAACCATCTGGAGGTGAAGCACAGCTCAGCCTTGCCGGCTCTCGCTGACCTGTCAGATGAGCTGACTTTGGCCAAAGCGCCTGAAATATGGAGGCTGATGGTAGAACTAAAATCACTGTGAATCACAATGAGCTTTCTAATCGTTGATTATAAGCATTCCAAACATTCCACTTATGTGGATAATACGAACAACGGTAGTAGTAGAAATAATAGACATATTGAGGAATGTCTAAAAGGAAAGGTGATTAAATAGCAATAACTGCTATAAATTCAAATAAAGATTAAGAAAAAATAATGAGATATGTTAAAGATGTTTGACGTTAACGTCTGATTGTGGTAATTGATTTCAACTTATTTCTGGTTAATAACGGAGAGACGCAAGTGTCCTGCTGTAGCTAAACAATATTGCGTTATTCAAATAGTGCTTTATTTTGTCAGGTACATTATCTCAGTCCTATTTCTAGTTTTTTTCTTCTGGTTCCTTACACTGCACAAGCTAAGCGACCGTTCACACTCCCTAAGTAACCGCTCTTAAATCTCTGAAAACCCCAGAATATGAATTTCTCTTCTTACTCGAGCAACAGTGGTCTTTATTTTTGTAATGCATTGTTTCGAAATGAAAGCGTATACATTGGAAAAACAAATTAAACTTTTCTTTGTTGATCTTCGTACTGTCTGACTCAGTCACTCATTCGTCACACTATTGCTCAGCACATTGAGCTGACATTTTCAGTGCTCTATGGCATAATGCAGAAAATCCCTGCTGAGGCATCTGGTCTTTAGAAAGCTAATATAAATGGGACAATGGGTGACACGTTGGAAGCATTATATGCCCAAAAGGTTCCCGGACCGGAATGCAGTATCGAAGCTGCTGTAGGGCTTCTATAAGAATGCGTTGCTTGCAAGGTAAACCAACCTTTCGCTTTGTGCCACGCCCACCATGGACAGGCACCGCGGATACTCCAATCGCAATCCTCTAATTTTGGGGGTCGTACCTTGTACCGACCAATGAGAGCTGCCGCGGCGCGAGGTGGCTGTGTTTTCTCGTTGCCACAGAGAAGATGTTGAGGTTCGTTGTCAGTTTTCAGCGGTCGGTCGGCGGGCGCTGGGCTGGGAATCGGGATGAAGTGGCCGCCAGTGCTGTGTTATCCTTGCGCTGCGTTTAGCCCTTTCTTTTTTGATATATGATTCGAAACTGTAACGTTGTAATATACGGTATCAGGAAAACTGGACAACGTTTTAATGTTTGTTTTTTTTTTCTCGGCACCCGTTGCTGGCCTGTCGGTTAACGGGTTTTGTGTCTTTATTGCAATGGAAATGCATTACGTTTTCCCTTTAATGTGTATGTGATTGCTGTGTGGTGCTGTGGGAGAGGCCAACCGGACAGATAGTAAGGCTGCGTTGGGTTAATACCGCCTGTATAGGCGGAGCCAGCGGCCGGTGTAGTGTGATAGTCAGGCTCCCTGTACGCCCTCAGACCGCTGCCATCGTACATATCCTGACATCCATCTTCCTTCCCGACATATTCCGCTGAACAAGTCAAACAAACGTCGGTGTGACGGGCCGGTTGCGTCTGAATGACTCGGTACCGTTACCTGGCATCTCTGTAAGCCCGACGCCCCGCTGCGACCGTCGCCCTTTTCTCCTCTCCGTGGAGTAGCCGGTGAGTTTCTGTTGTGATGCGTGAGTTTTGTTTGTGTGTAAATGTCGCATCGTGCCCCCCGTGGGAGTCTGATACACACTTGAGCCTTGTTAAAGACAGTTGCGTACTTGGGTGATCCTGTTGATGTGTATTTATAACGTGACGGGGGTGTGGTGCTGAGTTACAGTAAAGCAATACTTTTTGGGCTGAGCTGGGCATCGCCAGTGTGGATCTCCTAGGGTACAACAACTATGCCATTCTCTGATGCACATCCGTATAGCCAGAATCCCCACGGTCCTCCTTGGCATTGTCCTTTCTGCTGTGTAAGCCTCCGGATTTTACCTGGACTGATGACTTTTCCCATATTGCCGACTTCTTCCACGAGGGCATCTTTACCGGATCGTCGTAACCGAAAAGCCTGACGAAGCGTTTTGTCAGATCTCCCAGTCGCCCTTTCTCCGAAGTGAAATCTGTAATCGGAGAAATCGAACAAGTGTCTTGTACCATTCTCTGCTTTTGACCAAAGTGCTGAGTTATCTTGTATTGATCCAGAGGACTGCATTTTGCGAGAATTCGTTTGATTCACCTGCTAGGCAGGGGTGGGGGGCTAGACTGGACCTTAAACTTCATTGTCAACAGTTTTATCACAGGTGGGGGCCCTGAGGAAGCCCCCAAGATGGAGTTACATCCTCTCAGATGTTGACAGAAACATTGTGCCCCCCACCCCCAAACTCCAAACCCAACTGACTCGAGTATTTCAAGATGCTGTTTCATCGTGTCCCTGCTTTTGTTGGATTGTCCGTATCTTTGGGGTTCTCACGCACATCCCAGCCCAGATGCTACGTGCTCTGGGTGTCGACTGGGGAGCAACAGGATGCTCTGGGTTTCAACGTGCCTGGGGGGCAGCCCTGACACCCCTCTCGGTTTGGGAAGATGAGGTCGTCATGCTTACTCTCCACGCTGCGATCAGCATCTCAGAGCAGGTGTTTGCTGTCCCGTTGAGTACGGAGCTGAGAAGGAAGCGGAGTCGTGTCTGAGGAGATTCTGGAACGTTCCGAAGAGGAGAAAATTTAAATATGGTGTCTCGCATTTGCACCTCTGGCAGATGTGCCACTGAGGTTTTTCCCGTCAGCTTGTTTCTGCGCCAAGGACAGAACACCTGAGGTCACTGCCTGACGTCACGTCGAAGTCGAGTCAGGGTGCTTTGTGTTTCGATATGTGCTGAATGTGTGCCTCCCCCCCGCCCAGGACAGACCCCCTGAGAATGCACACCAGCCGCAGCCCGGCCTCCCTCCCCGGCGAAGCCCTGGACCTGAGCCTCACCGGATCCCAGCTCACGGTGACCCGCCGGCCCTGCAGCGCCTCACCCAGCAAGCACCTGTCCCGGTCCGTGTCGGTGTCGGCTGCCAGCGAGGGCCGCGGCAAGCGCAACACACTGGTGGGCGCTCCAGATTTCATATCGATAAATTTGTCTGCTTTCATTTCAATGTCAAGTCTCTTAAAACAGTGTGTAAAACGCAATACATATGGGGGAATTCTGGGTAATGAATAGGGAACGGCATGCTGGGATATTCTCGGGAAAGGTGAATTTATCGTATTTGTTTATATTTTTGACACCAGGCTGAAGCTGGACCGGGCACTTCCCGGTCCATCAAGAACCTGCGGCGGTCCAACAGTACCACTCAGGTGAACCAGCGGACGAATCTCACCATCAGGTAGGGGCCGTGTGCGCCAGGGCGGGGGTGCGGTGATGAGCCTGCTTCGTTAGGGATGGCTGCTGGTTTCTCCGGAATTCCTTCACAAGGAGCGGTGCTGTTGCGACAGCTGTTGATTCTGCCAGACACCCCCGCTCCCCTCTGTTCCCCCATCTCCGCACCCCCATAATGCCCATTGTGGATGGTGGCTGCTTCATATAGGGCTAGCGAGGAGGTGGGGGGCTAGGAGGGGGTTATGGGGGGGGGGGCATGACTGGGGTATCACACCCAGACCGACGGGCCTCTTTATTAGAGTGAAGGACACAGACGGGTGGGGATACTGTTCGTGAGGACTGAATGAGGGAGGGTTGGGGAGAGGCCCCATGCGGGAGTCCCATTGTCTGCCTCCTGCTGCCCCCCCCCGGCCTGTCGCCATCTTTCAGGAGTGTCTTTGGAGTGGAGGAATGCGTGCCTCGGATTTGTGGGGGGGGGTTCCTATTCAATGGACCAGCTGGTTACTCCCAACCCCCCTCCCTGCACCCCCCCTTCAACACAGAAAGCAAATGATGCGGAAGGGTCCAACCCACCACGGGGCACGGGGACTCCTCATTTTGCTTGGGTTTGTTCGACGTGTGTTTACGTTTTAAGGCAGAGTAATAGCTGCGTGTGAGATGGATGGGGGGGGGGGGCGGTTTGAAGTCCCCCCTCAGCTTTCAGGAGGAAATGACGTGTGTCTCCCGTGGTTCTGCTGACCCGTCACTCGTGACCTCGTACCGCAGGCAGTGTGGCTTTACAGCCGTGATGCTCCCGTGACTCATGCGTTCAAGACTTACTGTCCTTAGTGTGAAAGAGCAGCCGGAGGTTCTGGTGTGGAGCCAGCAGACTGAAGCAGGGGTTCTGAGTGCCGCGCTGGATGGAGAACGGTCTGACGCAGAACCGCTTGTCGGTCCGATCTCTTCCCTAGTGAGGACAAGAGCGAGGACTTCCTCACTTTTCTGGACAGCAGCTCGGATGGCAGGAGGAAGCTGGCCAGCCTCGGCAAGACGTCCCCAGACCGCACCACCTGGAACATCCTGGTAGGTCACGCAGTCCCACAGTGACTGGCTGCAGAATGGCACCAGCGTGTGGGTTATTGTCAGGGGGTTGGTGTTGGAGTGAAACTGGTCAGGTCTCTTTGTCCTGATTTTTATCTGCATATCTCTGTAAATGTAGTGATGGGCGAGGGAAGGTTTCAGAGCAGCGGGAGGAATTATCCTGTACATTCAGTCACTGCCTTGTTTTGTCTACTAGCTACTGGTTATATTATTGGATCTTAGTCAGTTAACCTAGTTAGCTTGGTCCAGTCAGCTTAACCCAGCACTGAGACCCTATTACACTGTTTTTGGCATAACGAGCCTTGAAATCTGACGAGATGGGATGCAGATGAAACTGCGGTTACGGTGTCCTCTGTCTAGGGGGCGCTGTATTGCACCTTGTAAACAGGACTCTCTGTCCCAGGACGACCAGCCGCGGGTCTTCCCTGTGTCCCCCAGCACACGCAGTGCAGGCAGCCTGGACTCACCCACAGGCCTTAAGAAGAGGGAGGCAGGCGTGGCACTGGCAGCCAACTTCACCGCCAACAACAGGTCAGGGGGAGCCACTGGTATTGGATGGGCGGGAGAGTGGGCGGGACAAGTGGGCGTGGCTTCCGGGCAGCCGCAGTTAGGATGGGTGGGGACAAGGGGCGTGGCTTCCGGGCATCTGCAGTTAGGATGGGTGGGGACAAGGGGCGTGGCTTCCGGGCATCTGCAGTTTGAAAGTGGAGATGTCAGAAAGCTCTCGTCCCTTTGCTGAATTTTTTCAAGCAGCCGAAATAACTGGCATTTTTAATAAATGGGTATCACTTCTGTATTTTGTTCACTCCCCATTTTGTCATGTCGTCCCCATTAGGAGCAACAAGGGTGCCGTGGGAAACTCGGTCACGCCCATCCTGCATAACAACCATTCCGAGAAGCCGCTCACGCCCAAGAGCTCCAATCAGAAGCCTTCCTTCAAGTGGGTGGCGTCCTTTGTCTCCACCTCTGTGCCCTTATCAATCTGCCGGTGCCGTTTTAGGCCCACCCCGGGTGGACTGAAGTCTTTCTGAAATCTTGTTATCTTGTACTTGGCATTTGCTTTAGCAGTTTTGTCATTGCCTTTTAGTGCCTTTTATGATAATAAAATCAGGCCCATGTTGTCGGAGCGTCTGCCCCCGCCCCAGCAATCCCCTGTGATGTAATGTCGTCCCCCCCGCCTCCTTTGCGGCCAGCAACCTCATCAAGGCAACAGCAAGCGATGAGGGCCCCCCAGAGGGCGGGTCTCTCACCAAGTCCCAGAAGAACTTCTCCTCCTCGCCGTGCTCCAACAGCAAAGCGCCATGCGGCAGCCCCTCCCAGTCTCGACGGCGCGAGGTCACTGAGGAGGAGGCTGAGAGGTGAGGCAATGCATTGTGGGTATTCCCCTGTGGCTGGCGCCCGGCGTCTTGCTCAGCTTGCTGCGTTTTTGCCTCTTTGGGGTAATTCCAGCTAAAGGCATCCTGCGCTTGCAGAAACGTCCGTTTGAAAGTAATGACACAGATGTGGGATTTTGCTGAGTGTGGTCGGGCTCTGGATTCGCTGTGCCGCTTGTGTCTCCGGTGTTTGTGGGCGTACAAATGCGTGCTCCTCATCCGCATCTCCCCTGCTGCCTGCTCACTCTCTCGGCGCACGCCGGCATCCCTGGGGCCGAGGACGTGCAGCGCGATGGCCCACATACCCCGGTGCCCCCGGTCTGCATGTCCCGCACGTGCACGCTGGCATTCTGCCTGGGGCATACACCGTGACAGGCTCCAGGCCCCGTCCCCTTCAGGGCTTTTGGACGATGGATGGGCTGTTTTGTTTTTATCTGCTAGCTTAAACACTTGGTCCAAAGTGTGAGTCAGGTTCCTCCAGCTGTGCGCAGTCTTTATTACTCCCGTATTCTGGACGCGGGCCCCAGCAGTGTCCCTGTTCGTGTCTGCAGGTTCATCCAGCAGGTGAACCATGCCGCCATAACCATCCAGCGCTGGTTCCGGCGGCACTCACAGAGGCAGCGGGCCGGCGAGGCGGCTCTCCGCCGTCTGCTGGCCACCAAGAAGCGGGTAGGCGAGGCCTGGCCGCTCTTTTACCACTTCCCCTAACCCCTGACCCTGACCCTGCCTCCTCACCTCTTATCATTTGCTTCCACAAAGGAGCGGGAGCAGAAAGTGGACGAAGGTGGAAAGACCCCGGAGCTGCAGAAGAAGAAAGACGAGGACAGGAAGCGGATCCGTGAGGAGAAGGCACGGCTGGCCCGGGCTGCCGCCATACAGGTACCGTGCAGAGGGGCTGGGGTTAGCAGGGTTAGGGATTCGTATACCTCGAAGGATGTCCGGACACAACTAAATCAAACATGTAGGCATGATCAACCTGCAGCATACCTAGAGCGACTCCGCCGTGATCGTCCTACGTCACTGCACTACACTAGAGGGCACACAATGCCTTCGATGCAACAGCCCCACATTCAGAGCAAAAATAAACATGCAATTTCTGCCTCTGAAATACGGGTTGTCTGCACATCGTTAAAATTGGTCCGTGACCTGTCACAGCACCGTGAATAAGCTCAGGGAGTCTTCCTTCAAAGCCTTTTGTTTTTACTTGCGAAACATTGCAGCGCACTAGTGACACGTGAGCCCATGTGATTCGTGTCGATTCGTGGACAGCGGCTGGGATCAGAACAAACGAAAAAGTTTGCTTTGGCGTCCTTACACAGGCAGTGTGCTGAAACGGTGATCACCGCTCACATGACGTCCATGCCACCTCCTCCGTGTGTCCTCGTGATCAGATCATCTTCCCGCTAATCTGAAGCTGTCTCTTTACTCATTTCAGCTTTATGCCTTCAGCTGGCACAGTCAGACAGCTGACGATGTCGCTGTCTGTTATTTGTGGGGTTCTGCTGTCTCATACGGTCACTCTGGCTCAGCGTCTGCGTATCAGCATGTCATTGCTGAGCGTTTCTCTGCAGTTGCTCTCGCAGAAGCTTTCATCATCGTGACAGGAAAGATAGAGGAGAAGTTTCACAAGTCCTTGTCTGCCCCCTACTGGCACATGCAGGAACTGCAGCAGAAGAGGGCCGACCGTGCTGCAGAGGTCCAGAGGGTGGCACAACAGGAGTTGGAGGCCCTGAGGCAGGATGGCAAGGTGGGCCGCAAGAAAACCGCCAAGGTGTCTCCCAGCAACAAGAGCGCCGCCCCACCCAACAGTATCAAGGCTAAGAACACAGGTGAACGGGGGAGCCTTTGGGTGTGTCTAGTCCCAACGGCCTGGCCAAGTATAAAACTGGGACGTTCTTACATAGATAACAGAATGTCCTGCTTGTTGGGCCTGATTACTGGTGACTGTTTGACGTTGTTAGTGTTTGAGCTCACCAATGTTCCTTCACTTATTCTATCTGACTTTGCACAGACACCAACATGAACGTGGCAGAGCATCTGGCTGACACGTCCAACCTGAGGGCGGGGTCTCCCACCGCCTCGCAGGGCCGGGGCTCCCGCTGCTCCCAGGTAATCTGCTGATAAGCCCAGGGGGTGTCACTGCTGATTGCTGTTGCACAGAGCTGCAAGGAAAACCTGCAGCCTTAACCAGTACATTACACTCAAACCCATCCTGAAATTCTGCCCTCAGGAACTCCTACAAAGGACTGTTAGTTTGGAGGACCAGCACCAGGTTGCGCCGTCGAGTAGAACGCAGTCCAAGACCACACTGAATGACCTGCTGGACACCCTGAAGCTATTGGAGGAGGACCCAGTGGAGCCTAAAAGCTACAAGAAGGAGAAGTATGCCTGGATTGACCAGGTGAGTCGGCTCTCTATTCCAGCTTGTGTCGTGTCAGTCCCCCTTTCCGCTTCGATCTGTGTTTATGAGTTATCACATCTATATGGAGTGTTCTGAATGGGCACTGGGGCACCAGATGGTGGTGAGGAGTTTACAGGGTGACTTTCCTGGGGTCAGAGGGCTGTTCTCCACCGTCGATGAGTTTTATGTGCTCTTCATGGTTCGAGATACACAAACATGCATGTTAAGACCCGCATTATCTGTCTCTCTCCGGTCTAGGAAAGAGACCCCATCTCTCTGACAGCGGATAACCTGGAGCGCCATGGTCAGCTGAGCCAGGTATCTGCCCTGCCAGATGGGGGCGCCCTGCTCTCTGAGGCCAAACTCCAGAGCATCATGAACTTCCTGGATGAGATGGAGAAATCGGAGCAGGAGCGCCCTCGCTCTGTCACCTCGGGCTCCCACAGAGAGGTGAGGCAGGTGGGGTCACAGGTTATGAGGGTCACAGTCCTCTTCCTTCTGGTTTCTGTTTACCTTCTCTTAGGCTACCATTTTGGCTCTTGGGACTCTAGGTAATGCCCTAAGGCTAATTGTTTAAACCATTTTGAGTGGATTTCTTAATTAACATTAATGAATGAGTTTTAAGACAATAACTTCAGACAGATACAAGTATTCAATTAAACTGGTATGGCAACAATTAGCGACAATTATTATTTGTGGATTGGCAGGAAATCCAGCAGCGCATATTGTAAACTTCTGAGAAATGCATTGTGGGAAATATATTTCAAGGTTCACTTATCAAAGGGAAACTACAGGCAATTTCACACCTCAGGAACTTTTTTCAGAAATCAGAACTTTTTTCTGGAACCAGGAACATTTGTTGTGTTCACTCTGCAGGAACTTGGCCCAATTGTATCTCCTTGGAGGCAGTTCTGAAAGCCGTTTTTCATCACTGGGGAGTGATGGTTTTTCTTTTCGTTACTGGTTAGGGAAATGCACTTGTAATCAAAAGATTGGCAAGGCACTGCTGAGGTACCCTGAACAAGGTACCGCCCCCAAGAACTGCTCCCCAGGTACTGCTCCCCAGGCGCTGAATTAGCTGCCCCTGCTATGTCACATTGGCACATATGGTAGAGAACACATTCTGTTGTTGTGTGCTGTGGTGTGTCAACAATGACAATTGATCACTAAAATTCAAATATTTATACATTGGAAAATTTGATGGATAACCAATATTGTCAGTGCTGGCGGTGAAACTCGCCAGTGGTTATTCATGCGATAACGTTAACGTTTTTTTGGTCCTGTGGAAAACGAAAGATTGATCTGCTGGCCGGATTTTATAATGAATTATAAACGTATTGTGAGTCGTGTAAACATTGTAAATAAAAGTCTCCTTTTGATCGCGATTGATTACCCCCAGTAATTAAAAAAGTGATTTGTCCATCCTGCATTGTTTGGTGGTGGTGTAATTTCAAATTGTGTGAAATTTAATTTACAAACTTTTTGTGTCTCCCATGGTCACTTAGCATAAAGGTCTTAGTTCCTGTTGTTTGGTATGAAAGTGGCCGGAAGCTGCAAATGTCCCTGGTGGAGACCCAGGAACTAAACTCGGACCAGGTTCCGGAACATGGATGGATGGATGGATGGGAAGCCTATTCCTGTGTGGATGGGGAGCTGTGCGTGGGCAGGTCCAGCTGGGCCTCACCCTCTCTACTCCCCCAGGGGCTGCTGTCGGAGGAGGAGCTGGCCGGCGTGGAGCAGGCATCTGCCACGGCGGCCGAGGTCACCAGCAACATGATGAGGTTGAAGCTGGAGTTGGAGGAGAAGAAGCGCTCCATGACATTGCTGCAGACCGCGCTGGTGCGTGCATGCGTGTCTGTGGTGATGTGCTGATGGGAATAGCCAATGACCGCAGTCGAACTGGAGTCCTGCGGGGGTCTCTCCATGCGTCTCATGCGTGAGGCTCTGTGATGTCATCACGGGGTCCCCCGTGCCCGCCTGACGGCGTGCATCTCCTCCAGGCCCAGCAGAGGGAGCTGACAGCACGCCACGTCACGGAGACGGAGAAGGAGCTGAAGCGTAACTTCCAGCTGCAGAAGGAGCAGTACGAGTCCACCATCCAGAGACACCTGGCCTTTATAGATCAGGTACGTTGCCCCAAATCAGGAGGAATACATTCACTAACGTCCCTCACCTGGCCGACGTCCCTCATTTCTCCTTTGAACGTCTCTTGATAAATTTCATTAAAACTCTTTTGAGACTTAAGTAGCATCAGATGTTACTCGGTAGGACTTCAGACAACAGATTCTGTCCTGCCACCATACTGTATGTAAACCTTTACGTTAAAATGTATAAAGAAATTCATTTCAGGATTTTACCCTCCTGCCCCCTCAGAGAAAAAATTCGTAATTTTCATTTTGGTCCTGTCTAAAATATCTGGTAGCATAAACTGGAACTTCAGTGATGAAAATGCCTCCCTCCCCCCCTTCCCCCCCCCCAGCTGATTGATGATAAGAAGGCCCTAAACGAGCGTTGTGAGAGCGTGGTGGCTGAGCTCAAACAGGTGGACCAGAAATACACCAAGAAGATCACCCAGATGCAGGAGCAGCATGACCTGGTGAGCCTGCTGTTTCCATTGTGGCCACCAGGGGGCACGCCACTTGGTTTGGTGCCAGCTCTGTACTCTTCCCGGGCCGCATGTGGCTTTCTTTAACACGCCTTCCGGCACTCTCTGCTGTGCGCGCCTGTGTGGGCATCTGGAGTTAATGCTTCTGCCTCTTCCTCTCTCTCCTTTCTCTCTGATGTCTGGCTGCCTCTTCCTCTCTCCCTGCTGTAGGTGTGGCACATTCTGGGTCCGTTGTGTGAGGTAACACTTCCGTGTCTGCATAGCTTGCCTGCTTTTGCTCATCTCTCTCCTTCACCATCACCTTCTCTTATCTGCTTCGCCTCACTGTCTCTCCGACGTGGACTTCCTGTAGTCATAGTCCCTACCCCAGTCTTTGGAAAGGTCGTATCCCGTCCATGTTATAATTCGTGCATTTGTTAGAGATGAATATCCTGTAATAGGGCTGGGTGATACAGACCAGAAACCACATTTCCATGTATCTAGGGAGAATAGCGCTACATAATATATGTCTCTGTATTTTCTATTTGCGGGGATCAAATAAAGCAGTTATGCAATAGAAGTGTTTCACTGCACTCCAGCGGACTCTGTTTCACTTTAGGTATTAGCCTTCAAAAAAATAAAACAAATATCACCGATTGTGATAGTTTTCTCTTCTGATCAGTCAGGTAATTAAAAAAGAAAGAAGTTAACCCAGTAACAATGTTTCCTTGCCCTTCCCCTCCATCACCTTCCCCATGAGACTCATTGTTTTGACTGTAGCTTTGAATTCTGGGATTCTCTGCGATGTTATGACTGAAACTCCCGCGTTGTTTACAGCCAGGAAGGAACAGTATAGGTCTCTATTAAGAATTGTTGCTCATACTATTCTACCATCTAAGCATCAAAAATACTGCATGCGTCAGCGTGATCGTAGGAATGATAACCTATTATGACTCAAATATTACTTAACTTTGACACCCCTGATCTTAACACACATTCATATAAACGGCATTCTATATATTGTGTGAAGATGTAGCGATAAACTGTACCAAGTGACTAATTATACAGCCCAGCCCTCTCCTGTCTGCATGCTAAGTGGCAGCTATCGAGACTGATCTATAGAGCAGCCTGTCTGCATGCTCCTTCCTGAGGGTCTAACCATCCTGCTCATGGGGTCAGAGGTCAGCCTGACACCACAGGTCTTGTCCACCTCCAGATACTCAGACGCTCAGGGTCTGAAGGCCTTTAATCGATC
>JAABNX020000106.1:3042864-3072567 GCA_015163995.2 Mormyrus lacerda | reverse complement strand
CCCCCCCCCCCCCCCCCCCCCCCCCCCCCCCCCCCCCCCCCCCCCCCCCCCCCCCCCCCCCCCCCCCCCCCCTCCAGCCAGAAACCTGATCCCCTGCTGACATCTTCTTGTGGCCCCCGTGGCTGACTCTCCGTGGCATCCGTAGCTGCACCCTGGCTCCTCCTCTCTCTTCCCCACGCCGCATTTTTGCCCCCCTCCCCCCACCCATCTTATTTTCCCCCGATTCCCTCACTTCTTCCCTGGCTTCATATCCCCACCCACCAAGGTCTGGAGCCTGAGATCCAGAAGCTGCTCTCCAAGCAGAAGCAGGAGTTGTCCAGGCTGCGGGCGCTGCACCAGGCCGAGCTGCTGCAGGCTGATGAGCGTGCCGCCCAGCGCTACATGCGGCAGAGCGAGGAGTTACGGGCGCAGCTGGAGAGGGAGCGGGATGAGTGGTGCCAGAGGGAGCGCGAGCTGGCCAAGCAAAGGTCTCTGTCTGCGTGTGTGTGTGGCTGCGCGTGTGTGTGTGTGTGTGTGTGTGTGTGTATGTCTGTGTGGCTATATGTATGCATACAGGAACAGGACGCAGTCTTATACTCACCCATGATAAATGACTCCCCCTGCAGAGTCTACTTTAGTAAGCAGAACGGGCAAAAAATTCCAGGCATGAGTCGGGTTACTTATGCCTGGCACCAACGTGGTGCCAGGACCAGTGCCAGCCCTTTCCCCAATATGGAACTGGTTCCGCACATTTCCACCATGCAAAACTGGCCCTATGTCAGAAAAAACTGCTCTAGCACCGCACCACAAAAAAGATGATCTCAGAATTTGGAACTACAGTGTCACTGAAAGTGGGATAGGATATCGCATCCTAACCTTCCACTAGGGATGGGCCGATCCACTTCCAATCCGATTCCGATACACGTTTTTGAGGCATTTGCAGTTCTATTTGAATATCTTCCAAGTGAGATTACCCAAGTGGCGAATGCTTAAAATGCTCCGCAATTTTTCTCCCCCCTGGTAACAGCGTCGCTTAAACTTCGCTGCGATCTCAGCCGCTTGTGTATCTGTAACGAGTACGCAGAACAGCCCAAGCTAGTGACTCGCAGACCGTCCATTGCTTTTTTCATATTACCTACGTTGTCATGCACTTTATCTAATAGGATTTTTCACTAAACGCTATTTCCGCCTCTCAAAACTTTATTTGTACAACGACTGCAGATTGCTCTGCTACTAGTTGTTTTTAAAAGTCTAAAATACTTCCAGACTGTCACCTTCTCATCTGCTGTTCCTACACTTCTCTTGCTGCAAATGCTATGCAAATAACGTCACGTCAGGCAGAAGTTTTTGAGGAACAGTTTTGGCGTTCAACTTGAATGCTACAAAAAAAAAACATTGAAAATGGGAAATAGCTGTTGTGCGATTGATTGTACAAATAGATTAAACACGAAATAGCTGTCTTTTTAGAGACTGTTATAAAAGTTTTGGATTCAACGTTTGTATTGATATCGCACATTGTCCAGCCCTTTAATATACTAGAACCATTTTTCAAATTTAGTACAAAATACGTGCTGCTCCCTGTAATGTCGTTCGGCACCAGTGCCAGTTTTTACCCCAGTGGAAAACCAACATCTTTAAGTACCATACATTTGATACTTTCTTGAAGTACCAAAAGTACAGTACCTGGTCCAATGGAAAAGTGTCCTTTAGTTGAGCAGTTTTTTTTCAACAAACAAGATACACAAGCAATATAGTTTCACATTTTTCAGATTGTGCAAATGGAACCACTCGGAGCCCGTGCTGAACAATGGCCACATTTACACTGGCGGTGTGTAGGACGCTGGCAAATCAGAACTGCTCAAAGATCGAGCCGACTGACGGGGGGTGTTGGCTGTCTGTTTATGGCACGAGTGGCCTCAAAGACAGCACCTACTCTGGCCACCAATGGTGATTTCTGGGGATTCGGGTTGGGCGGGGGGGGACAGTGGTTAATCCCAACAGGACCTTTGCCACGGTTCCGCCCAAGCCCAGCCTTAGCATACCTCGTTTATCGCAGTAACTTGACTGAGGCCGCGTTTTACTGTGTCGGGTGGGGGGGGTTGGGCGGCACACTGGCTGTTTATCGCTCTGTTCCTCATGGCCCAATAAGAATGCAGCCCCCTCAGCGGCTGGCAAAGGCCCTTTGTATTACGAGACTCACACTGCCTGTCCGTGAGCCACCCCACCCATGCACACCCTCCCCCTGCCGAGAAGAGCCTTACCCCTACAGGGCTGCTCATCATGCTGACATCCCGAGGCGATAACAGCATGGGGGGGGGAGGGGGGGTGGCTTGCCACCATCAGTTTCTGCTAAAATGGAAAAAGCTGATAAAGCGATTCTGTGCGCTCCAGGTTCGAGAAGCAGTTGCAGGAGGAGGAACAGGCTCTCCAGAAGCAGAGGAGGCGGCTCTATAAGGAGGTGGCAGAGGAGAAAGAGAGACTGGCCCAGTTGGCAACCAGGTGACGGGGGGTGGGGTTCTCTCAGAGATCAAGGGTCAGGAATGAAACTGCTCATAAAAATGGGACATGACAGCATTGGTGGGGGGGGGAGGTGCTTGTTCGGTTTCCGGACTTTGGCCCAGAGCTGAGAGACCCTGTTATTTTTAATACCTCATTTTTACGGCATAAGGGAGCAAGGATGGGGTTTCAGCACTTTGGAGGGGTGTCAGGAGCCCAGTGACGTGTGAATTATTTTTGAGGCTTGACCGCACGGAGAGGGTATAGCCTTAATATAGCACAGCCCCTCCCACCCCACAGCCAGCCTAGCAAACTGCTCTTCCCTCTGTCGCCGCCCTTCAGGCAGCGCGCAGAACTGGACGACCTAAGGAGGCACCTGGAGGAAAACAGCACCCTGGCCAGACAGGCCCTCCGCGAGGAGCTGGATAAGTCCCGTGAGGAGCAGGAGAGGCGCCATCAGGTGACTCCACAGCTACCCCCTTCCACAAACTGGCCCAAAGCTCACTGCTCTCCTCTCCTTCAGAGTAAATAGCATAAACAGTACTTCAGCGCAGACAGTCAGAGCACCACCCCCTTCCCTGTCCCAAGGTTCTACGGGTTTGTTTTCCTCCCTTAGTGAATCAGTCCGGTTAATTAAAAACATGTGTGGTAGCTAATTAAATGGGCGTGGGGAGGATTACGGCTGTATAGCGACTTGGAGCTAAGCACGGCTTCGAGCGAGAGTCACACGGCCCAATTGTGGGGTTAAGGGACGGAGCTGGCGGGGTGGTTAGACCCCAAACCAGGGTGGAGACCAGCCCATGGAATGCCACCAGGTGTTATGCAGCCCCTTCACTGTGTGTGTGTGTTACCTGCAGGCGGAGCTGAAGGCCTTGAAAGAGCGGATGGAGATTGAGAAGCAGGCCTGGGAGGAGAACTACATGAAGAAGGAGGTGAGAGGAGGGATGGGGGGTGTGGTGTTTGATGCTTGCCTGATCCTTAAAGCCTTTTATGGTTCCTGTTAAGTACTCTCACTCCTGCTTAAATATTGACACCTCGGCTGAGTCGACTGCCCGGCTCAAAGGGACGATGGAATTCTTCCCCAGCACCGTCCAGTTGGCTCCATGGCGACCACGCGGCCCTGAGCCACTAGGTGTCACCTGTGTGCTCACTCATCCCTGCCCGGATGCCCTTTCAGGCCCCGGCCCAGCTTTGAGAGTGACGGCCGTGCACTAGGCCTTCCCTCTGCGGTCGCTTAGCCGATAAACGGCAGCGCGTCTCACGGCGTGTGCATCCTGCATCAGATGCGGCGAGTGGCCAACAGGCAGCCCAGAGTGACCGGCACTGTTCCCCGACAGGAAACGTGGCTGCTGAGCCGTGAGCGGGAGCTGAAGGAGGAAGTGCTGAGGGGGAGGGATAAGGAGATCGAGCTGGCCATCCAGAGGCTGGAGGAGGAGACCAGCGAGGCCCGGGAGGAGTGCCAGAGGGCGGCAGAGAACCGGTGAGGCTGCAGCCGGGGCCTTCCGCTCGGTCTGTGTGGCAGAACCAGACCTCCGACCCCTGACCTTTGACCTCTTGGGCGGCACCAGGGTGAAGCGGGTGCGGGATAAGTTCGAGGCCGAGCTGCAGGAGATGGAGCGCTCGGAGAGGGCGGGGCAGGACAAGTGCCGGGAGCTGAAGCAGAGGCAGGCTGAGATGGAGGTCGAGATCCTGCACCTGCAGGCCATGCTGCGGCAGAAAGAGCAGGAGATGCAGGACGTCTCCCAGGTAAACCGCACGCTCGCCGGTGGAAGTGTCACGGCGACAGAACCTGAACACAGGGTGACAGAGCCTGAACACAGAGCTGCGGGAGAACGCATACTCGAGTTGACAGGATGGCTTGGGGCAGAACGGGAGAAAGGCAGCAGAGAACGAATTAATGGGAGAGGGGTTTAGAACTTAAGGTACGGGGCAGAGAGTGTCCAAATCGCATGGCTGCTGCAGGCAGGATGTCTGGGTGCAGCTTGTGGTCCCAGCTTGAGGCCAGATGGGAGCCAAAGACAGAAGAAGCAGCAGAAACGGCAACTGAGAGCCGTGCTTCGGATTATCTACACGCTGCCATTCCACACTTCTGCTCCAACCAGTCTGCCTATTCCCTTCTGATCTCTTTCATAATCAGGCATTATCAACAACAGCAAGGCAACAGCTTCATCCTCACACCATTATCTGTAATGTCCAGACTCTGTAGAGTGTGGCGGCTGTTTCTAAGATGCGCGTGCGCCTGTCTGTGTGCTCTGTGTGTATTCAGGCGCAGCCACGTGATTGGCTGTGGAGGAGTGGGCTGTTTCCGGTAACGGGCAGGCGTGCCTATTGCACTAGCCACTGTGTGTTTGTTATACAAACATGTAGCTGCCGGGGTGGATGATAGAGTGACCCTCCGCCATAATAAGATGATATGGGGCAGATGGTGAAGGCAGAGACTGAAAGTCAACAGCAAAACACGGCCTGGAGCAGCTAATGTCAGGGCGAGGGAGCAGGCTGCCTGCTTCACAGACCCATGGAGGCCAAAATCACGCATTCTGTTATGCATTTCAAATGAAGGTGCTTTATTGTCATATTGTCTATAAACCAGTATACAGTGGTATGAAATGACATACATATACATAAACAAGGGGCTATATACATACACAAGGGGTTATATACATACGTAAGGGGTTATATACATACGTAAGGGGTTATATACATAAGGGGTTATATACATACATAAGGGGCTATATACATAACAAGGGGTTATATACAGGGCTGCAGGTAACTGGTGTACAAGTACGCATTCACCTTCACGATATGTGTGGCAGTCGATTGCTATGACATTGCAAATGCATGCATATTTTATGTGCATCTGCGCTGATATGACAAGAAATTATTGTGCATTTTTTACCGCACGAATTAGCATATACAGGTTAAAATGCACGATAATTTCTTGTCATATCAGCGCAGATGCACATAAAATATGTACGAATTTGCAATGTCACAGCAATTGACCGCCGCACGTATCGCTTTTAAAGGTGAATGCGTACTTGCGCACCACTTATCTGCAGCCCTGGTTATATACATACATAAGGGGCTATAGACATAATACAAGGCTTTATGTGTGTTAACAATAGGTATTGCAGCAAGATAGGTAGCCTTTTCAAGTGAACTAGAGTTGCTAATGAAGAAGTGAGAATCAAGAGCAGAGACATTACGGCAGTAATTACTGCAAATTATCCGTCTCTCGGATGGGTGCTCAGGGCTGGTGTGTCGCGTGAACAGCATGTGAAACCATGGACTGTTTAGAACAAAAGTGTTTCTGTAACACATAAAGCAAAGATGGGCGGCTCAGGAGGGATCCTACAGACGCGGCGTAGACTATAAGGTAGCAACGCATTTCTAATTACAAGCAGAAGCTCCGTCGTTCAGGTTTCTAAGGGATTTAGGAAAAACACGGATGGTTTATGGTTTGTGTAGCCACTTAAACTGCAATAAAAGCATGTGAGTAGACATGAGAAAAACAATAGGAAATGTATCATGGGGTGTTACTGTATGGAGCTGGCAGCCTCAAACAGGTATATAGAGGAAGTAAGATCGGAGCAGGTGTTTCCCTTAAGAGTACAGAGAACAAAGACGAGTTTATGGAAATTTATGGTTATACGACAGTGTTAAATCCACGTTACAGTTAGTCAGTGTACGTGAGTACGAGTCAAAAGCTGGAAGTGAAAAATAGTCTCCTGTGGTTTCCTCTATTTTATCTAAACGGACATGCATTTAATAAAGCAGAATCAGACAGTCCTGGGGGCAGCTGAAGGGCCTTGCCCAAGAGCCCATTGGTGACAACACTCTGCCGGCCCTGATATTTTACCGACGACCTTCCGACCTTGAGCACTGAGTGCTCAAGTCACTGAGCCACCGACTGCCCTAAGACTGACCCGCACATGTGACGTCCAGTACGCCGATGAGTCTGTGCACAGCACGCCGCTGAACATGGGCACAGCCGCAGGCCACACAGCTTACAGTATGTCAGCTGTTGAATTTCAGTTCCTCGTTCCACTGTCTTTTGACATATATAAAAAGAGAAACACTGAAGCGCTTCATAATGGGTAAAATAAATCTATGCAATAAAATGCCTATTATATTAAACTGCAAATTCCAAAGACATAATATTTCAAATGCACACTTTATCTGGCCCAAGGAAGTTCAAATTCTATTATTGTCCATTGTAGTTTTTCATTCTTTTGCTAGAAATGGCTCTTAAAATGATCTCAAACTCCAGTTCTGCCCCAGATTTTATACGGATTTCCATATAGACTTTGATCCATCCACATGGCTCTGCAGTAGGGATGGTGTTGCACTCTGTTCACTGGGAAATTTCTATGGAGGAGCCCAAGCTTAAAACATCAGTCTGTGTGTCTTAAGTGCCCGACGAAGGCATTACTAAATGGCACAGAAAATGGAGACCCAGAAATGTAGTAGAGGACCCATCAGACGTCACCTCCTCTGCCCAGCTGCATTCAACTGGAATGCCCCCTGAAGTCGGACTTCTGACTTGGAAAGAGGAGGAACCGCTGCAAACCCGACCTCAGAATTGAATAAGGCTGCGGCCTTCATCAGCAGACGTGAAAGCTGAAGTTATATACTGCTTATTAGCACTTATGTCTTATTTGTGCCTTAATAAATCTGTTGTACACACAGTTTTGTCCAGCCTTTATCTGTTGATATACATGATGCTATGGTGTTTTTATGGGCAAAATACCACGTAATGTGTTGTTATTGACTGGTATTGCTAAAAATAGCTAACAACGAACCTGGCTAGAACTGGAGCTTGGTTCAGAAATCAAGGTTTTCTGCTTAGCCGGATAACTTGTCGGATTTAAGGTAGTCTGGGCTAAATGTAAGTGAACGAAGATAAAGGCCATTTAGACTGGGATACCTTAAATCCGACAAGTTATTTGGCTAAGCAAGATTTCCTGCTTTCTGAAACAGGTCCCTGGTATTGCTAAATGGCTTTCCGACTTGCTGTACTGGAACACAGTTACCTCGGGTGTGACATCATTGAGTTCTGACTTAGACCATGTGTACAATGTTTCTTCTTTGCATCTGTGGATGTATTGCATCTACACACATTTAGTGTGTACATATGTATTTTTGATTTGTACAGTTGCAGTACAGCTCTTGCTGCAGTGTATGCACACACACTTATGAGTGTAATGAAGCCTGGGTCCCCTACCTGCCATGCCAGTGTCACCGACCTCGTTAACCCCTAACCCTCTCCGCTGACCCTTAACCGAACGTTCCACCCCCAGGTGCGGGACAAGCTAGCAGAAGAGCGCCGCAGTCTGGCCGAAGTGATCCGACAAGAGTTTGCCGAGCGGCTGGTGCTCACCGAGGAGGAGAACCGGCAGATGAAGATGGAGGTTTCGGAGCTGCGGGCACGCCTTCGCTTGGAGGTGGACAGGGTGGCCCGTGAGAAAGAGGAGGAGCTGACGGAGGTCCATCAGCGGTGAGCTGCGGGCCTCCCTCACCGCCTGGCCGCTCTCTCGGCCTATGGTGCATTATCTCATGGTCCCTCCCGTTCGGGCTACACTTCTCGGGACAAACATGACTCGTGTTCTTGTGTGCTTTTGCTTTAATATCACATCAACCTCAGAAATGGGGTGTTATCAACAGGAAGTGACGTCTGCAACACAGTTTCGTGACGTTTTTCTCTGACTTACGACTCGGAGAGAGATAATCGAACGCAGGATTACTGCTGGCCAATCAAATTTGTCCTGACTGAGAATGTAAAGGAGATGAGCTGCCTGTCTCACTCTGCTGCCAGGGTGAAGTCAGCCATCCTGAAGAAGGACGAGATGGTCAGTAACCTCCGGAAGCAGTACGAAGTGAGTGGGGGGTAATGGGGTGGGCAGGGGAGAAGGTCCTGGGGTAAAGAGAGTAAATCCCAAGCATCATTAGTGAAAATCACCCTTCTACCCTGCCCCCCCAGGCTGCTGTTAAGAGGGCCGACCACCTGGAATCCCTGCTGGAACAGCAGCGGAAGCAGCTTCTGGACAAATGAGGGGGTGTAGACGTCACCTCAGAGAAGCCCCATCGACAGCCACAGCCCCCACCCTTTGTCCTCTCAGCTAGCTGGATGTTTCTGACCGATAGTCTCTAGGCCTTCAGCAAACATTTATCCACATTTATCCACATTATTAAGTATGAACAAGGACTCTGACATGCCGACTCCACAGGAGACTCGGGTGGGAACTGCAGGCTCCCCCCTCTCCACCCTCATGTTCCAGGGTAAGACAGTTCCTGTCATTGAAATAAATGGGGGGAGGTGGTTATTCTGTGAGACAAGGAAGGAGAGATCACTGGTGGGGTAGGGAGGGCTGCAACTGGAACGCCACGTCCCCCCCCCAGCCTGGCCCCGAGGACGCTGTGCCGGTTTCCATGGCAACATGCTGGGAAGGACACAACAGTATTTCTGGAGCCCAGAGGAATCTCAGGGGAGGCCAGCGTTTACAGCTTCACCGGGGGGGGGGGCACCAAAACGTTCCCTCAGAGGACGATGGCATGGAGCTAAAGGCGATTGTGTCCCTCGGTCATCTGCTTATGACTTTATTTTCTGGGGCTTGTCATGTCCCGGGGGTGGGGGGGGGGTAAACTTGCCCATATGAGCCGAGGGCTGGATCTCCTGGCTCTGCGGAGGCTCTCAGAAGCAGGCATGCGTTCGAATGAGAATGCCCTTTTTCTGCGCTGCACATATGATTTGACTCCGTGACCTTCTGGGCTTTTAATAATTACAAGATTTCCAAATTGGACAGGGGGTCCAACATACACACACACCCCAACAGAGCAGTAGGGTCATCACAGTGAGGTCTGTTACTTTAGTAACAGATCTAATCTCATGTCTAAAATAGTTTGGGACATTGTAAAAGTGGATAGAAGATGAAATGGAAGATAGTGTGACTTGTGTTTTAAGGAAATGAATAGATGGAATCAGATGTATGATGGCTTGTAGCTAATTAGTGGATGCTGAAGGCCAATCCTGGTGTGCTGGGGGCTCTGAATGTAGGGAGGGGGGGCATGGAATGTACAAAAGTAAGGCCGTAAGGATGGGGGTGTTCTGGTATAGGCAGGGCAGCGCTGAGAGGTCTTCAGGGGTGCAGCTTCAGACAGGGCGCACAGAACTCTACACTTCATGCTGGTATCTCAGGGTGTCGTCCTCACTGGTGTGAATACACACACACTCGCTGAGCACCCGCCACAGCCCAGATATCCACTACTGTACCAGCGGCCAACGCTGCCCTTCCCCCCCATGGACCCGCCTCTTCTCTTCTGTTTATTTTCTTGTTTTTTGAGTTTTCCCTATTCTGTAGGCATTTCTCTCTCCATGCTGGTCCATGTAAATCGTGACTACTTTATATTGTTCTGTAGTAATCCATTGGTAATGCAGAGATTTGATTAAAAATATTTGTGAATTTTACAAAACTATAATTTTTGTCTTTATTTTGATGACTGATGGTTGCTGTAAAAGAGGATTCTTTTGTTTCATTGCGCTCAACTATTCCACGTAGTTATTTAGTTGTTATGGAAGATCCATTTTCAGAACAGTTTTGACTATTCTGACCGCACTAGTGACCGCTAGTATAAAATGGAGCCTGTTGAATGTGACTTCAGCTCTGCCTCTCAAGGGCGGCCACTAAAGACAGCGGCTCTTGTTGAGGAAACAAAGCTGAAGGCTGAAAGAATTTGCTTCGGAGGATGATTTACATAAATAACCGACTGCAAGTCATCTCGGGACCGACACGTACCTGCACGCCTTACTGCGCGCCTGCATGCAGGAATCTCAGGCTCCGGTTGCCGGGCACCCCGTGCGCCGCCTGCCGACCCAGTGACGGCTCCGAGCCGAACCGAGCCGGGGATGTGCGCGCCTTGGACCGGTGGCTCAGCCATGTGGGAATACATGCCAATTGGTGATCTTTGTCCAGCCTCTCATTATATCGCTGGAGGAGCTGGAGGGGAGGAGAAGAAGCGGCGAGGGGGGCGGGCAACAGACTGGCAGCAGCTGCTGCTGGTTTCACAATGGGGCGGCCCCTGTTGGCCAGGGGCAGAGAAGCAGCTCAGAGCGAAAGGCGACTCGCCGTCGGACGCTACGTTGTATCCCTGATCCGGATGGTGGGATCGCCTCGAACTCGGACAGGGCGCCTGCCTCCCTCTCCCTTCGGCTGATGCTGTAGTAAGTGGGCTTTGTTTGGAGAAGAGAATCGATCCTTAGTCTGGGGTGGGGAGAGTAGAGAGCGGAGAAACTTTCTCGTGTTAAAGTTTCGCTAAGAAACTTTCTGGGGTCGGGGCGGCTTCGGGGTCCGGCTCTGCGCTCAGCCGCGCCTTGTGACGCCGTCGGCAGCCGCTCTATTTACGGTGTCTGATGTGATTTTACAAAACATTCAGCACTGCTGGCGGTGTTTAAAAAGCCCTTGTCAGTAGTTACGAAATCCCGGGGTGCCTGAGATGTTACAGTGAGATATTTCGTGATTTACAACGATAAACAAAATAGATGTTTACGTTTGTAGTACTGGCTGCCAAAGAAACACTACTTGTATATATGGGCATGGATTTCTGCCGGGATAAAGTCTTGAGAAAGAGAGGAGAGGAAATGACTGAATGATTTTGAGCTGCGGGGGGGTTCAGCTGCTATTTCTCACGTTTACTGCCAACTTTGGTAAATTAAAGTGGGACTCACTTGATTCCAGGCGCCTTACACCCCTCTGTGTCAAAATTAACATTTGTCTTTAAAAGCAACCAAAACAGTGGGGTCTTAAGGGTTGAAGTACTAAAAAGAAATTCTGCGTCTTTGTGTAAAATCTGTGTGGTATCTTTGCCCTTACAGGTCTCCTCAGAAACCTGTCTGCTGTCTGGTGGGCATCCTCAGCATCCACCACAGGCCAGAGGAGCAGGGCCTTGCTGTAGAAGATGTCCATAAGTTATCCAAAATGTCTGGTGCTGTGCCTTGGCCTTGTGATTGTGCTGCTGATTCTCTACCTGCTGTTCGTCATCCCCCGGTTACGGGATGTACAGCCTTTCCCTAGCAGGTGGGTTTATCACTCCTTGAACCTTCAGCATGCCACGTAGCTCAGTGTTTTTCAGAGGGAAAGAGGAAGTCGCTCGTCTGGTTGACGTACTGCCCGTGCTTGCAAGCACAGCTTTGTGATCTCAGTGGTTTTCATGATTGAAATTGTTATGCTCCGCATTCGGTGTGTTGCCGTTTTTATTGGAGAACATCAAACTCTTGAGGTTAATTTTTCTTACAAGACCCTGTGAGACTTAACTGGTCGATAGTTTTAGGTTTTTGACTAATTACATTGTTGGCTATTTTATGGAAGTGCCTTGGTTTGCATATCTGGCTCAGGTGAAGGAAACCCCTTATCTCCACCCATGCTTCAGATGTTAGCCTGTCTGCTAAATCTCCATGAACCACATGAAAACGGAGGAAACTCTCACTTTCTGCCCTGGGCTTTTCTCTGCAGAGGAGTCAAACGAGTGATTAATTTTTTTTGTCTCACTTTTTGTCATTTCGATCTCAGCCGTTCTCCACACTTATCATCCTGTTCTGATATTCATGCCTTTAGACTGAGCCTGTCCAGAGTAGCAAGAGCCTTAAAACATGCAGTTTGTGGGAAAAAATGGACTCTGGGTAATAAACAGTTGTTTTCAATGGAACCGGCAGGATCAGAAATTACCTCCAACCCTCTAGAACTGTCCCACCTAAATATGTAGCTTTTTTCACTACAAAGCCTATGCACTTTTAGTTTGTTGGTTTATATTTTAAAAAGTCATTTGTTTTGAAATATATTTGTGGCATGTGGTTGTCAATTATGGGTCAACTGGATTCGCTTGTAATTTTCACAGCAATGTAGGAAGTACAATCCTCACTTGCAGAAAGCCGCTATTATTTCAGTGCCAAGAATGTACCGGTAAGATTCTGTGGATGCCTGTGTGTCTCGATCATGCCAGAGGGTCAGGATGCTTCAGAATTCAGTTTTATTTAGATAGGGCATATTCACAACATTACATTGCACTTTACATTATCCCTGCCCAAAGCCCCCAGTGAGCAAGTCACAGGAAACAGTGGGAAGGAAAAACTCCCCAGTAGGAAGAAACATTAGGAGGAACCAGACCCAAAGGGGGAGCCCGCCCTCCAAGGGGCGGCAGAGGAAACCCTAACGCTAACCAGACCCAAAGGGGGAGCCCGTCCTACAGGGGGAGGAAGTTCAGAATAGCAGATTCCCAGTTTCTAAAGTAAAACTGTATTGTCCAGATATAAATGCGGTAGGTCCCGCTGAGGTCGGGACAGGCAGGTGGGGAGGCTGCTTCCTTCACCGGGATGGGGGGTAGCAGACGGGTAGCCAGGCTGGGTGGGCAGGCAGGGAAATGCCCACTGTCAGGAGCTCTGGGACAAACCCTCATGGTCTAGGGGAGAAAAGCTGCAAACAATCTGGTTTGCCAAAATTACAAATGATACATATTCATATCCTTCCTTTCAGTATTTTTATTGCAAACTCTCAGTAAATTTTCAAATCAATTATAAATCAATTATCTTAAAAATGTTGCATTTATAAGCATCCAGCCCCTGCACATTAACATTTGCTAGAGGCACTGCTGACTGCAGTGACAACTCTGACTCATTTGGGGTAAATACCCGCCTGCTCTTCACACTGCTGCACTTGGTCACTGTGGAACCTTATTGCATTTAATCACTCCTTTATTGCTCTGGTCTTGTGCTTAGAATCATTCTTCAGCTGAAAGGTGAACTTTTCTCCAAGCTTTCAATTTTCCAGACTGAATTTGCAATAAATTACCGACAGGAAGAAGATGTTGGTGTGTATGATTTGTAATTCATTTTAAGGAAGGTGTATGAACATGTATGAATCTGTACATGCAAAAGCTGTACAAAAGGTTGCACAAAGCAGCCATTTTCTGCTTAGACGGTTGAAAAAGATGAAACCTTTTTGAGTGCAAGTGTTTAAAGGCACAGAGGGGACCCCCACCCCCCCAAGAACAAGATGGAGCAATAGATGTGACCCTGGATGGAGAGGGGAGAGGGGAAATGTCTGGCGTTCACGTCTGTTTCAGTAACACTGAGCCTCAAAAAGGATTTAGCTGTAGATCTGATAAAACGTGCAGTGTTTTGGCTAATGGGCGTGAGTCAGAGTGTGGGAGCCCTCCTGGTGGTTTGGGTCCTTGGTCAGTCGGCGCTGGGTAATGTCGGCCTGTCGACGGGCTAAGTACCGTCATCTGGCTTTTAGGGTTACTGGGCTGCTTTCCCTGAATCTGAGACCGTGCTATTTGGTGTGTCTGTTTTTAGAAGCAGATCAGTTGTATTTGACTCGTGTTGAGGTACACCGAGGAATGGATCTACAGTCGTCTAGCTTCCAAATGCTTATGCGGCACTTTTTTGTTGGGGCGGGGCCTGGATCCGGTCCCAGTCCCAGTCCCAGTCCTGGGATCATGCAAGAGACAGGGACACACCTTGGATGGGATGCCAGGTTTTTGGTTATCTATGTTTGCGTGCATTACTTGTCACCGGAAGCTTCCGTGCAAAGTACTTCAATTGCTATAGGGTTATGCAGTGGGTGGATGGACATTAACCCCCCCCTCCTCCCCCCACAAATTCTAACCCCCTTTTTGTCCATATGGTCAGGCAGCCAATTGGGACCCCTGAAGCACCGAAGACCTCCAAGCCTGGCCAGCCGACAGAGCCCACGTACATCGGCGATAAGTATGCTGTAGACTATGTGCCTTTTCAGACGGTGAGTGTCCATTGTGATCGCGTTTGATTGAGGGACTGTAACAACCCATTTTGTGGTAATGCTGCATAATGTAATGACTCAACAAAATGTAGCAAATTCTCAACACGTAATGCGATGTTACACTGTGTAACAATGCATTATCTATTAACTCGAAAAAAATGTCACGCATTTATAGATTACATTATGATTTTATATTGCCACATTACCCTATTATCATCATCAGTTATTACCCTATTATTATCATTCACTTTGTTACGTTCTGTCTTTATTACATAATGTGCATTATTACGTTGATAGAGGGAGGCAATTATTAAATTATGGATTTTATGTGAATCCTAAAAAGCACAATTTGAATCAGAGGGTCTTTTACAGTAAATACAGTGGAACTATGGTTCTTGAATGCCTTACATTCCACCAATCCGGTCCTTGACCGTATTCTTTGGTCTCAGTTGCCAAACATATTTATTTTCGGTTCTTGACCAACCAGACCTTTAGTTCTAAAGCAGCCTGTCTGACAAAGCGAGTGTCCTTTAGTGTAGACAGGAAGTGACACCATTTTAACAATTGGCTGTTGAGGCACAAGCGTTTTTTTTTTTCTGCGAGTATGGTTTATCTAAGAAACATGTTAAAAGAGTCATATGACTCAATGGGTGAATGTGTTACTAAATGGCCAAGGTGCAGTTGAGCGGGCGGATGCATGTTGCATTAAAAAGGTCAATGATTAAATCAAAGAAGGGCTGTATCCTTCTGGCACCACACAGAGGCTATGAAGTACTTTTCAGAATGACTGATATTTGACGCTTTCACATTCATGTCAGGCTTTTGTGGTAATGCACCTATGATACAATAATAATAATAATAATAATAATAGATACTTTCTTGATCTCCGTGGGGAAATCCTCTTTTCGCCTCGCCCATCTTGCTCGGTAGGTGAGAGCACACTGGCAGTGAAGGGCAGCCACCTGCTGCAGTGCCCAGTGAGCTGGGGGTTAAGGGCCTTTGCTCAAGGGCCCGCAGATGTACTGAGGCCGGCCTCGAGCTGATGACCTTGTGGTCACAGGCACAAATTATTAGCCCACTGAGCCACATGCGGCCCTTTATGGTATTTACGTGTGCTGGGTTACACGTTGAACTGTAGACCGTCACGCTGAGGCTTTGCAGTGCTCCAGTAAGACCTCCGCTGCCACAGCGACTACTTTTATTTCAGAGCGACAGACTACAAATGGAAACTGTTTTTGCTATAAATTTATTTCTGAACAGATAATTAAGAGGTTAACAGATTATTAAGTGTATCTTCCAAAAAATACTGCAGGATTTGGTAATCTCCTCAGATTTCAGTACATAGGCGAAAAACCTTTCATCATACCTCATACCACGTGGGTTCTGGTTCAGATTCACGAAGCTCCGGGGTCAAGGCAGGGAAAAACCCAGTATGGGGCGCCAACATATCAAATGTCGCATATGTAAATTTTCTGTGCGAGGAACTGAAAGCGAGTCAGAAAAGTGCAGAATGGCAGCACCTTCATGCTGCTTATCTTGCTCACTTGATGGACATCTTGAGAAGACCTGGGATTATCTGGACAAAGGGATCTGCTGGAGTCGTTTTGACAGTCTGTCATCTTAACATTGCCAAATGCCTAAGTAAATAATCGTGTTAGAAAAAACTGAGATTATTTTATGAACAACTAATATGTCAAAGAGGTTTGTCTATATGCCTATATATATATATATATATTATCGGGTAATGTAACAGGCAGAACAAGAAAGTAAACAATCGAGGACTTGGCTGCTATTTGCAGTCACCTTTGAATGGAAGCGGCATTGCTTTGGGTGCTAGGTATTCATAGCACACAGTTTTGGGTGCTAGGTATTCATAGCACACATGTCTTTTGGACTGACGCTCCAGATTTCCCTTAATGACGGGTTAAACACGAATTCTCCCAGGGTGCAACACGTGCCGTCACTCTCCAGCTAGGCTACCTGCCCTTGGCGCTTCATCAACGACCCTCGTAAATCTCTTGGTTAGTGGCCTCCATGCTCATTTTGAACTTCCAGCTTGGGTCTTGCTTCTGCTCTTTTCCCGCCAAATGACGCTGTGTGACTGTGTGAGGACCATATGGCTTTTGTTTTGTCCTGGTTATTGGCACGTTATCCGCCGTCAACGCCACAGCTGAAAAGATGGCTGCCTTCTTCAACAGCCACGTGTGCTTTTGTCTTTTAAGTGTGTTTTTAGCAACTTGAAATAAGAGTGGCAGGACTGATCCACAAGTTATGGCAGAGGAATGGGCGAGAACCATTTGAGAATCATTGGCTTGACTGCTCAATATTTTAAGATGACCCTGGGTAAAAATGAGCAGCCTCTGAACTTCTCCGTGTGACTCTGTGACATGTTCTAGCTCAGTTATTGATCCTGAGCTCTTGAGTGACTCTGCATTTGTTGTATGAATAGCGAAGAACGTCTGCCAGAGTAATAGAAGGGGCAACAAAGTCATAGGAGATGAGACTGGATTGTCGGTATGAAAGGAACATGAGACCTTAGACGGTTTGAGTGAATTCTGAGTCATGCCTGTGTGGTTCAGAACAATTGGTGGTTTATTTTCTTTGGCAATAACTGGAGCAGGTTACCTCTGACACACGGTTCACGCGCAGGAATGACCTGCATTTGTCGTCCTTGGTGGGGTCACTATAAAAAAAGATTTAGAATCTTCTTAATTGACTGAACCCTGAAGACCTATGTCTGCATTTCTCTGGATGCCTGATTTCTGTGTGAACAGCTGTAATGAGTTAGGGTCTGACCTCTAAAGTTATGCCGTTGTTCAGACCCAAGTGTGACAAGGAGAACAAAGGATACCTGTTGGTGGTTCTATGAGGTCATGTGATCCCAACATGTCTGCCTGGACCTTGTTTGCCAGCCCTAAGCATGGAGTAGTGTAAAACAGTAGACCACATACAGAATCTTATGTCCACACCCCTCAGAAGTGCCAGGATGGCATCCGGCAGAAGGTGAAGCGCACAGACTTTGGGAAGATGTTCCTGGACCAGATTCCGGTTCTCCAGTGGCACAAACATGCCACACGAAAGGAGTATGAGCGGCTCCGCCAGTACCCTGGGGCTCATGGCTGGGGAAGCGTTGACTACGACAGTAAGTGCCACTGGTTTCTACGATGCCCGTCACCATGGCAACCACGGGCTACCTGTTATCACATTGTTTCAGTGTTGACAACAGCTTAGTTTTTTTAAAGTTATCTTAACTTTCCTTTTTTTTTTTTTTGCTGCTTAAACATACAAGGAGGGAACAGATACTGATTCTGGTAGTCTAAAATTGACACCCCCCCCCCAAAAAAAATAAAAAATAAATAAACCATCCCTCCCTTCCTTGCAGCTGTCTCAGAGACGTTATCCATCCTCAACATATCGGCAAGCCGCCTCATGTTCGATGACTGGGAGACACGGGCCAATGGCTCCTCCTGTATTCGCTGTGCCGTGGTGGGGAATGGTGGCATCCTGCAGGGATCCAAGATGGGTCGCGAGATCGACCAGCATGACTACGTCTTACGGTGGGTGCAAGATCAGCTTCCTTGCTGCGCTGGTTGTCAGCCACTTTCCTGTCCGTCAGCTGTTGGCACTGGTTCTCCATTTCAGGCTTCAATTCATTAATTGATTTTGTGGTATTGATGCAAGGATTAGCCGTGTGGTCTCAGATGGGAGTGGATACATTTTTGAGGGAGCATGATCAGCCAGTCACTGGAGCAGTTAAGATTATGAATCTTGATCAAGAGCCCAAAAGTCAAACACTTGAATTCTTGTTGACCTTTGTCTGCAGAGGACTTTTAATTGCTTTGTGGTCTTTTCTCCCAGCAAGCACTTAAGTCAAAAAAGTTACCCACTTTTCAGTTAAGCGCATTCTCCATTCCTCAGTGTGAAAACGCCCCCTGCACACCAAAACAAGGTTGTGCAAGAAGTATAATTAATTCATCAAGCAAGAAAAGGGGGTTACGCCCCGCTGATTCTGGCAGCAATGAAAATGCGGAACATGAATTTTTTCATTTGCACCGTGATTAAATGTTTTCTCTTTTTTTTTTTTTTTTACTTGTAAAGGGTAAGACTGAGTTTAACATATTCTGGCTTTCCATTTATCCTGACGTCCATCCATGAGAACTTATCCGAGTGCTGTATGGTCCAGGACACTTTAACTGCTTTGCTAAATGGTCATGAGCTTCTAATCCACCTGGAGATGTTTTGTTTGTTGTGTTGATAATTTGATTCTAGGTTTCATATCTTAAAGCATTTATCTGTGCATGTTGTTGGGAGCCCTGAAAAAGACAATTAACCAGAAGATTGAACCACCATTTCAAATAATCTTTTTTTTATTTTATTTTATTTATTAATGGAGTATAGTTACAGCTTGGAGGAGATATTAGTACCCAAATATTTAATGTTTCTTGTATGAAATGAGAGGAATGCATTTCAATTTCAGGCACCTTCTGACAGGAAGTATCGGTGACTTAGACCAGTTTATTATTTAATGAGAAATTATCAATGTATGTAAGTTCCTTCTAATGGTGCCTGAGGATTCTGTGAATAGTCTGCACAATGGTTGATTTTATGTTCTGTGCTGGTAGCATGGCTTGCTGTAATTTTATTAGTTTGTCATATTGCTGTGGTGATTGGTTCCAAAGGGTCAGTTTAACGTGTTGCAATGTCCTGCTTTAGAAATAACGTTCATAATGTTTTATTAATAAGAGAACATTCTCAGACTCTAGGTAACTGAATATCATAATATGAGAAAGTATTGCAATAATATGCAGTTACACCCAGTGGGTGCAGTGATTTGATTATGTGATCGGCTTCTGGCTGATTTCCCTCAGTCTGAGCTGGATTCAGCTGGAATTTAAAGCGATACAGCAGCACTGTAAACGCTTGGACTGCATTTCTCGATCAATTCTTTGTTACACCCATCTTTATAATTAATAATATTTTTTCCCCTATTTTAACGTGTGCTTGTCCAATCCTGGGAAGGTTCTGTTGTTCATTAATAGCATAAATCCATGGTGGATTATTTGGGTGAACGGAGGCTATGAAGTTGCTTCCTGTTAGGGTTGCGGCAGCCTAATGATTGGCTGTAATTTCGCCCGGCCGTCTGACTCGATACTTATGCTGGAAGGATCTGCTCGAGCCTTAACTTTGGGCTCGCTCTCGCTGTGCATCGTTGTGTCAGAGGTGCGGCGGAGGTGAGCAGGAAGTCAGACAGGACTACGTGACCAGCTGAAGTTTCTGGCCTTTCATTCTGCGTCATTGGTGTCGATAAGAATAGAAAGTTTGTTTACATGGTGCAGGAGCACAATCACCTGAAACCTGTTTTTTTTTTTTTAAGTTGGCCTGGATAATTCTTTATTGATTATATGATTTTCAGCTGCATGCCTGAAGAAATTGTTCATAAATGTCTGGGACCGCAAAAGCAAGGGTTCACAAACACCATAGCAGAGATCCCAGAGATTTGTGACCCCCATTCTGCCCTTGGGGTGGGTTTGGTTTTTCACAATCGATCTGTTGCTGCTCCAGTCACAATGGCATTTTAGACTTTTAAACCTGCTCTGTAAATCATTTTTCAATCCCCCCCCCCTCCCCACACACCCACTTTGGAAGCCCCTGCTTTAAAGCATGTCTGTGTGTGTGTGTCTGTGTATGTTTTCCAGGACCAACGGCGCCGTCATCCAGGGCTTCGAGGAGGACGTGGGCTCACGCACCTCCCTGTACATCTTCTCCACCAATACCTTGAAGAACTCGATACGCGCATATGCCTATCAAGGCTTCCGAGGTCCGCCGCAGTCCAAGGTGGGCTCCCCGCCCCCCCGCACCGGGGACCTCGCTGTCAGGCCTGTGTTCACCCCTGGGGGGTGAAATGAATGAGGAATGAAAAGGGTGCAGTCAGCATGTCAGCGTGTCAGCGTGTCAGGCTGTGGGAGGACTGTGCAAAGGGCCCGATGGCGGGAAGGCAATCCAAGCAGGAGTGTAAATCGGGAGTCTTTATTTACTGGTCCATTTTCTTTGCCCCCCCCCCCCAACTCCCATCTCCTAGGAGACCAGGTATGTGTTCCTGCCTGACCATGACCGGGATTACCTCCTCCTGAAGGCCGCGGTGACAGGCAGGCCCGTCTCCCGAGGGCCGGAGCGCAGCAATGTGTGAGTGGGGGTGGGAGGTGGTAAACGTGGATGGACTTTTATTAAAAACAAACTTGCAAAGCTGTTCTTTTTTGGTTCAAGTGACCAGCTGCTGAAGCGTAGGCTAGCTGTGATAAAGCACCGCTAAGGGGATCATCCAAGTGACTCTTGATTGGCCTCTCCTCAACCAAGTGACTCTTGATTGGCCTCTCCTCAACCAAGTGACTCTTGATTGGCCTCTCCTCAACCAAGTGACTCCTGATTGGACACTTGTCTGATGTTTTGTTTCCACCAATGTGGTGTTGGTGCTGGGCTTTTTACCATTCTGGACTTAATTCTGCATGTTTCCACTGCAAAAGCCTGACCATGTGCCAGTATAAATGACTCCCGCCCAGCACCACAAAAAGATCTGAATATGGATATGTTCCTGCCTGGAACGTCAGGAAAGTGGGACGGGCTATCGCATTCAAGCTTTCCACATACTTGGAAAATTCAATCCATGACCGATATCATTTTGTCTAATATCGTCAGTGCCATCTGTAAAACAACTTGCCAGCTTATTAGCGGAATAACATAACATTGTTATTTTTATTCCATGAAAAACAAAAGATCAGTCTGCTGCCCTGATTTAATAAGAAATTATAAACACGTTGCAGGTCAAATAATTATAATGTTGTGGCACTCGAGTGGCGAGCAGGTCATGAGGCAGTCAGCAAAGTTCAATTTTTGTCTGATTCTTTTATTGTGCGATCCTTAAAAGACAAGCAGGATAACAGTGAGCGAGAATAAACTCACTCACATACAAACGGGACCCGTTAAGGAGACAAAAGTGGATACAGACAGAGCGCAATGGCTCATACATTTTCTTCATTTCAGCAGTTTATATAAACTTAAAATCCAAAACAGGTAAAAATGGACAAAAAATTGATTCATATGAACCTTTTACTTTGCTCTCACATCCGCCGATGTTACTTTTCCTTTGCATTTTTTTAAACTGATGGAAACGCGGGCAGGTTCTCAAAAGGTTCCACGTGAGAACCAGCCCAGCACCAGGACAAGCTCTGTGTTGGTGGAAACGAGGCACAAGTGACTCCTGATTGGCCTTTCCTCATCCGAGTGACTCCTGATTGGCCTTTCCTCATCCGAGTGACTCCTGATTGGTCTGTCCTTCGCTATTCCTTTTTTTTTCCCAGGCCGCCAAAATACTTTGGAGATAATGTCACAGTGAAGAACTTCAAGATCTATCACCCCGACTTTATCCGGTACCTCAGAAACAGGTGAGCTCTCCTTCTCAGCGGTATAGGCATACCATAAAGGGTTTTATGGGTTACTGGTGCACAGCTGCCCTGGACTAAGGGAGGAAGTATTTGTGCCACCATCAGATACCCACTCCTTTGGTCTGCTTGGAAAGCAAAATGTGGCCCCACACGTTCATAACAGTGTCAGCCCCACAGCAGACGACATCACCCTACGGGGGGGGGCAGAGGAGGGCAGCCTCCGTTAATTTTGTTGTCTTTTTTGATTGTACCTGAATGCTTTTGCAGGTTCCTGCGCTCCTCAACCATGAAGACCAAGTACATGAACATTTATCGACCGTCCACTGGTGCCGTCATGCTTCTGGCTGCGGTGCACACCTGTGACAAGGTAAGAGGGCTCAAAGGTAAGGGGGGAAAGGTCATGATGGAACACTTAGTGCGGTAAAGAGATTGGGGGAAGGGTACAGAGCAGGGGACCTTCTGGTTCTGAAGTCCCTGGAAGGAGGTGTATGTTAAGCTGGCCATTTGCTAGGATGGCATGTAACTGGTTGTGAGGTGACGCCAGTGGCACACTGCCCCCTGCAGGTGGACGCCTACGGCTTCATGACGCCAGACTATACCAAGTATTCTGACCACTACTATGACAAGGTGTACCGGCGTGTTGCCTTCTACATCAACCACGACATGCGCATGGAGATGCACCTGTGGCAGCAGCTAAACAAGGCAGGCCTCATCCGCCTCTACATGCGGTCCTGACCTTCAGCCCCCCCCCCAGGCTGCCATGGCACCACATCCTGTTGCTTTCAGGACTGTTGGGTGTTTGCAGGAAACCCATAATTGTCAGTTTCCACTTTCCACTTCCTTATATACATGCGATATATTTATTTTATTTCTCAGTTCGTATTGAAGCTGCTTTTGAAATGAGTTCGATTCAGTCTGCCTTTCATTCCCTGTGATTATGTAGACCGTCCTTGTCTGTGAATACGGAGACCGTCCCGGTTACAGTTTATTGTGCCCTGTGACAGTCTTGGTCTGCAATTCCACCATGTGGACTTCTTCTGATTTATGTCTGCAAAATATTGAAGGAATTGTCTGTGTGATTTATCTGCCATTGGACCTCTGCACCATGACGCCACTCTCGAAGGTCCCAACAGATGTGTAAAATGTATGTATGCTGTATGATGTATGTAAATATGATTTTTAAATTATTTTTTTAATGAATCATGTGAACTGACAGAAAACGCACACAAGTGCCTGTTAAATTTCCTTTTGCGATGTTTCTGTTTCTTACGGAGCAGCTGATGTGAATGTACCGCGAGGGCCCGGGTCCCTGGTGACAGCCGCGTGCTGCGTCATGTCATCCTTGGCTTCAGTTCAACAGCTAATGGCGAATCCAATTAAGAGATTTTCTTAACAGATTAATGCACAAAATCTAAATGCATTTCTAATTAACTGGCGTTAATAAAAGTTTGTTTTTAATAAGTCCAGGACACATTGATTTTTTCTTGATTCTTTTTATTAAACTTCTTTCATATGTGGCCTGAAACCAAAAAAAGGCCCCTGAGATGGACAGATATAGATAGAGGAGAACATGCTATTTAAATGACTGGCTTAGGAAAACCCAACACATTCCCTCTGCTTCTCTCTCTCTGGCTGAAACAGTTAAAAGCCATCTTTGTTTCCCCTGTTTTTTAACAGGGTGGTTTGCAAATCTTGCATCGACATTTCGGTTCCGGTTAAAATTACAGGCCTTGTCCTATGTCCCGGGGATCCAAGGTGCTGGCCGGCAGGGATCCCCACTCTCCCTGGAACCTTCCAGCTGTTCCTTGTTGGTCCGGTGTTCATTTCCTTGGTTTCTTCTCCAGTGTGACCATCTCGGAGAACTCTGAAAAGTAGGACGTGACACGTCGTCTCTGTATCCTGTTCCTCTTCACTGTTGGCATGGTGATGTACCCTAGAACAAAACTGGAACTCCAAAACACCGTGGTGGTCATTGTGCCCGCCACCCTCAGAGGTGACGTGTTTACGTCGTCTGCTTTGTTTACATGGCACAGAAGAACCAGTAAACCAGTAGGTGCTGCGAAGTGTCAGGTGGCAGGTCCCCCCCCCCACCCACCACCAAAGGGAATGCTGAACTACGCTGGTCAGGGAGAGTGCCTTCTGCTGGCTGCTTTGAGATTGCAGGAAGCCTTGATGCACAGGCAGAGCCTCCTTTCTAATGCACTATTAGCCGCAAGCGTTTGTCCCCCTGGTGGCCACGGAGCAGAAGTGCAACTCGGCACGCGCCGCTCACCCTTGAAGTTGATTCGGCCATCGTCATCGACGTCCGCGGCCTGCATGATCGCTTCTGCCTCATCGTCCGACAGCGGCGCCAAGGGAACTGAGCTGGGAATGGTGGACAGGATGTACCTGGCGGATGAAAAGGCCAGGCTGGGGCAAGAGCTGGATGAAGACTGCAGACAGCAGTCCATGCTGACCCTCGCTCTCGTTCACCCAACACTCTGTCTAGGCTCTGAACACCGATATGGTAACAACTTCCACCATCCAGGTTTTAAGAAAGCTGGTGAAGAGCCTTGGTCCATCCCACGCCCTGCTATCCCCCGGTGCCCCAGAATCCCTACTTGATCTCGTTCCATTCGATGTAGCCGCTGCCATCTTTGTCCAGCGTCCGGAAGGCCTTCTTGATCATCTCCTCCTTCTCCTCCGAGGTCTTGAACTGTCGCATGTACTCCAAGAATAAGCTGTAGTTGAAGCTCCCTGGATGGTGGTGGAGCTGGTCAATAGGACCCGGGTCCTTCAGCACGCAGTATCCCCCCCCCCCCCCCCACACCCCCAGTTCCATCTGCTTCTGCATCACTCAATAGACCAGCAGGTCTCAACCAGGGGGCCACGCAATGCATTGCTGCTCATATATTTTCTGAACTAGGTATTGGATGATATAAATAGTATATCAATATACTTTGTGTGTTAAAATTATGGCTTTATTATAGATTTTTAATAGAAACCAATGGTCTCCCTTCCTGATTGTACACAATGTGAGAACTTTGGTCGTGACGGTCCACAGAATCCCAGAATTCCCAGCTACAATCAAACCATTCAGTCAGTGTCTAACAGGAACGTTGATGGATGGATGGGATTGGTGCAGAATCATCGTTACTTGATTCATTTCATTGTAAAGCGTTGTTAATAATTTTGTAATTTGCAACATTGATTTTATTTTGTTGAAGGCTAATACCTTAAAATGAGGGTCTTTTCAGTTAAAAGTGTGCTTATTTTCTGATATTACAACTATTTGCCAAATAGGTTTTAATCTTTTTGCTCATAATCAATTCACTGTCTGTTTTGAGAGTAATGTCCTAAACTGAGGGCCCAAAGGCGTGTTTGTGGCCACAGTGGATTGACACCTTGTTTTGCGGAATACCTATAAGCGAAACAGTATTATGACCAGTGTATGGGGGGTGGTCAAATATGGGGGTCCTTTGATTTAAAAAAAAAAAAAAAGGTTGAGAGTTCCTGCAATGGACCATCCCTCATTTCCACCAAATTCCTCCAGCGTTCCCAGTCAGGCTCTATACGTCGCATTCTACAGCGCAGGTCTTGCCCTGCCGTTTCTGCACCTCCGCCTCTGCATCGCTGCCCCCCCTTTGCCCCCAGAGCGATCCCGCCGGCCCTGGGCTTCACCTTGCAGCCGCATCTCCCTGGGAATGCGCTCGAGGTCCTGGTCGCTCAGCGAGGCTCCTAAGGCCGTGGCCACCTTCCTCACCTGCTGCCCGAAGTCGTCCGCCATGCCTGTGCTCTGCGACGGAGAGACGTGAGCTGTCAGGAGCGGCTCTGCGGCTCAATGACATGTGCGGCTGTGAATGAAGGAAAGGTCACACCTCGGCGGCCATGGCAGACCTGCTGATAAAACCCCGAACGCCCTAAAAGCTAGCATTCCACAGAAAGGCTCACATCCAGTACAAAGACATTCCCCAGAACTCCGATATGGCTGCACCTGTGTTAGATACTATTGTGTTTTACCACACTTCTGGGATTGTTCTCCTCTTTGAATGCTCAATTGAATTTTGACCTGATCGGAATGTACTTCCCGCCCAGCCCTAGTGGAGCGTATCTGATCTTTCCTTGCTCCCTGAAGGAGTGCCTTATTCCAGGTCATGGGCCCCTTAGCTACTAACGCTAGTGTCCTTTCCTAATTAGCGCCCAGCTGACGTCCCGGGGGGGCTGTTCATTTGTCTAACTGTAGCTTTATTTGCTAATGATGATGTAACTCCTAGGCTGACCCTGGGCTTGTTTTTGAGATCTGCTCGGAATGTGAATTCCACTAGCGGGACGGAGCCATGAGCTTCAACGGTCTTCTCTGGTGGGACCTCGGTGAAGGGATTTTGTCCCTGTGTTTTGTGAAGGAAATCTGCAAAACAACAACATAGAAACCAGCTTCCAGTTCACACTCCAGTTCTGACTAAAATCTGATCAAAGACTTTTGTTCATCAGCATATTTCCAAGTGCAGAACATTAACACATGCGGTGCTCAGGTTTTACACACCAGATACATTCCGTGTTTGAAGTTCAATATCTAGGTAAGTAAAAAAAATGAATGCAGTACATAATATGATAATAATATAAAGTAAAAATAAAAGTGAATATAGTACTGCTCGGTATCTTAAGCCAACGAACCACAAGCTGCACGATGTTTTCCAGAGCGTCACAAAGAGCGTGTGCCTTCGTTATTATAAACCATGGTTAATATAACGGGTTTTGTGGCTGTCCGTCTGTAAGTTTGCAAGTCGGGCATCTTTACTGCCTGTAAATAGCTATTCAGTCCGGGAATTTCCTCGACACGCTGTAGTCCCATTTAGCAAACCCTCCCTGGGAGACCAGCCCAGTCTCCCCAGCTGTCATTAAAACACCTTTTCCCACAAGACTTTATGGTTTAAATCCTGGAATAATCTTATCATAGCTTGTGGCATGATTTGAAAAGCTTTCCTCCTGGGAGCTGCTAGTCGATGCCCCCACAGCTGACGGAAGAAAAATCATGCATTTTTTTTCCTGATCATCCATGGATCACATGACACACGAACACCCCTGCGGTAATCAGACGAGGTCTCCGCCTCGACTCAGCCGCCCGACCTCTGACGGGCCACACCCTACCGCTCGTACCCGTGCTCCTCGCTGTCCGTCCTGCTCCGGACTCGCTTTGCCTGTGAGTGTTGAGCCTCCCCTTTTCCATGGCCAGCCTTGTTTTATACCCCCTGCTGGTGGGAGGGGGGCTCTTTCAACATGCCCCACCTGTCACCCCCCCCCATTAAACTACCAGCAATTAAGGTCTGGACGCTTAACATCCAGGAGAGCCCTCTCCGTCTCCCGTGGGTGGAGCAGGACATGGCGGGACTCACACGGATCTCCCTCCTCCCACATGGTCATACATCTGTCCGCAGGACTATAGATCGGCCTCACATGCTTATAAATCTGTTCACGGTCACCACACTCCAACTTGATGCTGAACTTGTTGAGTGTATCTCTGACCAAACGGTTATGGGTTCAGATCCCACCGGAGGGAAGAATTGTCGCATCCCTGAGAGAAAACATTTCCCTGCAATTATTCCCAGAAATCTGCTGGCTTGCATAACTGCAAGATACTTAGAACCCTTAGGATAAAAACCAGCTGCAAAACATAGAAATAATGTCATATTTTAGGACGTTGACATTCATATTCTGCTGGAAGCGGTTTGCGGCAGTTTTGAAAGGCACATGTCAGGGCCTGGTGTCAGTCAATATGCCCAAATGGGCAGAGCTTATGGCAGACAGACTATTTGATATCCAATACTCACTGGTTCCTTAATTCGGAAAATCCAGCAGCTTTATTAATTGATCCCTGGGCCAGCTGATGGACCTTAGTGCCGTTCTTCAGTGAGAGGAAAAAAAGCTGACGTAGTGAATTTGCAATAAGGGCTATCGATTTAGTTACGTTTGGGAGCAAGCCATGATATATGTCTGATGTACTATCGCAGAAAACATTCGCTCCACATCTACCATTTCATTTGTTACTGCTTTTTGAAAAATGTATCACCATGCAGATGCACTTGTTCTTCCTCCCGCCACGTCACTCTTTCTTGCGGAACTTTCCGGAGGTTGGCCAAAGTGAATGGGTCCCTATGTAGTGAGGTATGGAGTCAGGTTTTAGGGTCCATCTTTAGCAGACTCTTTGTCTGGCCTTGGAACCTTTCATGGTCTTTTCAGGAGGGAACATCTGTACCCCTGACCCACACCCATGTACCAAAAAAGTATGTTTGATTGCTCTGAGTTTCTGGGCTGCTCTCTGCTGATTATTCAGTAGGGGAAGCTTCTGGATGCTGATGGGAGCAATACTGCTGGCCATCTACCCATCCACAAATCACATGACAAAGGTGAAAACAGACGGGCGGGGGCAGAAAGAAATACTACCAGAAGAGACTCAGCAATGTAGGTACGAGTAAAAGGAGTAACTTACAGTCAGTGTAAGTCAACCCATCAGCGGACATAGGCAGCTTCCTGGGGCGCCCTCTTATGAGGGGGCGCTGACTTAGCAAGCTGATGTCACTATGTCTCGGATGGAGGGGCATCGGTGGTGAATCTTGTGCTTCGAGTGACCCTACTGAGAGGGAAGGGTTATATAACTCTGTACATGTATGAACATTTGACTCCTGTGCGTGTTGCATGCGTGTCTGCGTGTTGCATGCGTGTCTGCGTGTGCATGCCTGTAAGAGGGACACTCGGCTCCTGCCTACTCCGATTCCCGCTGAGCTTTGATTCCGTTTACCTCAGATCGTGTATCAGAGAGAGGCTGCCACGCTCAGGTCTCCAGCAGCGCCCAACCCCTCTAATCTCCACGGCACAAACGCAGGGAATGCGATTTCAGCATGCTGGGCACAGCCGTAGGGTCAGCAGGGTTCCCTCAGCCTAATGCGTTTTAATAAAGGTAATAATTGTGGCCTCACCATGACTGGCTGCTAATTAAAATGTTTCCTGTAAAACATGCAGGGCACCTGCCTCAGGATTTCATGGTCACACACCCTAGTCATACATACCACATTTGTCCAATCATTGGGACAGAAAGCTGGAAAAGTTCAAAACTGCCTTGACCTCAAAATTTGTGGGTGATAATTATCCATCCTGCTGCACATGTGATTTTTACTTATACAAAAATGGGCAGAATGAAAGAATTCAGGGAGAGAACCAATCAGATCTTTGTCAGATGTCAGACCAGCCAATCAGATCTTTTATTCCCACTTCTCTAATTGCTTGGACCTGCCTCCTCTGCGACACGATTGGTTATCTCTCTGAACTAATCATTTTTCTTTCCACCCACAAAACTCCTATGAGCTCTTTTGCCTCTCAACATTGCACTGCTTCTTCTGGCCACCAGGGGGCTGCTCATGGAATTCGCAGATGATATCAATGTCAGTGCAATCACTTGCCAGTAATTTACTTCATCCTTCACTTTCAGTAAAAGGTTAATTGAGTTGTATTTATAAGCTGGCCAGTTGTTGGGGTAGTCGTAATGAAGAATAGCATTTACCGTGCCTGTTAAGACAGCTGACTTTTAACCTGCAGCCCTGAACACCAAGAGGAACATTTCTGTGATACTAAGTTAGCTAAGCTTAAGTAAATTGCTTTCACACACGGACTTATGTCTCCATATGTCTCCATATGTCTCCCTGGCTCCAGTCCCCTTTACTGCTCAATCACAGACTGGACCACAGCAAGACTTCATTTTAGACGTTTGGCTCCGATGGCTGGCAGTACATCACAATATTTACTCCAGGCAGTATCGCTCAAAGCCTATATCGTGCCCTAGGCGGGCATCACCGCCAGCGCCCGCTGCCTGAGACAAAGTGAAATCGCCTGAGTAAGTCAGAGCCCCCTCCGAAGATGGTGCCCTAGGCGGGCATCACCGCCAGCGCCCCCTGTCTGAGACAAAGTGAAATCGCCTGGGTAAGTCAGAGCCCCCTTCGAAGATGGTGCCCTAGGCGGGCATCACCGCCAGC
>JAABNX020000106.1:2992575-3008298 GCA_015163995.2 Mormyrus lacerda | reverse complement strand
CGCCAGAGCTGAGGGCCCCTACATCCATGGGACCCGCACGCACTTGCATCCTGCATCATTTCTCACTCTGCTGCTCTCCGCTATTTTAAAATCTGTTACCTATTTGAGTGCCAGCCGTTTTCCCTTCCCTTCCCGTTTCACAGCTTAACAAAGCTGGCGGCATTCTTATTTTTCCTTTGGAATCTGGTTCTGTTTTGACAGTGTTCAGAAACTGGCATTAATAATGAGCAGTGATTTCGGGTATATTCCTGTCTTTTTGCTGTATATCTTTATTCCACCTAAATGTGCTGCCATCTTCAGGTCTACGAACTGCACCATTATTATTATGTGCTTGTGTCTGTGTGTGGAGTGAATGAGAGCTGCCTGGGGGGGTGGGGGGCTGTGTGGGTGGGCACTTTTGGGTTGTAACACTGCCTCACTTCACCCTCCAGCACCCTGCAGCACCCAGCTCTCCTACAGTGCTTGGCACAGTGCACCGAGGTCACACCCTACCTGCTGGTGATGGAGTTCTGCCCACTGGTAAGCACATCATAACGGGGTAACCGCAGCAGCAATACTGCCTGTCAGCTGTGTTGTTGAACGTGTCAGAGGGAAAAAAAACAGCGCCATCTGCTGTACAGGATGAGGGATTGCATGACAAAAGAGTGAAAATGATATACTTCAGTGCTTCATGACTGTGTCTCTTCCTTGGTTTACACCTGGTGAAGGAGCTGGATTATGGTTATTACAACAACCAAACACACAGTGTGAAGTTACAATGTGCTGTCAATCATTGGTTGTTTTGATCCAAAGGGAAACAATAGAACAACCAATGGGAATAGAGAGATAATTTTGTTGGTGAGCCACATGATACCCACACCCACTGCCTGTTTTCTCTCATCTAATTCTGGATTTCAGTGTGGTACCTGGTGCATTGATGACATCAACTGTCTTATGTAATAGGTCTGTTGTGCCTGGAAACCCATAGTTAAGAAGTATGAGGTTGCCCTCTGGTGTTCAGATGTTGTATCATCAATTTCATATGAATGAATCAAACTTTATTTAGTATGACGCATTTCAGAAGTATGTTTTACACCATAAAATGATTTAGAGTTATATTGTGAATATCCTTAGCTAAGATCTCAACATAGAGATTTGACCTGAGGCTACTGACAGACATATATCTGTTGTGACATAATGCTAAACTGAAGTTCTTGGTTTCCTGTGGTCTGTTGTTGTCACTTCCTGTCACATGTCACTTCTTGTCACATGTTACTTCCTGTTCCCTCCAACTCAGGGCGACCTGAAAGGCTACCTCCTCAGTTGCCGGGCTGCTGACTCCATGACCCCTGACCCCTTGATGCTCCAGCGGATGGCATGTGAGATTACGTCTGGACTTCTGCATCTCCACAAACACAATTTCATCCATAGGTAGGACACTGTCTATGTACAGCCTTTTCATTTTGTAGGTACATTTTATTTTTATGGTGCATTACTGAGAATTTAATATGCCCTGGTACTGCGTAATGCTTCCAAAGGCTAAATGATTATCAGCCTCGTACACTGGTGACCATTAGTTCATCCTTAATAGGACATGCTCTCTTTATTGCTGTGGGGGCGTGGTCATATAGGGTGGGGTAGTTATCTGCGGGCTGCCCACTGGTATCTCCTGGCAACAATATCCTGGTGCTGCCTGAGTGTGCCTCACAGACTCCAGCATCAGTGATTTTGTTGCCAGGGGGGTTACCCCTCATCTGCAGATAAAAAAAAATGTGGTTGCTACGGGTGCCTGTTACCATAGTGACATGATAACAAGAGAACAAGAGCTTGCGCTGCAAATTGTTCCGTGGCACCTCAGGGGCAGGATTCAGGGTGTTTGTGTCTGATGGGAGTCTAGATGTGGACCATCACACATTATTTGGGAATGAGTGTGTTGTGATTATGTGTGTGCATATACCACTCGTCAGCCGTGTATAATAATAGGTGTAGCACTGGTGGGTGGGAGCCGGATGGTCTCTTTAAGTCAGGAGGACGGGATGGTTGCTGGTGATGAAGGACTGTCTGTACCCAGATTCACAGGTATGTTTAAACTGGGAGGATGTGCTTTTACCCTAAAGAACAAGGGAGGGGTGGTGTTGGAGCCCTCTCTGGGCACAAACACTGGCAAGGGTCAATGGAATTCAGGGCGATGAGACAGTGGCTCGGGTCCAACCCAGGTGTAACTATGGCAGAGATGTAGGGCAGTGTTACCCAAGCCAGTCCACAAAAATGTGGACCGATTGTTGGTCCCTGAGGACCGGATTGGCAAACACAAATGAAAGGGGGTGTTAGGACTCCCAGAATCCACTGGAGGCTCACAGTATCGCTTGTATTTTGCCTAAACCCTACCCTTCCAGTGACCTTGCCCTGAGGAACTGTCTGCTAACTGCTGAAGCGACCGTGAAGATCGGAGATTATGGGCTCTCGCAGAACAAGTACAAGGTGTGTGGCACTTATAATTCCTCTATGCTTTCCATGGTTCTCGATACCAAAATGTGGTTCCTTAAGGGAGAGTAGCCAGTGAGTAAATTTATTGACCCCCCAGCTCTATTTTTCCTCATGCTCCCCAACCCTGCCATGCAGGAAGACTACTTCGTAACGTCGGACCAGCTGTGGGTGCCTCTGCGCTGGATCGCTCCCGAGCTTGTCGACGAGGTCCATGGCAACCTGCTGGTTGTAGATCAGACCAAGCCTGGTAACATATGGTAAGCAGTGTGAGGCCTGCTTCCAGGACACTTACTCCAAGGTGCTTTTATGAATTCCTGATTATAACAGCAGTTCCCTGCTGTAGCCAGGACCTCATCAGTGTGCCTCCTGCTGTTAACACTAATCTACTGAACACAAATCAGGCTAAAAAAAACGAACACATTCTCTGCCCATGTGAGAGAAAACAGGCCTTACGGTTGGAAGAATTATGGCACTTTCAGGCATCAGCATGTGTCTTTATGACAGTTCTACTCCCCCATAGTATAGGGAACCACAGAGTAGCATGCTTTAGTAGCATATTTCCTATTTTCCAAAAGCCAGTCGTTTCACTGTAAGGCCCCAATTTAGGGTTAGGGTTAGCAGACTGAGGCTAGGGTTAGGGTTAGAAAAAGTATGGCATTTTCAGGCATGAAAATATGTTTTTATAACAGTTCTGCTCCCCTGAAGGATTGGAAACCACAGTTTAGCATAAGAACATAAGAAATTTATAAACGAGAGGAGGCCATTCGGCCCATCAAGCTTGTTTGGGGAGAACTTAACTAATAGCTCAGAGTTGTTAAAATCTTATCTAGCTCTGATTTAAAGGAACCCAAGGTTTTAGCTTTTGTTACACTAGCAGGAAGACTATTCCATACTATTCCTACACACTGTGTAAAGAAGTGCTTCCTCAAATTTGTTTTAAAATGTTCTCCCGCTAATTTCCACTTATGGACATGAGTTCTAGTATTTAAACTACAGTAATATTGAAATAGCCATTTGGCTGAACAGCATCCAGACCTGTTAGAATCTTATATACCTGGACCATGTCCCCCCCTAGTCTCCTTTGCTCAAAGCTAAACAGATTCAGCTCAGCTAACCTCTCCTCATAAGACATTCCTCTAAGGCCAGGAATCATTCTTGCAACCCTACGTTGAATCCTTTGCAAGGCAGCAATGTCTTTTTTAAGGTACAGTGACCAAACCTGCACACATATTCTAGGTGGGGTCTTACCAAAGAATTATATATATGTAACATTACCTCTCTTGACTTAAACTCCACACACCTAGAGATATAACCCAACATCCTATTGGCCTTTTTTATTGCTTCCTCACACTGATGAGAGTGGAACATGGAAGCATCAACATACTCACCGAGATCTTTCTCGTAATCAGCTACCTTTATTTCAGTGGAACCCATAAAATATCTGTACTTTATATTTCTGCTCCCTGCATGGATTACCTTATATGTATCTGTGTTAAATTTCATCTGCCAAGTATCAGCCTAGTCATTAATTAAATCCAGATCCCGTTGTAGCTTCTCTGCTGCTAGATCAGTATCTGCTACACCACCCACCTTGTTGTCATCTGCAAATTTAACCAGCTTAATGTATGTATTGGTGTCAATATCATTAATGTAAATTAAGAACAATAGTGGTCCTAAAATTGAACCTTGCGGTACCCCACTATGAATGCAGGTCCACTGTGACATTGTGCCTCTACTAACTACTCGCTGCTTTCTGTCTGTTAACCAGTTTTCGATCCAAGCTGCCACAGTTCCTAAAATCCCTGCAGCTTTGAGCTTTAGCAAGAGCTGTTTGTAAGGGACAACATAAAAGGCCTTCTTGAAATCTAAGTAGATCACATCATAGGCCTTTTTGTGATCAATGTCACTTCTGTAGCTTCCTCGTTAGACGGGATCTACGTCTCCTAAATCCATGTTGGTTATTCCTCAGAATGTTATTTAGTAGCATTCTACTTTCCTACAGCCAGTTGTATCACCCTAAGGTGCCAAATTAGGGTTAGGAATCTGAGACTAGGGTTATGATTAGAAAAAGTATGGCATTTTCAGGCATCAAAATATGTCTTTATGACAGTTCTGCACCCCCATAGGATAGGAAACCACAGTTTAACATGTTTTAGTAGCAGATTTCCTACTTTCCAGCAGCCTGACCCATGGGTTGGAATGCTTGAGGTCCCTCTGGCCCTGTTTCAGGTCCCTGGGGGTGACAGTCTGGGAGCTGTTTGAGCTGGGGAAACAACCATACCGGCAGTACTCGGACAGGCAGGTACTCACCTATGCTGTGAAGGAGCAGCAGCTGAAGCTGCCCAAGCCGCTTCTGAAGGTGCCCCTTTCTGATCGCTGGTGAGTCATCTGTCTCCTGACCAATCAGTGCACGTTTGAAACCATGTGCTGCCCAGTCACCATCATCCATGGGTGTGGTTTAGTGAGACAGCCACCTATTCACCAGAGATTCATATTGCCTGGACCAAGTGACTAGTATCATGGCCAATAACCCATTAACCCAAATATTTTATTTTCAGTTGTTCCCATAAGAGTGTTTCTAAAAATTGTATTCATCGTTCCTGACCTCGTTTCTTCATGCCCAGGTACGAGGTAATGCAGTTCTGCTGGTTGCAGCCAGATCAGAGGCCTACAGCAGAGGAGGTACACTTGCTGCTCAGCTACCTGTGCGCCAAAGGTGCAAGTGAAGCCGAGGAAGACTTCGAGAAGCGCTGGAACTCCATGCGGCCCAACAACAGTCATTGTGCCGGCCTTGCTGGGGGCCTGCCCCCATCTTGCTCCTCATCCTCCTTCCCACTGCTGGAACGATTCTCAGTGGGTGACAGCTACCAGCCCGAGCCTGGTGATGATGTTCTGACAGTCACCGAGACCCGTCATGGACTCAACTTTGAGTACAAGTGGGAGCAGGCTCGGCATGAGGCGCCCTACCGCTCATCCTCCACCAGCGGGCCCCTAGGTCAGGGTAATCCTCACTACCAGGACATCTACTATCCCTCTGTTGGCAGCTGTGGGGCAGATGGGCTCACACTTGGGGTCTCACCATCCTACTACGACTCGAAGCAGCTACACACTCCTGGAGTGGTTCCTGTACTGAGTGCACACAGCCCATCAATGAGCAGCGAATATTACATTCGCATTGAGGAGCCTGTGGACTGCCACATTGACAGGAACTATACAGTATGCCCCTATAGTCCTGGATTTGAGGGCAGTGCTGATGGGGGCTTTGTGGTTGGAAGTGGTGAGCCAATAGGCTGCATAAATTGCCCCTCAGAGGCTCAGCCCAGTTCCTTTTGGTCAACAGACATTCACAAAGCCAGCACCTATGACTCAGACAATAGTCCAGCCATCTCCTTGACCATGGAACCCCTTTTAGGCCAGGTGTGCAGCCCCATGCAACCCTGGGAGTCAGGACACTATGTGTCCTACAAGGATAGGGATGGTGGATACTACTATGACCCTTCTCCCTCCATGGAGATGGACCACTATTTGATGGAGGACAACGTGGAGCCCCAGGAGGAGAGCTGGGGATCCCGAAGTTTACGTCAGGCATTGGGTGAGCTGGAGAATCCACTCGGTATCTCACCATCTCTTAGTGACCCTAGGCAGGGGTACAGTGACCCCTGCATGGCAGGTGAGTGCTACTATGACATGATGGGCTCCCTGAGGAAGACCATGCCCCGGCCCCTTTCAGTCAGTATTGGTCCAGAAGGCCCCCTTTTCAGGAACAGTCGAGATAGTGATCTGGAAGAAGACGACCTGTTTGTAGAGAGGGAGGCCAGAAGCTGGGCCTCGAACCACTCCGCTAACAACAACAGCTTGAACTTCTCCCGGAGGCAAGTGAGGTGCAGCCAAGACACCTACGTGGATTACCATTATACCATGCCTTCTACAGATGTGGAGGATTTGTGGCCGCAGATGGACATCAAAGAGAAGTCAATGTTCCGATCCAATAATTCTCTCTGCTACCCAGAGCCTATGAGAAATAATGCTGGTTGCCTCACTCTCAGCAAACACCACTCACTTATCAATCCCAGGGAGTGTAATACTTGTGTATACCCGTGCCACAAAGGCAGGGAGGATCCAATATCACCAGTCAGGTACTGCCAGACTGTGGATGGTCCACAGTCTGTTGATCCCCTGTCTGGTACACTTGTCAGAAACTATGGCATCAATAATTACATCAGAGAGAAAAAAACTGAACCACTCCATGCAGACAAAGCCAAGAATCTGTCTACCTTACCCACATCCCTTATTGGAGAATGTGTTTTATCAAAATCTCAGATGTCAGATATGAACAGAACCCCTATTCTTCTAGAGCACTCAGACCACCAAACCAGTCTTGTTGGGGAAATTTTGGGGAAGAAGGTTAAGGAGCAAGAAGTGTCATCACCAACTGATGTTAAATTCATGATACAGCCTGTCCATATTGGGACAGAGAAGGCCACCTCGCCAGATCCATTTTCAGACAGCAGTCAACTTGCGGACAGTGGTGTTGAGAGGGGATGCTCCAGCATCAGCCTTGTGGACATCGATGACTGCAGTGATGAAGATATCACAGATGTTACCTCAGGAATCTTTGTAGACTTTATAATGGATTACGCAGATTCAGGACATGCTCCAGCCGGCTTAAAAAATCCCCAGGACCCGGCAGAAACACCAGATTCAGTTGATTCCATTGATTTACCGTCTACTGCTGGCTCATGCGATGCCTTAAGCCCTGCTTCTTTTGATACCTCTAGCCCACCTAAAGCCCACGACAGTGGCTATGACACAGAAAACAATGAATCCCCAGAGTTTGTTATGAAGGAACCTCTTGAGCCACGGGACCCTGAAGGGTTTTCCCAGGCTCTAGGGAAGACATCTTTGTGTGGAAACCTAGCCCCAGGAGTCACTGAAGTCAAAGTTGTCCTACAGGCTGAAATGGATGATAGTGCAATTCCAGTTGTCTCAATGACCAACAGCACAGAGCTTGACCTTACAAGCCTATGTGAGAAAAACCCATATAGGGATTCTGCCTATTTCTCTGACTATGATGCAGAAAATGAGCGATTTTCCCAGGATAAGGAAGACAACCTTCTGGACAAACTAGATTCCGATGACTTGGTACAAAAGGAAGATGGTAACAAGTCCCCAACAAAGCTGATGGAGAAGGAGAGCTTGAAACCTCTGCAATTAGAAAAGGATGAAAGAGATTGGAAGAATAATGAAGAGGATCACAGTGAAATTGATGTGGATGTTAAGAAGCTTTCCCCCCAACGAGGGTTCTCAGAGACTAAAGTATGTGGCTCCTCCTTAGAACCCACGTTCTCTATGCTCTCCCCTTCTCCACCTGAAATGGGGGGTTGCCTGACAAAAGAATCTTCCCAAGATGAAGGCTTTGGGTTGGAATCTGAAAATCCTGGGGAGGCAGCATCCTCTGAGTCCTCTTCCTCCACAGTTTTTGAAGGGACATCTGTCCAACAACAGCCCTCAACTTCAGAAGATGGAGGTAAAGAATCTGGGGGTGCTGACAACTCCCTGGCAGAACCTCTCATCTCTAATTCTGCCAGCACAGACAGCAATACAGAGATACCCACAGAGTCCAACGATGACAAGACAGACCCAGTAGAGTGTGGGCATCTCCAGGAGGAGGAAAATGGGCAAGATAACGTCTGTTCCAGATCCATAAGTGAAGATCAGGAAGCCCAGGCTACAGACACAGAGTCAGATGGTCTGATGGATATTGCTAAATGTCCCTCATCTCCTCCTCCACCCCAGCCTCAAATCGAGAGCAGGATTTCACCAGGTGATGGGGAGGAAGCCGATTCAGAGGACAGCGAGGAATCAGATGAGGAGCTGCGCTGCTACAATGTCCAAGAGCAGAGTGAGGAGAGTGAGGAGGAGTCCTTAACTGTGCCCGTTGTTGTGAGCGACTGCAGTGATGCTTGCCACCTCCGCAGCCTCCTCAAGATGCCCACCCTGCTCCCAGAGTCCTTCAGTGATGAATTTGACCGCAAGAAGAAGGCCGTTTCCTTCTTTGATGATGTCACAGTGTTCCTTTTCGACCAGGTATACCTACTCTACTTTTTACTTTCTTACACATACGAGGTGTGTTTTTCAACCAAGGCTTATGATGCTCTGAAGAATACAACTCTAATCTCTTCTCGGTGTTGTCTAGGAGAGCCCGACACGGGAGCTAGCAGAGGATGGCTTCCCCCCCGGGGCAGAGTCCTGCGGGCAGGGCTCAGGAGCCACGGAGCCATGCCCTCAGGAGAAGGTCAATGCCACCTCTGATGACTCCTCAGATGGGAACATCTCAGAAGAGAGTAAGACTGGAGAGGTTTTCATTGCCAACATCTACAACACACAGGGGGTGGGTTTGTTATTTCTGGGGCTCCATCCAAAAAGTCAGACCATCACCCAAGTGAATATTGGCGGCCAACAGGGGGCCCCAAAACCTCCATGGGGGTTCAGTTATAGGTTTAACTGTCTTATAGAAGTCAAAAATATACTTATGATGCTCAAAGAGAAATGACCGCATCAATACTCCAACATTATCTGTCTCTGTCTCGGGGTAGGTGCAGGTTTTGAGTGGGAAGATGATTTCCCCTTGTTGCCCAATGCCTCTTCTGTGGTGGCCACAAGAAGCACCCCAGAGAAGCCATCAGCCCCCAGGCAGTCGGCTGTTCCTCCAGAACCCAAGCCAGCGGTGCCGTTCTCCCGCTTCACTGTCTCCCCTTCCTTGGTCTCCCGCTTCTCCATCACACACGTATCTGACTCCGACATTGATTCTGCGGGAGGTCTGTCTCCTTTTCACACAAATGTCACTCTTCACATTGACAATGAGACAAGCCAATCATGCTACCAAAATTTATGTGCATAACTATTTTAGGGTGTTGATTTAAATAAACGATGTTTGATATGAGTCTGGTCAATGTTAGCATGCTACTTCCAGGACATCTACTATCCCTCTGTTGGCAGCTGTGGGGCAGAGGGGCTCACACTTGGGGTCTCACCATCCTACTACGACTCGAAGCAGCTACACACTCCTGGAGTGGTTCCTGTACTGAGTGCACACAGCCCATCAATGAGCAGCGAATATTACATTCACAGATCCCTAGCATCCTTATGATTTTCATATGCTTTTATAAACTTTGCCCATAAGGAATCAAGAAGATATACAGGATAGAATGATAATTATCCTTCATTCATTTACCGGTATCATTTTTTATAAAGAAAATAATCACATACTCGATTAGCATTGTTGGTCGTGCCTGACTGTGTATCCTCTATCCCACAGGGAGCAGCGAGGACGGTGAGAGAGAGTGAGGCATGGAAGTAACCCCTCTGCTGGTCTACGTGTTAGGGACTTTGTCTCTTTTATTTTGCCTTTGACCTCTTTTATTTGATATTTTTGGAACACGGACAGCCACCCTAAGATGGCACGACCTGGTGTTTGGACACCATCAGTTGAAAAGGGGGCTTTAGTGAAGTCAGCAAATAGAGAGACAAAATAAAATTTATATATACTTATTTATATATAAATATATATATAAACATGCAGATTATGGCATCACTTTTTCATCTCTTCAAATTTGTGAAATGAGACCGAACAAAAAAAAGACACACAAAGGACACTTGGTATCACTACCGTTTTTATTCACTGGCTCTTCATTTGCAGTTTGTTCACACAGCTACAGCAAGATTTTGACAAGTATGAATATTTTGCAAGTATTTATAGTTCTGGGAACCAGAATGATTTTATTGTGGGAAGGGAAAACCAATTTTTTTTCATCCATTTGTTAAAAGTACCTTTGGTTGTCATGGACGTGAAATGGCGCAGATTTCCTCCTTGTGACTGGAGCCTGTGTCACAACTTCTCAAGGGACACCTTTATGTACACCTGGGCACACATCTCGCCCAGCGAGCTGAAAGACACCTAGGTGCGTTTACTTGTTCCACACTAAGTCCATATGAAAAACAGGCACACATCCAGCCTCAAACTTGATCCAGAAATCTGACGGATCCTTTCATGGACAACCACAGAGGATCTTTTGTGTGGTTTCCTTTACGTGGACATCCTTTCCCAGAAGCATGGCTCGTGTGCAGCTTGTCGTATGGGTGCCAGTCCGAGGATAACACACTGCACCCAAGGCTGACAGGCCGCATTCCCACCTGAGGGAGTTCTGTTCTGTTTGATCGTTTGTTTTTCTGTTTTTTCCTTTGTTGGTTTAAAGTGAACGTTATATGCCAAAAAGATGGGGGCCAAGACAACCCGCCTACCCCCCCCACCCAAAGCCCCAGGATTTACAGGCATAAAAAACAGATGCACTATGGTGAAGAGTATCAGAATTTAGAAATGATCTGTCACATCATGAAGTTTATCGGAAGATAATGATCTGTGAGCTGGCATGTTTTATCTCTTTCAGACAGCAGGCAGGATAAGAGGACGCGTGACTCCTATACCATCCTTCAGTTTGAAATAAAAACAAGGTGCAATTTGAAGGACACATGAGACTACAAACTCTTGTGGGAAAATAAGATTATGTAAGCATGTCTACAACCCAGTGCTGGAGATCACAGTACAGATCAAATTAAAGTTATCTTTCTGAGATATTTATAATATGTAATGATCATGCGGTATGTTCAGTGTTGTTTTTTTGTATTTTTCTTTTCAGTTGTCTGTAAAAACTTATGTATGAAATACTATGTGTTATATGAAGATGTTACTTTAGGTTCTGAAGGGTTTTTCCACACAGAAGCTGCTGTGGGCAGAAGTAGAGTCTCTGCTTCCCAGAAGCAGGCACCTGTTTGTCAGGACATCCTCTGGAGCTGTTTGCCACTGACCTTGAAGACACTGAGTTCTCCGTTACGGGCCGAGTGTTTTGTGTCACATTCGCCGTTCGGGTTGAATATTCTGTATCTGTTTGGCATAGATCTAGTTAGACTGCATTCTGTACTATTTTTGTAAATGAAAAGGCTTTAAAAATATAAAAATTCATAAAGACTAAAACAAAATGTTGCCAAAGATATGAAATAATCTCTTGTGAAGACATGGTGGATTGTGATTAGTTGAACCTGTTAAGGCGATGTGCCTTGCGATAGGTAGGCACCCCATCCTGGGTTGTTCCTGCCTTGCGTCTGTAGCCTTCGGGATAGACCCCCGCGACCATGAAGAGGGCGACCAGTTACAGAAGATGGATGGATGAATGGATTGATGTTTTGGCCATGAAACAAACAGGACCTTCCTTACACAGCTTACCTGGTTGAACCAATGGGAAACATGCCAGTAACTGATGGTCCACAATAATGAGCCATACAAGTTTAAAGCTTAACAGTCACATGACCACATGATGTCTGTTCCCCATGAAAACTGCATCGATACTCCACATGCTACCAAATACACAATTGAAAGTTGTAGGGGCTATACGCAGCTACATGCTATATCACTGGTGTCAGTGAGTTTACGATCCAGACACTGTACCCTGGTACCACTGAAAATCAATGATGACAACACAGCCAGTAGCTCTCAGCAGTGCTTCTTAATTTATTGACATTTATTTCATATAAGTCATGTATTCTTGATTACAGCAAAGATAGTGACAATGTGGAACAAGTGGAGGACAGTGAATTTACAAAGATAACAGTAAAAAAAAAAAAAAAAGTTCAATTATTTGTTTACAAATCTGGCACTTGGCCAATAGGGCTGGGACCTCTTGCTCTCTCTCTCACACACATAAATATACGCATCCTGGGAATTTTGGGATTTTGTGAATGTTGACTGATAATGCAGAAAAATTGTATTTCTTCAGACCCAGTGTGTGTCTGTGTCTTTCACTGTTACACTGCAAAGGGACGTTTTCTACGCATCATACACAAACACACATACTAAGGGGACCCTCTAACTCTGAGTCCATGTAAACAGCTGTGCACTGCGACACCTACGTCAACAGAGCAGTGTTTTCAGACATCGGCAGCTCCAGTATATTCAACTGGTTTCTTTGTTCCGTTCCCAGCAGCTTGTTATGACTGAAAACACAAACAGCTTTGTTAACCACGCCACATTTTTGGCCTCCAGAATCAACGTAAACATAAATATTTATTGCAATACTTCGGACATCATTTTCACAAAATATTGCGCTGAAAATAGACAATTCCCTTATTTTGCGTTAAGACAATGAAACTTATGTATGAACTTATGAAAATGCGCAATTATTTACAATCGGGTTATAAAAAGCTTCTGACAGTTTTATCTACAAACATACAAGCATCTTTCAGTAATAATATAAACTATTTTCCCTAATATTTTACAACTGCTTCCGTTTACAAGAACACATAACCTCGGAGGCTATATCTGAAATTCCACCTAATTACACGGAAAAAACGAAGTAAAACACGCTACAAAGAGAATGACCATGAGGAATTCAGCGTCCGTCACCGAGCACAGCCACACAGAGATGGGGGCCCGGCAATCTTAGAAGCCTCCTAACATTTATACAGCAGCACGTTTCTCACAGAACACTAGTACTTCGGCTTATGTATCTTGCCACCAGTGACGTTTCGTCACAAACACTGTTCTTCTAACCACTGGTCAACCCAGCGCTGATCATGTATAAAGCATGTGCGTCCCACCCCTTAAGATTAATCCAAGCGATCCAACCGTCATAGTTGTCTTTTATGGCACCCCCATGAGAACCTAAACGCGCCAGTTACACGAAGGAGAAGGAAATATGTAATAGGTACATTATATCTGAATCCAGGCTTGGTTTTCGCACATCGCAAAAGTGGCTGAGCTGTGTGTAATTTATCCCCTACTCAGATTAAAAACGCTTACAAAACGAGTCAACTCTGTGACACGAATCCATGTTCAATTCACTTTAAAAAGGCATAAAAGAAAAAAATCAGACAGACTTAACACCTCGAGGGGAAAAATCATAAAAGAGGCAATGAAATGAATGAAGTATGCGGACTTTGCATTGCGTGGACTTGTACAAATTAAGCTCACGGCCCCTTCACATGACTAAAAATATTCGTCAAAGGCAAGACATGAAGGACGAGTGTCTGGTACCGTTACGTCTAGCTGAACAGGTTTGACAAACATAATTACAGCGGCTCTTTCCATCGTGATCGGTAAATCAATACCTAAAGTGCTGCAGCTCCGAACCACCCAATACACTCGTAAAACAAGATTAAACAATATTTCGCATCCTTTGCCAGGACCCATTGATGGAGGAGAATTACCTTTATCCACGCAAGGGATTAGTTTAGATCAAAATGCAAAATAAAAGCGATTAAATAACGAGGTGATTCGTGTCTTTAAAACATAAGAGCGCAGTCGTGGTGGGGGAAAGGTGCCCAAGCCGGCGGCAGGTGTCATTTCCGTGCGGAGCCGCGGAACCGGCAGATGATACACAGCAATCCCATCCGATGTGCACCAGCGAGCCCCCGGCTTCCAGTAGGTTGGTGCAAACGCGCGTTTCGCAAAGCACCAGTGCAGTGGGAAATTGTAATGGTTCGTTGGCAGCCAGGTTCGTTACAAAACTTCATTACAACCCGGAGTAAAGCTACTTCAAAACATATAGATAATGATTTAAACGATCATAATTCATAGCTAAATGACAGTGATACGAACAGCGAGTTACTTGCATAGCAGTGGCGTTCACAGAACAGACTATTGCGGTTCCATGGAGTCAAGGCCGGGCACAGAGATCTTAACTAAAGCGCCCACATCGGGCATGAACGTGTCTGTGAGGTCGGGGAGACTTAAGCTTCGGCTAAAGAGCCATCATCGCCGCAAACGACAGCTTTGCGAAGAACTAGCCCACTTCAATGGCTCCCATGAAGTAGCTAGTCAAGTACATACAGTAATTTCTAATTTATATAGTTACATTAATGCGATTCCATCATAGCATAATCGACTAAGTCAGACAGCAGCTACCCCCTTTATCAATTACAATCCTGTACATAGCAATAATCGCCCATTACTTAAATTATGGCTTAAAACGCATTTGAATAAGCTAGCTACAAGTAAAGTGAACCTTTTAAGAAAACTGATTTGTTTTTCACTTTCGTGCATGCCTAGACTAATCTAGATGTTTTTATACACACAATATTGATAAATACACATTGGTAGGATAATAAGCAAATAGGGAAAGACAGTTGATGTTAATCTGTTTCCATGAATCCAAAATGGGGGATTGTTAGGGTTTGAAAAGGAAGAATGTCTATCCTTAAAGTTGAAGTGCATTGCGTTTTCATATATGCTAAGGAGTTTGCTGGGGAAGCCCCAGACAGTGATATGCAATTTTACTTTATAATAGTTATTAAGAAACAAAGACAGTCCCTATCAGTCCATACCGGTCTGCAGCCTACCAATGCAGTAACTGAATATTGAGTTGAGATCTGCCCTCGAAAAGCACAGAAATAAGAGCACAATGCTAACATTTGAATTCCAGAGTAAAAACTTGAACATCTTAAATATATTTACATAATTCTGTAGGAAAACTAAACTGCCTGATTGAAGAGACCCCTTCAACCTGCATTTCCTGCTGTTAACCGATGGGAACGTAAGAGGAAGGAGTGAAGGGCTGCAACCGGGGTGGTCTACAAGCCCGAAGGTTAGTCGCTGCCAAAGTATCCGTTATGGGAATTCCCCCACCCCTTGAGGGAGGAGGAGCACAAGGCCTGGTGGGAGAAGGACCGGCAGTGGGATCAAAGGACGTCGCGTGTGAGATGGGCGGTGACGTCCCCGGCCATTCTGGTCTCACATCAGTGTGCCCGTTTCGGCTGCAGGACTCGCCCAATATTTTGCTTGGAACCCGTCTTCCAGCTCTGACCGCTCTGTTGTGCTGTTGATAGTAGTTTTACAAGGGAATTACAATTGACCTCTGAGAGGGCTTCTCTTACTAATAAGCCTGTCCAGATGCTATCAAGGAGACTATAAAACAAGAACAAAAATTGCACAGGTTAATGTTTCTGCCACGCTTCCTCCTGGGATTGTTCTATGGATTTGTTTGTTCGCCTTTGAAGTCTCATTTTGTCGGTGGCAGACGCCATATACCCTTTGGGCTTACATGTGGTGGATTAAGAAGATGGGATGAATGATTCCTGGGAAGCCAAAGATTCGGTCAACGAGCGGAAACGTGATCCGGGGCAGGAGAGAGATGCTGAGACTGCTGGCCGTCCACTCCCCCCCCCCACCCCTCCCCTCCACCTTCAAACTACCTCCCAAAGCCCACC